>OY744519.1:33135124-33432624 GCA_963556195.1 Sepiola atlantica | reverse complement strand
GCAGCCGATTGGCTTTTTAATCAGTGGTGTCCTTCCTCCCTCCGGTAATTTAATATGGCGATCTGATTAAGCAGCCGATTGGCTGTTTAATCAGTAGTGTCCTCCCTCTCTCCGGTAATTAAATATGGCGATCTGATTAAGCAGACGATTGGCTGTTGAATCAGTATGCCCTCCCTCCCTCCCTCCGGTAATTAAATATGGCGATCTGATTAAGCAGCCGACGTTAATCTGGCACGTTAAACATGTAAACAACAATGCTGGCAAACACCGTGCTCAGTTTTCCATTAAAACCGTCCTAAGTTTGTTTATTCTTAGCCATTATGTTTTAAAACACAAATTTATTAAATCAAATTGTTTAATTAAAATAATAATTGATTTAAAAATTACTATATAAAAACGCGCGTGCGAAAGAACACACCCACAACAGTCTAGGTAAACTTTTTCTTTCTGAGAGTTAAAATTTTTTCCCAGTTTACTGTATTTGATTTCTTAATACTTTCATATCCAATATTATCATTTTTTCACGACCTCAACAGAATTTATGATTCCATGTTTTATTTATTAAAAAAAGATGTGATTTTTTTTCTTTAATGTCAACAAAATAAACTAACACATTGTACTGGAAAACTATACAACTGATTGTAGAATCAAATTGTTTAATTAAAAAAAGGTACACACACACACACGCACGCGTTCACTGTATTTGATTTTTTGGTGCCTTTTAATTTTAGGACCCACGCTAACTTTGACCCCGTCGTTACCGTTAGGTTTGTTTTTTCTCCTTTTTAATTAAAAATATTTACATGTATAGAGGGGGGAAGACAAAAAAATTGGGAGAAGGCGGTCAAAAAATTTTTTTTTTTTTTCTAAACTAAAAAATAGTCTAATGACTGGTAATATAAAAAAATTGAGGGGGGTACAAAAAAAATTTACTTTCTTTTTAAACTACAAGTCTTTCTATTTATAGTCGAGGGTACAACAAAAATCGGGGTAGGGTCGAATTTTTTTTTTTCTTTATTTTCAACTAAAAATATTCTTGGTCATAAACACAGAAAATCAATGTCTAACCACCACAGAAATATGACTGGGGCTCCATTGGCTTACGCGTGAGCCTTCATTTCTGATGCGGCAGCCTAGCAAAAATATGCGACCGAAGGGAGCATATATAATATATATATATAATATATATTATATAATATATATATAATATAATATATAATATAATATATACACATATATATATACATACACATACACATATATATATATACATATTATATATATATATACATATTATATATATATATACATATTATATATATATATACATATTATATATATATATACATATTATATATATATATACATATTATATATATATATACATATTATATATATATATACATATTATATATATATATACATATTATATATATATATACATATTATATATATATATACATATTATATATATATATACATATTATATATATATATACATATTATATATATATACATATTATATATATATACATATTATATATATATACATATTATATACATATATATACATATTATATATATATACATATTATATATATATACATATTATATATATATACATATTATATATATATACATATTATATATATATACATATTATATATATATACATATATATACATATTATATATATATACATATTATATATATATACATATTATATATATATACATATATATACATATACATATTATATATATATACATATATATATATATATACATATATATACATATATATACATATACATATTATATATATATACATATATATATATATATATACATATATATATATACATATATATATATATATACATATATATATATACATATATATATACATATATATATATACATATATATATACATATATATATACATATATATAATATAATGCATATATATATAATATAATGCATATATATATAATATAATGCATATATATATAATATAATGCATATATATATAATATATAATATAAATAAATATTTTAATAACATATCTAGAGATCTGCTCATTGCAAAAACTAAGAAACTACAAAACCAAACCCGATAGATAAGTTTCCATTTGTGTTGCTTTTTTTTTCAGCATTGTGCATGGTCAGTATCGAGATGGGCAACTATTTTGGAATGCCAGTAACAATAAGTTTGGAAGTAGAGTAGGTCAATTTTTAATATCAAATATGTCCATGCGAGGAAAATTGGGTAACTTGCTCCAAAATTGGTGCAATTAGTTTTAAAGATTGTTTAACAAGAACGACCGGAAAATCCTCATTTTTTTTTCATTTTTTTTTTTTTTTAAAACATTTTGGTGTAGACATGAATATCTTCATTACTACAAGGGCTGAACTTCTGAAAATTGGCATAATAATAGCTTAAACAGGATTTGAATACGCCACAGCAGATTCAACAGTCTTTGACTATTTTTGTAATTTTTAAAAGATATTTCACCCCAAACAAGGCAGGTCACCACTAGACGTAAGGGGCTACTGAGAATTAGGGAGTAGGTTTTGGGTGTCATCCTAAGTTGGAGGCTGTGAAGCGAGATGTCTGTTTACATTAGTTTTAAGCCTCTGCATGTCGGTACAGTCGGGGAAACAAGGAGCAGGGAGGGAGTTCCAGAGGCCGGCAGCACAATAAAAGAAGCTGCTGGAGTAGAAGGCTCTCCGGCATCTGGTGACCTCCACAGTGAATGGATGGGACCTAGTTGATTGTCAGGTTGTTCTAGCGTATTTGCGTCGAGGGGGCACTAGTTCATCGGAGCACAATCCATTGAAGCATTTGTAAAACAAGCACAAGGATGCAATATTACGGAGATGGCACAGGGGTTGGAGCTTGGTGGATAGTGAGGGACCTACCAAGTTGGTGACTCTTTTGGACCTTGTCTAGGAGGGAGAAACTAGTGGATGATGCACCAGCCCAAACGTGGCAACAATACTCCATACATGGGCGGATGGTGGCTTTGTAGAGATACAGGATAATGTCAGAGGTGAGGAATTTACTAGTGCAGCAGCCTTGGCAATGTCTTTGTTCCAATTCATGTTACCTGTGAATGTTAGGCCAAGTAGTTTGAATATTGAGCTCTCAGGTAGGGTGTTAATTGCCATGGCAATCGGTGGTTGAAGTGTTTGCAATATAATAAGTCACATAGCAAAAATAACATTATGACAGACAATGTCCAAAGTCTTATTTGCAATGCTCATAGTATTCGCATACTATCAGAAATAAATATAACGTTATGCATGTCTAGAAACAATGACTTGTCTTGGGAATTATCATTTACATTCGTCTGGACTATTGTCCTCAAAATCGATATCTATCTATCTATATATATATATATATATATATATATATATATATATATATATATTGGTATATGTATATGATATATATATAGTCCTCAACATTGATATTTATATTTTGACCTTTCGGTTTCCTAATGTGGGGATATTCAGCTCCTTGAAAAGAGGCACTTGAAATGGAGCAAAAAATAAAAATGGCTCAGTCGAAAAAAAAAAAATAGACACCACCACCAACCGAGTACAAAACGGACACTATACTGATCCTAGCAAGACGGTCAAATAGTAACGGTCGTCATATCTAGTTCCCAAATTGACTATCTAGGAGGATACATTACCGAAACGTAGTCCCTATTTATCGTACTGTTCATTTACAGTAATGTTTTTCCAGTATTTAAATAATGATTTTTGTTTGTGTATGCTGAGGTTTTCTTCCTATTGTAATGAGCATCATAATACACCACACAAATATTTGTAAGGGGGGGGGGGGCATAATCAAAGTCTACATCTGAAGTTCAGAAGTTACATGTGACCAAAACAGTTTGAATCTAAATAAGAACAAAACAAGTTTGAACAAGAACAAGATATACAATATGACTTGTTTATACACAAATAATTTTTCCAGGAAGTAGTATGTGATTTTTTTTGATTTTTGATGTATAATTGTGCATACACCAAACGCCCTCATTAATGTAATTTCATGTGTTTCTTTATAACATTTTGATTTCCTGTTAAAATAAGCATAAAGTACTCACTTGGTGGCTATTCAGGGATCACACAGTGACATTGGGATGATTCAATCAACCTATAAAGTAAGAAAAGATTTAAATCATACAATTAAAAATTAATCATAAATAGAATCAAGCATTAAGGAATACTAAACCTACAGAATTTAGTTAAAATTTTCAGTCAATATTAAAGAAAAAGAAAACCAGGAAGAAAAAAAAAAGCTGAAATCACTTTAGTTTTCTGGTCCCAATCTGGAGAAAGGGAATTGATGAACGGGAGGGAAGAGGACAGCAAGCTTACTTTGATAAAATTGCTACAGCCATCTCACCCCTATCTTCTACCCCAACTGTCTACATGTGCAGAAAAAAAAAAAAAAAAAAAAGTGAAAATTGTTTGAAGTGAAAGTCCTAGCAATGTACAACACATCCACCCTCATCACAAATTAATTTTTCCGTTTCAAAGGAAGTAGACAACTCATCAACATTATTGGATGGTTTATAATTGACAAAAAAAATGTAGAGGGGAAACAGATAGAGAGTAAATAAACAGATGATTTCAGCCAAAGGGGAAAAAAAAAAAAAAAAACGGAGGCAACGCTGCCACAAAACCTTACATTCCTAACCATATATACATATTACCTTACAGCTGCACAAAAATATGGTGAAAATAAAATATTGGTTGACTAATTGAATTGACATGAATAAATTGTTTAACTGCAAAGTGAAAAAAAACTGCCCACGAAATGGTAATTGCCTGATAAAAAAAAATGTATATATATATATAGTCTTATGAAGTTGCAATTGAAAGTGAGGTTAACTTTTTTGACATAGAAAGCAAATGGATAATTTGTTTTAATAAAAATTTTTTTAAAAAACCCGACTATCGGAATAAAGTGTTGTATCTGTTCTGTTCTTGTCAGTGAAAACAGATCTTTTAAGACCAAGGCAATTTTTATCCCAATCCGTGTCCTTTTGTAGAGTTAGATCCCCCCCCCCACATTAAAATCCGACTGTCTAACTGCCCTCGTGGGGGAGACAAGTAAATCGGGACTATGTAATAAAATAACAGTTAATGTTTTTCGGAGTGATGGAGGAGGAAAATAAATGTTGAATATAAAAAAGCAAATTAATGTCTGTAGACAAATAAATTCTTAACATAAAATACAACAATCGGCTGAGAAAGTTTTAAATATTTAAATGTTTCTATTTGTGGCGGTCGTATGCAGAATATTTGTTTACACAAGTTACATGTTTTGAACTGACCACATCCCCTACTAATAATGGATGAGGATGTTGGTTAAGATGTTCTAGAATGAATTTTACTTATAGGTTCAGAGTTAAATTATTGATTAACTGATCCAAGATATGTAACTAGTTTAGAATGTGAAAACAACTAAATAGTGAAATTCCTTTGACTTCAATTTACAATGTTGTTTATTTTGGGGTCGTTCTGATAAAATTTGAATGTAAAGAAAAGTTAACTTTTTATAAAAATGTACAATTCTTTCTCTTGTGTCATTAAAAGTTTACCAGGCTACTTCAAGTTAGGTGACTATTTCTTTTTTAAGCGACTATTTTTTTTATTTCTTTTTTACATAAAAAAAATTTTTTTTTTAAATAAAAAAAAAAAAAAAAATGGTGTATGCGATATTGTAGGTCTATGCATGTAAAGATAACCCTATGGTGAGCTTAATATAGAGTGTTAAGTTGTCTTTCACAAAGAAAAATCCAATTTGAAAACTTTATTGAAAGAAAGACTAAAATGTTTGCCGTATCAAATTGTGTTCGTTTTTTATTATTGATTTACTGTTAAAAAAAAATTCTAGCTTGACCCATAATATGCTATGAATCGTTAAGATTCAATGTGTTAGCTGTTGAAATAACACCGTCATTTTGGCACCTTTTTTTTGGGGGGGGTAATGAATGTTTAGACTGATCTGATAATTATTGCTTCAACTATGAATTTTCATTCACCACAAGATGACATTACATTTCTATGGATTTTTCACTCGTTTGAAACCTGCATTTTAAGTTATAGACTGAAAATTGCTATCTGAACCAATACAAGACAGCAAATTTTCTAATTTCCAACAAACTTTGAACGGTCATAATCCAGTGATTAATTGTACTACGAAAATAAATTTGGTATCATTGTTTGTTTTGCAAGCATCTATGTGGTCACATTAAATGTTTTAAGATATAATGTAAATAATATTTTGGTTTGGGATACCCACTAAAATGAACACTTATTTACGTTTTGTATCCATCACGAGACAAGGTCACATGGAAAGAGTTTAAAGTGATTCATAAAAACAATAATGTTTAGATATCAATAATAATGTTGGGGAAAAAAATTAATTTAAATTGCAGAAGTTACTAGAGAATGTTGGTTTTATGGCATGTCAACCATGACGAAACTATACGATTGATTTTGTACATTTTTTTTAAGGAAAATATAAAAATAAAAATTTTAAAAAAACACTGGATCATTGCTTATTCTATTTAAAATTTTAAGTAAACTTTTCCTTCATTTTAAGTGGTGTACTTAAATATTTATTTATTTTAAATAGAAAGATTGTATTAAATCGTCCAATAATAAAAATCTGTAAAAGCTATTATTAACAAACTAGGACATTGTAATTACATGAATAGTATAACAAAGGCAAATAGATTTTTGCTAAGCCGTCAGCTGACAATGACTAGTAATTATGTATTTAAGATCAATTACTCATCTTAATAACCTAGTTTCAATGAATGTTTGAGCATATTAGAACGAGTTTATAAGAAAAGTCCTACTTTTAAAAAGAAAACGACTTTAGCTAGTTGCTAGAGTTTCAAACATCAACACTGAAAATTTGCCAACTTAAAAAATATAATCGCATCTAATTTTTAGGACTGATCTTAATTTTGCACGATTTTTGAAAAAAAGATTGTACTTTTGATTTCAATGAATATTCGATTAATCTATATAATAAAAATGAACAGACGTGTGTGTGACTTGCTTCAATAATCATGTATTGAAATTTATTTTTATGAGCAAAGGCTTAAAGAAAAATTAATCATTTTTCACTTTTAATAAGCACAAAAGATTCCCTTGTTCTTAACAAGAGTGAGAGAGAGGATTAGTTTGTTCAAGTAAAACTTACCTCATTTATTTGTCTTTGTTAAGTTTTACCTAGATTAGTTATTTCGGGTTTTACAGTAAGATTTATCTCACTTGTGACAGTAGTAAATCAATTGTTATCAGTAAAAATAAATTACTTATTAACCCCCCCCCCCCCCAGTAATGCCGGGTATCCCTGATAATAAACAAACTGCACGTGCGTGGTCCCCCTCTGTATGTGACGAGTGTAAAATGCAATAAATTTGGGCAATTTGGGGCATTTTTGACCCCCCGGGGGTGCGAACCAGAATTTTTCTGAGGTCAAGGATGCTCATTTTATATCCAGAACAATTGCCTCTACATTTTGGCCAAGTTTCAGAAAAATTGAATAGATGGATCAAACGTTATGGGAGAAAAGGGTCATTTTTTGCCATTTTAAGGGCTTCTGACCCACTGGGGGCGCGAACCAGATTTTTTCCACAGTCAGCGATACTTATTTTCTATTAGGAACAATTGCCTCCACATTTTGGCCAAGTTTCAGAGAAATTGAATGGATGGATGACCCCCCTGGGGGGCTAACCAGATTTTTTAAAAAATCGGAGAATGTCACTTTTTAACCTGACCAAAGTTACAACTTCATGCAAAATTTCAGAGAAATTCAATGGATGGTTGCGGAGAAAAATCCGGACGGACGGACCTCAAAACATAAGTCCCCGATTTTATAAATCGGGGGACCAATAAATGTAAAAGATATTACTACTAGAAAGTAGCTTCATATTTTAGTTTATAGATGCCACATAAATATTTTAGGTCCTTTACAGTGTTATCAATAACACGTTTCAATGAAATGTATTTTATCAATACAAAACCAAGTTCATCATGAGAAAAATAAAAAATAAAAACATTAAAAAAAAAACAGAAAATGCTTCATTATGAACGGTTGTAATTTAACACAAAACTAACTTATAATACAACAAAAACACTTAATCCCGGATAATCCATCATGTTAAGTAGGTCATAAGTGTTTTATTTTTCTTTCCTTTGAAAATCAACTTTTATCTTAAACTGGCTGTAACTATCCGGTGTTGTCTGGGAGGCTTTACATTTATTTTTGCAATTTTTTTTTTTTCCAAATTATGCCGTTTAATTATTTTCAATTAAAAATCTTTTTTATGAAAATCGTTCCAGACAAGGCATGAAGCCAATTGATGTAAGGAGCTAACAAGAACAAATATGATTATCGCAAAGACAGGAGATTCCTATTGGAAAGATCAAGATTATATGTAGGAGGAAAAGTCAGCAGGAAGAGAGTTCCACAAGCCTGCGATTCTTTAAAAAAAAGCTACTGGAATAGGCAGCTGTATTACAATGAGGTATCAAAACAGCGAATTGATTGAGACCAGTAGACCAACGAGTCGAACGAGCTGGAACAAAAGAAGCCGGGAATAGATCACATAATTCTGAAGAACACATGCTATAATAGTATTTATAGAAAAGACTGAGACTAGCAACATCATGTCGGTGAGAGAGAGGGTGTAGAGAAGAAAGGGTAGGGACAACCAAATTACAGATACGTTTCTGCACCTTATCAAGAACCCTCAAATGGGACAGATTCACAAGCCCAAATATGACAACAGTACTCCATACATGGTCTGATTGCGGATTTGTAGAGATAGAGAAAGCCGACTTTACGAGAAGCAAAAATAGCAATATTTCTTTCACATTATTTAAAGAGAAATGGATTTTGGCATTAGTTCGAAACAACTTATTTTTTTTACTTAAACCCTATTTTAGTAAAAAGAAAAACAAACACCAAGTCATTGCTAGTTTCATCTACACATGAAATGTCAGAATGAAAAGTGACTAGGAAACAATTACAAAGATCTTTCAAAGACTCCCTAGCCACGTCAAGTATGAACAGCTAGTTATTAAATAATGTGAAGTCATAATAATTTATAAGTGACAATTGTTAAAAGAAATTAAATTTTGTCGATTGCCAAAGGAAACATTGAAATAAATGTTCAGAAATAAAAAAAAAAATAAAAAAGTTTGTTTTGTAAAAATAATTTCGGTATTTTTTAAAGCTTAATTTGAAAAGAGAAACACTTCATGATGGCCATGCGACACATAAGAGCATAATATTAAGAAATTCAGTAATTTATAATCCGAACATAAAACCAGTAAGACTGAAATTTCTTTTTTGCTATGGAAGACCAATAGTGCTATGAAAAAAAAAAAAAAAAAATAAATAAATAAATAAATAAAATAGATTTTAGATTCTAATTTGTTTCTTCAAAAATTAGTCTATTTTCGTTTTAGTCTATATTATTGTAATTAGTTATATTTATTATTTTGTTAATTATAATATTCTGTAAATAGTACTAAGGGTGAATATTGGAAAAAAAAATAATTTTATTAAATTAGTACCCAGTGATTTGGGTGTCGGGAAGAGGAATTGGGATGATTAGCATTGACTTCCTATGATATTAATCTGATCAATTTTTGATTACTAAGTATTAAAATCTATGAAATCTATCGAAAATAAAATTGTTTTTAACACGCTTTATAACTGACAAAACAGTTCTTTTTATGTAGTAAAAATATTTTGGATCACAAAAGTAAGAGAAATAGATTTCATTTTAAATATAAAGAGCATTATATATATATATATTTGAATGCCTACTAGACACCACCCTTAGGTGTCTTCGGTCTCTCTGTACAGGGGTTTGTCAGAGACTCTTACATGAGGATACTTTTACTTGAAGTAAACCCTGACCAACTATAAAAAAAATTGTTGTGTTTTCTCAAGCCATCCAGCACGTCTCCCGAATTGCGGACGGGGGAACCCCCTCTATTAATAGAGGGCAGCTTAGAATAAAGAATTAGAAACCATGAACGATGAGGAAATGAATAAAAACAAAAAATACTGGCAGGTTGGCACCCAGGATAAAAAGGGCCCATCAACCCGTTCATACACCAGGTGGGAAGATGTAAGCAATGGTGTAAACCTTCCTGCCTCTGGAAATAGTGCTCCAGCCAATACAGAGGCCAACCAGGGTCAGCCATCAGGCCTTGAGACAAAAGGTCCTGGCCCCCTATTTCCATCAAATACAGCAATAAAAAACAAAACAAAAGGCTTAAAAGCCCAAACATGGACTGTTGCACAAAAGGTGCTATTGTTTTGCTACCACTACTCAAAGTTTGAAAAGTGGAGCAAAACATCCAATGAGATCCTAGCTGATAAGATCCAAGAATCTACCCTCCCTGAAGAATATATATATATAATATATACAAAAAAAAAATTAGATGAATTTAGTTAATGGGTATAAAGCATTGTTATTCAGGTGTGCTAGATGAATGGGATCACATGTCTTTCTAATATGAATAACTAGCAATTTTAGTTGGAAATTTCACTATTAGGATTTTTAGTATCAATATATACTTATGGGGGGTGGGGGAATCTAATCAACTACATACACTTAGCTAGACAGATGTCCTAGTTTAAATATAAAATAAGTTTTTTGTTTCCATTTTCAATTAATTATTAAATATTGGTCTAAGGGTAAATAACTCTTGGATTTTTCAAATGAATTACATTTCTTATCTCTTAGCCTTTTATGAAACTAATGTTTTAGTCATTTTTCATGAATTTAATTGGACAAACATAAAATAAAGAATTAGACATTAAATCTGATCAACTATAATTTTTTTTTTATTTTATTCTCGCTAAAAAGATAAAGATGGAACCATTTATCTTTCTGGAATTTAGGTCATGTAAGTTCGCACTTAAGGATAGTTCTACGTTTCTACAAGCCTATTGTTTACATTAGTTAGCACCCCCCCCCATCCTTTCTGTATTTGGAATAATGTTTTCCTATTACCATTAAATTAACTATTGCTATGATGATCAATGTTAACTAAAGACTATATTTCTCTTGACTTTGCTGTGAAACGCGCATAAGATATAGAAAAGGAATTAAATTTGGAAAAAAATTAAATTTTATTTGCTCAAACAATTAAAAAAAAAATTTTTTTTTTAAAGAAATATAGGTATTCACCGAAATATAAAAAGAAATTGTAAGAATAAATAAAAATTATGGTCATTGGAATGCAACTATGAGTGAGTAAGTAGATTTGTCTGCACTGAAAGGATGTCTTTTTAACATCGTCTAATTTTTGTATTTGTCAGAGATGCGATTAGTCAATGACAAAAAACTGAAATGGAAATGAATTACCAAACTTGCTCCCCCTCCCCTCCTGTGTATGTGTGTAGGGCAGCACAAAAAATAACTATTTTTCATGAACAACTCCAATCAGTTTTAAGTAACAAAGTCAAAATTAAGAGAAGGAACAAATGCACATGTGAACGAAGTGAGACAGGAAGTCATTCATTGATGAAAAGTCCTCTAACTGCCCTAATTCCTTCACGAATTATCTGAAGTCTTAGACTTCATGGCAAAATTAACATTTTCAGTTAGAACTGTCATAAGACGGAAAAGGAAGGCATAGCAAGACAGAAGAGGAAGAGATAAACAGGAAAAGAAAAAGATAAAGCATGTGCCAGAGCGAGGGAGTTGGAAAGAAAATCCAGCCAATAGCGACGGAAAAGTAATTCTGACAAGTCATCGTTTTCTTAAAAAAACGGATTTAAACCCAAAAAAACGGGGAACTCTTGTCTGAGAACCTCTAGCAATTCTTGAAGAAATCAGTTTTTTTCTGGATTAAAAAACGGAATTTTGCTAAAAAGTGGAGAACTCATTCCAAAAGTTACTAATTCTAAACTATTTAAATATACGATATATATTTGAATTACAAAAGAAAAACAGAATTCCTTCAAATTCATAAGGATACACAGGAACAGATAATATAAAGAGATTTTTGATTTGAAAAATACCAATATTCAAATCGATTGTTATTAATTTCCATGTAATTTTTTATGGAAATCGCTCCAGACACGGCATGAAACCAATTGAAGTAAGGAGCTAAAGCTATAAAAAAAAATAAAAAAAAAAAACTATGTCAAATAACTCCAACCCAGAAAACAGCAATTCTTCCCCCTTTGTCAGAAACATCGCTTATGGAATGTGAGGACTACAGGACAAAAGTGAAGCGAGAGTTACGAGACTACCGAAAGAAAACCTAAGGTCCACTTTCTACTCCCTTAAATCTTAAAGGTACCCTTCACAAGCACGTATTTGTGAAGATCAGACTTTTATGGTTACAGAGGACTCTAATAACATCTTTTCTCCATCTCATCTTAACATTAGCCTAATAATACTTAACTAGTAGTGCCAATGGGAGTACAGCCATGAAATGTAGATACAAAGTGACTTCCATACACATGTCATTTAAGACAGAAAAAACAGGGGGGGGGGGGAGAAAAAAAAAACATGAGAAACTGAAAAGGAAGGAGTGAAAAAGACTAAGAACAATGAGTTAGTATTATTAGACTGGGATAATGTTAAGGTGAGATGTAGAAAGTTATTATGGCCTTTCATAATGGAAGTCTGATTTCCACAAATACTAAGGTAACGTTTCAGGTATACATAACATTTTTTGTTCTCTCATAAATAAGGAAACTCCACTATTTAAACTAAGTCATAGAATGGATTCATTTAAAATCTTCGAGTGATCAAATTTTCTAATTTTTACCAGAAGATGGAGATATTTTTTGTAAGGAATTCGACTACAACTTTAATTGTTAGATTTAGATTTTGTAATAAAACAAAAAAAAACGAGTTTGTTTCAACAAATATTCATTTTCATATACAGTAGAAAAACGAAATCAGAACATGTTCATTCAATGTGCACGTTTTAATTTCAAGCATGAAACACTGACGCAAAGCGACTTTAAAAAGTTGCACAGGTGGTCTTCAGTTTTCACAATAAATTTTAGTGTCTTTTTGTTTAAATGTTCAAAACAAACTAAAATAAAGTGACGCTGAAACATTTTAATACAATTTCTGCCAAATATATATATTTACTCTTTAATATTTCAATCTTAATTTGCAAAGACAATTAAAATCTATTGAGCCATTCTTACATGTCAATGACCAAATCAATGTGACTTAACAAGCTTTGACAGTTTCATATTGTACATATGAAAAAAAAATTCATGACAATTTGTAACAGTTGCATGAGGGACCTGTTTTGTTGAAATGTACACGCAGTATAATCTGATCAAGTTGTTGGTTTGGCTTTGTGCACTCACGCCTAGTCTTATAACTGCATGGGACGCAACTGCAGACTCAAAATTAACATGTCAATAAGGCTTGGTGCCAAAAATACGATTCAAAACAGTTCCAGTTTTGATCGCCTCTAGATAAGATGTGCTATCTTGTTCTCGTCATTTAGCAACAAGTGACCTGCTAGAATGGAACTCCATGATACAACATTTGTTTATCGACAAGAGCCAGCTTACCAAACAATTCGTTATGTTCCAGTGTTCCTTTGAATAAAAATTGATACATATTTAGTAATGGAGATGTTTGTCTTATTTATGGAAGATGGTGACCCTTTTCTTATTCAATTTCAGTCAGATGCAGCCAGACACAGCTAACTACCAAGTTGTGTTTTTCGTCCTGGCTTTCTTCCTAACAAACCACATCAAAAACTAAAAATTTAATATTTTATGACACAATAGAATCAGCTTTTTAAAACATTAGAAATGGAATTGAGTTCAAACAAATATCAACTTCATATCCACTCATTTTATCTAACGAATTTGTCTGATACGCTACCATCTGAGCAAATTAGACAAGTTAAAACATTTTGATTTAACTACTTAAAGAAATGGGTTTTTTCCACTTTTGCTTAACAATGAATCATCTTAAAACGAGGCTACGTATCAAAACTGGTTCTTCGATATAGTTTAGAGTCTGCGTTCGCGCTCGATTTTATTTTTTGGCAGAGAAAATCCCCCCCCCCCCTTTATAAACAAAATATTGGGAGACATTTTTTTTTTTTTTTAACTAAAAATATTTTTGGTCCGAATGTTTCACCACCCAAGAACGCTGCAGCCTAGCAAAAATAGACGACCGTCAGGGAGTCTATTTTCGCTAGTCCACTTACATTATAACAGGCACCTTCTGTCTGTCCGTCCTGGAGAATTCTTGTAAAGGGAGAAGGGGGCGGGGGCGGGAAAGGGCGATGGAAGGAGGTAATTACTATTTAATTAATTTCCAAGTCGCAAACATAAGTACATTAGGGCACATTAACGACTAAATAAACAATAAATAATTTCGACGCCGAGGCTGATTCGAACTCGCAACCTTAACGTCAAATGTCCGATACGCTACCGACTGCGCCAATCGACCAAGTTAAAAATAACCTTTTGATTTAACTACTTAAAGAAATGTTTTTTTCATTTCTTTCAGTTAGCAATGAATGATCGTATAATAACTGGTTCTTCGATATAGTTTGGGGGTCTGCGTTCGCGCTCGATTTTTTAAAGTTGTGATTTGAACTCGCTACCTTAACATCACAAGGTAATTTGGACGAATTTGTCAGACACCTATCTGAGCAAACATGACAAGTTAAAAGAACGATTTTGATTTAACTACTTAAGCAAGAGAAATGATTTTCTTTTTTTTTACTTAGCAATGAATGATCTTAAAACGAGGCTACGTATCAAAACTGGTTCTTTGATATAGTGTAGGGTCTGCGTTCGATTCAAATTTTTTTTAGAAGTTTTAATAGAAATATGTAACACTTTTAGCCCAGGCAATGCCAAGTAGGCCTGTTAGTACTATAGAAAGTAGAGTAGTTATAATGTATGGCTTACATTGACACTGCCAACGTTCCGTCCTAGAGACTTTCATCAAACTGACAGTGCAGTGTCAATAAGCCATGATGTAATGTGCATTTATATCAAAACAAAACTGCAAAGCAATAGAACATTGCCATAGCAACAATATGATCCTAGGCAGTACATAATGTAAATAAATATGCATATCATATATAGCTCTGTCACAAAATCTAGGCTGAAGACTGAAGTACCAATTGTAACTCCATTGAACTAAATTTAAATGATAGTGCTATTGTTGTTGCAAAGGCGTTCACCCTAGTCAGGTTAAGCCAACTTCTTTAATGACCTGCACCACATCCAAAATCATGGCAGTTAATGCACGGCAGTCTGACAGTGTTATTACTAAGTTTCTAAAATTACATCTTACATATAAAATTGTCATCTTCACACAGACCTTTGTTAGCCGCTCTCCAGCTATCTATTTAAAAGTGTACAGCTATGGTGTGACCACACTTAGAATTTTCATTATCAACCTGGAAGCCATCTTGTTCAGAACATTGACTGGCTGGAAACCATTCAAAGTGCAATTAAACGAATACCCTGAATGTTTTGTTCCCCTGCTTTTGGATTCATTATAGCCGACATCTAGCAACAGACTTAGTATTAACCCATCTTGCCGCCAGCAACAATGACCACTTTTTTGAGCTCCATGTGTCTAACAAGTGAATATGCCTAAAAAGTCAGAAAACAGCACAGCTCTCATGACTTTTGACATTTTTTTCAGGCTCAAAATTTCTGAAGTATGAAACAAACTGCCCGCATCAGTTGAGACAGCCCTAAAACTCATGCTTCCCGAAATTTGCCAAAACTACACCTGATGCCCCCCCCCTCTCCTCAATATAGCATACAGAGATCAGGTGCACTATGATTTCATTATAAAGGATAAAATAGAAAAACAACTGGAAGACACAAAACTGACATTTTTAACGATAAAAAAGAAAAAAGAATTTTTTTGCATGCAAACATTTAAACTTTATCGATCGTAGACATTGTGAATGCTTCCAAAGTAACAAAACTTCAAAAAGCATCGAGATATTTATTCACAATAGTAAAATATAGCTCTTTGTTCAGTTCTAATTTTGAGAGTCAAGTGAGTGGATATGCTAATGAGGTAATTGGTTAATTTAAAAAGGAGTGACTCAAAAGTAGAGAGGGAAGAGAATGTCATGATTCACAGAACAAGTGGATTAATCAAGATCCTTGAATACAAATTAGAAAAATGAAACTGTCGACATCAAGTCAAATTGATTTCATATTTGATAACTTGAGCTAAATAAAAGCATAAATACATCAGTTTTATAAAACAACTGAAGCATATTGATTTGGTTCGGTTTCTCTATTTTATGAAACTTTACATTTACTATGAAATCTTCAGACAGGGATGAAAGTGTAGTATCTGTTCTCGGTCAAAGGGAGAAAAAAAACCTTTAACTGCGGCAATTTTTTTTTTTTTTGTCACATCCATAGTGCTCAATTTTGGGGCACTGGATTTTCCCCACATTAACATATCTTGTTTTTTACTTTGCTATTGTGGGGAAGCGAGTAAATAGGGACTTGGTATAAAATATCTAATATAAGAACACGGGATTTTCATACATTCTATAATCTCAAAATCTTATTACCTCAATTGAAAACAATTACTTCAAACAGTAAAAAAATATTTTTTTAGACAGATTTTTACCATAATCCATTCTTTTAATGTATTTACTCCAGATCTGCTTCAGTAGACGTGTTAACAAAAATATCAGGCATCAAAAGAATTTGGGAAGTTAGTCAAAAAAACTATTTTGTTTACCTACTTATGCGACGTGTGTTAAAAATTATTTTATAGAAAATATAAGCACGTAAAGTAACCATTAAGATGTGATTGGATTAATGAAGGGCACAAATATGGAGTTTACTTTTGGAAGAAGAAAAGTCATGTGACAGACGTCACGTGTATAGGTAAACTAAAAGCAAATTGTTTGGAACTAATTTCAAAACTATTTCCGTTTAAATATTTATGTTGCCAATAGTAACATGGTAAAACTGCATAACACTGTCCCCCTGGCTGTGCGCATGCACCAACAAACGGAAGCGCTAATAGAATTCCTCATCAATGGGAGTATATTTGTGAATATTTGCTGAGAAAAGAACAAAGATGTTTTTACTGCATTAGTAAATAAAATCCACAATTTGTATCCAGTTTAAATTTAGGTGTTTGTTTTGTTCTTATCGATAGACATTTAATTTTTGCGTTTCCGTTTGTTGGGGCATGCACACAGCCAGGGGGGGGGGGGGGGGGGGGGGGCAGTGTTATGCAGTCTTACCCTGATCTGGAGAAAATGTATTTTTTTATGATTTTAAAGTATAGTATCCTCATGTTTGGTATACATCTCCCTGTCCAGATTTAATCTTACTCTGAGTATAATTTTAAATAAAATAAAAATGATACATGTTTTTAAACAAAAATCATTAAATAACTGGAAATTAAAAATCTCAAAATTATAAAACGAATGTTTGAATGTTTCATTATATAATTCTATTTAAATATTTAATACTCGATATTGAAGGGATTTTTAAAAAAATTTTTTTTAATTAAAACCTATTAGAGTAATAGGTTGACATCAAATACTTATTTAAACTTTAACAAAATAGACAAGTTTAGCCAATAATGTGTTGCAATATTTCTGTTTCCCAGCCTCATTCTAACCATGGTCCCCTTCATGTGAAACAGTTCCTATACCCCCTTCCTGGGTAGTCTCAGCTGAATGCATCTAGAGAAGTACCTATTTACTTGCCTCCCTTCGAGGAGAAAGTTAGACAAAAATCAAGACCCCCCCCCCCCCAAAAAAAAGAGGGGGGGGCACTCTGGATTAAAAATCCAAACCGTCTCAGTTAAGTAGAAATCTTCCTACACAGACAGAGAGAGAGAGAGAGAACGAACTGTATGTTCTGATACTACACTTTTCTAGCAAAAAGGACCAAGGATGAGAAGTAGTTTGTGTGGAACTATGTCATCAAAACACTAACTTAAGTTGGAAATTAAAGAATACTATTTGGATAAATATTTTATTTGGATAAACTTATTCAATATGAATAATTTAAAAACAGGTGAATTACAATTAAACGTGATAATTACAGAAAATTAATAATTACAAAAAGAATCGAAAGACAAGTTGATGAAAATGTACCTAATTTAAAGAAAGGAGTTTTAAACCCTAAGAAATTCAAACCCAATAGCCATTTTGCAGAGTAAATACTGATTGCGGGTAAAGTAGCCATCTTGTTTACGTTACTGACGAAACAAAATGGTTACTAAACTTTACTCAGAATCGGTATTTACGAACTTTCAATGCTTATGACTTCTATTAAATATTAATTTCGGGTATTTTTAATAATAGCCCAACAACGAAAACGCTGAAAAAACAAATATACAACAAATAAAAGTTACCGTAGCCGATAAAACTGAATTTCCAAGTTAACTGTGACAGTTATTAATGATTATAATCCGTTAAAAGTGCTATTTTCTATAAGTTAATAGTTTTAGCTTACAGGAAGTGAAAAAAAAAAGTAATTAATGGCCGCTCTCGTTGTCGTCTCGTTTCAATTGTTTTTTTACTGGGACTCATAGTCAAAGCGCAATGTTTGCATTTTTCAGCCAAGCAGAAGAACAAAACAAAACTACATTCTAAGCAAAAGGAATAAAATAATTTTCTTTTTATTTACATGTCAGTGTGCTTTTATTTACATATTATTTTCATTCGTCACACCGTAATGTTTATTTTTCCTGTTTCTTAAAAAAATGCCTAACCCTAACCTAAACCCTAACCTAAACCCAACCCTAAACCTAACCCTAAACCTAACCCTAAACCTAACCCTAAACCTAACCCCCCCACCCACCCCCAATGACGTAACGACATGCGCGCTCATTCGGTGAGCAAAATGATCGTTAAAATGTTCGTTTCATAAAATTAAATTTGAAAAATGCACCCCCCCCCCCAAAAAAAAACAAAAAACGCCGCTTTGATTATGAGTCCCGGTAAAAAAAAAAACACACACACACGTGACACCGACAGCAAAAAATAATGACGCCATTTTGTTTTTTAAAAACGAAGACATTAAAATTTTTTTTTTTTTTTCATGTCTAATAAAAACCCATTTACCATACGTAAACATACAAACAAATGGAATAGAAAACTAGGAAAATCTCCGGTCTCGACGTACGTTGCATTTATTTGTTGCATATTCATTTTTTTGACTACGTTCTACAACTTTTTTTCAACCCGACTCGCGAGCTGTAGGGCTATTCTAAAAGATTCCCTTAATTTCTTTTAACGCAAATAAATCGATAAAATTGTTTGATTAATTTCCCAACTGTATCTCCTTTAAAATAATTTATGTTGGTAATAGTAATAATTACAATTAACTTTAAATTCCTATCAAAAGTGTAAACAACGACAGATACAATTTTTTTTTAAAAAAACGACATGGATACAAAAAAAATAAAATAAAAGAGACCCCCCCCCCCCCGGGTAATGCCGGTTAGATAAAAATGGACGAATTGTTCACTATATCATGACCCTCTTTTGAAATTAGTGCTTTTAAGTCCAATTTTGGGCCAGAACTTGGAATCTTGGTACATTTTGATAATGGCATCTATTAGATGTTGATAAAAAAAAAAAATTTAAAAAAAAGACATGTTAAGAGTACATGTCGCCGTGTTTAACCTACGGTAGCACAAAACGGTTATTATTTTGACGTTTTGTACAATTCGTGAAACCTATTTTTCGATGCATTTGTGCTGCCGTAGTTTGATGTAGACATAAACAACATGGCGGCACTAGTAATCTGACGAAGTACGAAGTAAAATGTTCAAAATATATTTTGGTACATTTTGACTATCACACAAGTCGTAGTTTTAACAAAATCGGATTCTACTGTTGGTGACTACATGTAAACAGTGAAAAAAATATCCGCAAAGGTCGGAATTACTTTTTTTTTTAATTAAATATTTTATATATTTTACGTAAAATGAGCACCCACTTCCTGGCCAGTTAGTAAATTGAGACCTTTTTGTCCGAAAAGGGATATTTGTTTTGATTTTTTTCATATCAATTTTTTTTTTCTTCCCCCATCTGAAATTAGCGACCACGTACAAAAAAAAAAAAAAAAAAAAAAAAAAAAAAAAATCAACGACAATAATAGGAAAGTGCGTGTTTGGTTAAGTAAAAGTGACGCTAACAAATGCAAAGATAAATCTTACAATCAATATCAACTTGTTTTTTTTATTTGACCAAGAATTTATTGAACGAAAAGTTGATTTTTTTTTTTTTTATTTACGTGTAATGTTTAATTCTTTTTTTTTTTGGTTATAAAAGTTTTTCTTGCTGCCCCCCCCCCCCCCAGTTATTTAACGTAGAATCTTATATATTTTTCTTTGCACAGACGAGGGCTTTTTTTTTTAAAGTTAAATTTTTTTTTTTTTTTTTGGTGTGAAAATGTTTTGTGGTGGAGGGTCCTCTTTTAAGGTCAAAAAGAATTGGGGAGGTAACAAGGCATGACCCGTAGAGGCTATACAATTATGGTGGAGGCGTTAACGAGCTTTGCTTGTTCGCAAGTTTGTTTCAATTCATGAGCAAACGAGTGCACTCCATTCTGGCGATGCTTAAAGGCGGGGAACAAAGGCATGGCCAGACCGAAAACATTGAGAAAACAAAAAAAGTTATTTTCTTTTATTTTTTTAGCGGGAGTGGGGGTCGGCGGAGGTAATCCTTCCGTAGACGGCTTTTATCCTTGCAAAAATGTATGAAATCTACGGAAGGCAAAATAGTTACATGTAAAAATGTTGGAAACAAAAAAAATATATTTTTAACTACCCTCCACCACACACATTTGGGGAAGGCACGAAAAATAAAATGTACGCTAAAACGTTAACTATTGTTTCCACTAAATGTCCCCCCCCCCCCCCCCCAAAAAAAAATAAGCTCCATCTATCACAAATTTTGATTTCCCTCCAAAATATTGAAGACAAAAATTGGTTCACCGTCCCCGTATTACCGCTTACTAGCCCGGAACTGGGTGCTCATTTTACGTTAAAAATATATAGGAAAGTGATACACTCTAAATTTGTATTTATTTATTTTTTTTTTTTTAATTCCTTTATTCGGATAATTTTTCAGGTAATCGGGAAAAAAATTTTTTTTTATTTTAGGGTAAACTACGATGGGTGTGATAGTAAAAAAAAATAAAAATACAGTGCTTATAGAGATCATGGCACATATAAAAACCGCAGTTATACACGTGAACATCGCAGTTCCAAACAAATTAACGGAAAAATTGTTCGATATACTTATGTATCAGGCAAAAATATGCATATACACCAAAAATTATCAAAAATTATCGAGTAGAATTTTAATTAAAAATAAAAATCAGTTTTATCGTATTTTTCGAACCGCCATTAATACGAGCGGAATTAATAACTGTCATATAAACAAGTAATAAATGAATAGCGGTGGACAAAATACGATAAAACTGATTAAAGACGGTATGCAATAACTCAAATTATATTAACACATACTAAACGTATTAGCATTAATTTAATATTACGCATGAAATAGGGAGAAAAATACTTTAAATTAGCCGACCCAGTTCTTCCTGGCAAAATGTAAGATGGACGTTCTCTAAACTAGGTGATCTAATAAGTTCGAACGGGGGATGGTTAAGACGAAGCGAAAAGTAGTAAAGTCTTTGGGTGTCTTTTACTTTACTCAGCAGACTAAAAACGCTCAAAAAACAAATATACAACAAATAAAAGTAACTGTAGGCGATAAAAGTTATTTTCAAACTTACCTGTGGCATTTGTTTGTATTTTTAACCCGTTCGAAGTGCTATTTATTAGAAATTAAATTGTTCGTCACACCAAAATCGCAAAATCCAAGATGGCGGTCGTGGGGGGGGGGTATGTAAGAGAATCACGACCGACCGCCATTTTCTTTTTGTGCAAAAAAAAAAAAAAAAAAGATTTTTTTTTTTTTTTTCTTTACATCTAATAAAAACGCATGTGTACTACGTAAAAATACAAACAAATGTAATAGCTACGTAGGAAAATATCTATTCTCGACGTAGGTCGCCTTTACTTGTTGCATATTTATATTTTTAAACACTTTCTCGTTTGTTTTTTTTACCCCGTTCACGACTCTGCAGAGTAAAGTAAAAGATTCCCAAGTCTTTTATTGAAATTGAATTCAAGCTACTGCATATCACCGGGGCGGGAAAGTACTTGATTGGCCCCAATAAAAAAAAGGGAGAAAGAAAAATATAAATTAAGGCAGAGAAAACAAATATTTTAAATAATACAAGTGTCAAAAGTTATGTTCACACTAGAGTCAAGTAAAACACACACTAATATATATATATATATATATATATATATATTTAGAAATGAGAATCTTAAATCTCATTTTATGATTTCAAATATTTTTTTGGTGCTTTTTGAGTTTCACCCCCAATATGTAAAAAAAAAAAAAAAAGAAAAACTCTAAGAGCTAATTAAAAGGGGAGATAAATCTAATAGTTATTAAAGACCCGGTTAAGAAGCGACAATTTTTTTTTTTTTTTCACATTGGTGTTGAACTCTAGAAGCACAATTTTTTTTTTTTTTTTTTAATGCTAATAAAATTTATTTATACTATTTTGAAATTTAAAGTTACAAAATAGTGCGAAATGAAATCAAAACTACTTATTCTTAAATGGATTTTTTTAAAAAGAAACTATCAGACAAGATCTCGTGCGTGTCTTTCTCGCTTCTACATAAGTTTAATACTTATTTTAATAGTATGTACAAAAATAAAATAAGGGAAATCTAATAAGAAAGCTGAAATATCCTATTAAACAAAAAAAAAAAAACAACCTATGACTATTTGAAATTATTTAATATGAACTGAAGAGAATTTTTTTTTTTAATGCAGATCTGGACTACTTCTAAACACATTACCTAAAACCATCTTCAGGAAAAAATGTAATAATTTAATAAACACACTAGGTACTGTTGCTATTTGACAGCGAGGCCATTTTCAAGATGGTATCATGTACACACGATTAAATGAGGCATTATGGCAGAATATATATTTTTGTGAAAAGGCACGTCGACAAACGTTATATGGGGACCCACTGGAGACCCGAACAAAAATATCTGGTTTGCAAAGCTACGATTGCTTAAGGAGTAGATAGGCTTTTCCTATCGCCCGGCTTTGCACTCCTTTGTTTATTAGTCAGGCGCAGAGATACCCAGTGCTTGACCTTGTTTCCCCAGACTTGGACAATGTACGTCGTCCAATCATCGCTGTTTCTCTATCTGGGCAAGTTGGGGACACTTGTTTGTCACTTAGTTTCACATGAAAAATCTGAACCACTCTTGTTGTGACAGGTTGAGAGTACAGATTTGACAGCTTGTCTGTCTGCTGTTTTAGACTGGTAGTACAGGAGCCCTAACTAGCGCTAAGATTGACTGCTCTATCAACAGTTGTATAGTATCTGAATAATTGTAGTGTCCTGGGGCCCTGCACTTATCCCCAGTGGACTTTCCCCGAGGCTACAAACCCACAGATGAAGAATCAGCTAATAGTCTACTTGTGTGAGTTTACTGATATCTAACAAACACTTTTGCTTAACCCACTCTAAACAAAAATAATGCCAATACAAACAAAAAGTAATACGTTAAAACGAGACGCCTACCCCCCAAAAACAAAAAAGTTGCTTCCTCCCTTGAGGCTCGCGTTCACAAATATCCGAGGACTTAGATGATGTCGAATCCTTTTTCCTAGTAAACACCTCAGATATCTTAGCACTAAGCGAAACTAATCTACACTCCTCAATCGTATTAACATGCCAGGATACCCTCCACTCTGCCGTAAAGACTGACAAGCATATGCACAGGCCCGAAGTATATATCCATAACACCATTACCTTGACAAAAAAAAAAAAAATAATGGCCTACATGTGCTTTAGATTAACCTTACAACACAGCGTTAGTTACTTATATTTCCCCTACTGTTCTCCTTCGATTCAGGACTGTACCCTGTTCGACTGTCTGATAGTGTGGACGCAGCACTCTTTAGATCCAAGCGCCCAAATCCATGAGTGGCTTGGTTTCTCGAGCTATACAGACACAGCTAGTTACAACACAGCTTTTATGTTGCACATACCCTTTCAGTCATTTTCCTAACTCACCTCCGAGATCGTGAGAATCAGCAAGCATATTCACAACCACATTGCCCGAGGTTTGTGTGACGGATTTCCACAGCCTACTCAGAAACGCTGATCACCTTGTTATAATGGTTGATATCACCCTAAACTTCCGACCCCTAACTGAAGCGCCGTTACTCAAAACTGCAAGATACTACCAACAAGCTGATTGGGAATCCAGAGATGCCCCATAGAGTATAACTCTTCTCTTCCTGCTGAACACTGCGCAAACGGTGTAAGAGATTGGGGCAAAGCAAGCATATACCACCACATGGAAATTCCCTTATGGTTCACTTCGACCTGTGCATAGGCAGCAAGCATTCTGCCAATTCAATCACTATAAAGCAGCTCAAATAGACAAAAATTTATAGCATCAAGAAACCATTGTAAGAGTGTAACAGCTGCAGCTAAAAGTAGGTATACCGAGATGACCAGAAAACTCAGTCGCAGAAATTAGGAACTCTTGATTTCTGGAAAATCTATGTGACAATGAGCAATCAACAATTCCTCCACTACCAAACCAGCATGTCGCTTGCACAGCAATGGATAAGGCTGAACTGCTCGCCCAGTGGTTCGCTTCAAACTTCACAAGTCACTCCCTAATTTACCCACTAGACAAAAGCCACACTTGATCTGATCATCACCTTTCCCCATGTCCTGGATATAATAAAAAAAAAATGAATGTGTATGGTATTACTGGACAAATATTTAATATAATCAGACAAAACAAAGATCCAGGTCGTTCTTGATCACCATATATCTATACAACATGACCTTAATGGAGGTGTACCCTGGGGGGAGAGGATGTTTGGACCATTATCATTTGTGATGGGTATATTTGCTGACGACACCACGCTCTATTCTCGATATGGGTGCAAAACAAATGCACACATATCCAAGGCAATGGCTGAATCCTTAGAAAACGACCCCCAGTCTGTAGTGGAATGAGGCCATGAATTGATGGTTACATTTAATGCTACCAAGACAAAACTCCTTTCCTTTAACAATTATAAGAAACCTTTCTTACTACAGACTGTTATGGCTAATAGCACCCTTCCCGAGAGTCCAACATTCGAATGCCTCGGCCTAACATTCACAGATAACATGTATTGGAACAAATACATAGAAGATACTGCCAAGTTTGCTGCAAAGAAGGTGGGTTCACTCTACTGGGTTAGAAAACGTCTCACACTTGTCAGTATCCTATACATAAAGCCATCACTCGCCCATGCATGGAGTATTGTTGACAACTAGGCTGGTGCACCAACTACTAGCCTCTCCCTCTTAAATAGGATCCAAAAAAGAGCTTCTAATAGGTATCATACCGTCTACCAAGCTCCAGCTACAATGTTACGTCCCTGTGCTTGTTCTACAAGTACTCCAATGAAATGTGCTCCGAACTTTCTGCACTTATGCTCCCTCAACAAATACCCCTGACCAACCCGAAAATCAGTAGACCCCCAATGTAGAGGTCCGCAAATGCCGGAAAGCTTTTTACTTTAATTAGCTTATTTCTTCATACTGCTAGTCTTTGGAATTCCGTCACTACTTTGTGTTTTCCCTCCGACTGTACCAACATGCAGAAATTTAAATGTTATGCGAACAAGCACAACCCCCACTTAATATGTTCCTATCAATCTGACCCCTAATTCACAGTAGCACCTTACGTCCCAGTGGCAATGTGCCTTTTTTTGGGGTTAATTTAAGTGTCTGTATGTATACATAAAGAAAAAGATTTAAGGAAATTAGTCAAAAAGCAATTTATTTTGGTTTACCTACTCACGTGTGACGCATTCGCGTGAAAAACAATTTAAAGCATGTGAATAGTCAATTGGATATTTTTTTTTTGTTCCCGCAGTAAATTGGTGCCCTTTATTAATCCAACCACATCCCAATGGTACAAAGAATGTAAGCATATGAAGTTAACACAAATACGTCACACACGAGTAGGTCAACTAAGTATGGCCAATAAACGGCGGGAAAAAAAACAAAAAAAAAAACGGACAATCGTCATTTGTTTATAAAACGTAAATTAAAAATGCTAAAATGTTTTTAGTTTTTTTTTACTTCAGTTAGAGGAAATTAAGGAGCTCCCTCTTGAAACCAATACTCGATTTCATTACGATTTAAATTTATATCCAAGCGCTCTAAGGAGAGACGTTTTTCTTTTATGGCTGCCATCTGTATTTTGCTACAGCTCGGTCTTCCAGGGATTGTTTCTAAGTATTTTTTTTATTTTTTTTTTATTCATTAGGCCAGTTGTTCCTATTACAACCAGTATAATTATTTATTTCAGAGACCATGTTTAAAAATTCTTGAGGTCCTGGCATTTTGTTATCTTTTCGCGTTCAGCTCTATTGAGTCCAAAGTCATTTGGAATGGTTATGTCAATGAACGCAGTCATTTCAGGTTTGTTACATATAACGAGGTCTGGCTTTTGATGGCTCTGTCTTTTATGTATCTGCCTGCCTGCCTGTATGTCTGTCATAGTAGACTGTCACCTTTCCGTTTGTGTTATCGATGAAGGTTCATAACTCCAGATGTTCGGCTGTCAAGCTGTATCTCTCCACAGATCTTCCAATGGAGGTATTTACATACTTTGTTGTGGCGGACAGTGTAAACGCCATCTGCCATCCAGACATCAGATGGCTCGTTTTAGTTTAGTTTACTTTGTCATGGCATCTTAACGTTAAGCTATGCTTACTTTCTTAAATCTAATATGGTGGGCCAAAAAAACTGAAGAAAACACTATCAACAGCAATCAGTGGCAAAAATGGAAAATGTCCACAAAAGACAAACGCAACTAGCGGATTACATCCGCGCGTAACTTCCGTTAAAAACTAACAAATTATTTTTTTCTAAATTACAATTTTGACTGGGGTGAAGTGGGTCATGAATGATTATCCTTATTTTCTTTCAACTTAGTTTTTCTCAGAGTTTGATGCTTCCATTATGGATGGGATCAGACATTGTTTTCATATGGCCATTGAAACTGTATCATTCTTTCTGCTCTCTGATGAAGAAGGAAGTGTGAATGCCAATGTATGCATGTTTTCACTATCTAATAAAACTTTTTGCTGATTTCTATCACTTGAGAACTTGTGTGTATGATAGTCTTGAAGTGAGAAGGCCATATAAGTATAATTGCAAAGCCCTTTTTAAATTTGTTGCTTGGAAGCAATATTTTTCTTAGAATAAAAGTGATTGGGGTGAAGTAGGCCATCCTGCATTAAACATTTATCGGATATAGCAAGAGAGTGGTATACAGCTCCAAAGCTGCATAATGATTCCCAACTAAAAACTCCATTGACAGAGTTTAGGTTGTTGTTTTGGAATATTCCACGTGTGACTTTCTAAACATTGTATTAGCTCATTTTAGGTTTCACATTTGTGACCTTATGATACGAGTTGGTTGATATGCGACGAGTATGTGTATTACCATACTGATCTTTAACAGGATTTATAGTAAAAAATTTTTTTTTTTAAATGTATGCAATAGTGAAGTGACTTCATGTGTTGATAAAAACATACTTAATGTTTTTGTTTATAGTGATTCTTTAACTCTTAATATAAATATTTTTTCAACATGCATTAAGTACCTCATAAACTTGGTACATTTTAGTATTATAGGGAACATTACCATGCATTATCTTTATTTGATTGACTGTTGAGATCCCATTTGTCATCCTGAGCACATGCCCACTTTCATGTATGCAGTTTGGGGGAAGTTATCAGATGTCAAAGAAAACGCCCCAAACAGTGGCCATTTCAACCCGGTTTACCCTATTAAATTTTTTTTTTCATATTGAATTATCAAATGAAAATGTTGATATTTTAAGTTAAATTTTGTTGGAACAAATATGCCTTTCCGTTACACTGATTTATAATTTAATAGTTCATTTTAAAACATCTAAAAATAAATAAAATAACTTTCTGGTAAATTGTTGTTTCCCAACTAAAATGGCGGACAATAAATCGTCTGTAGTTTTCTGATCTCATGAGTAAGTAAACCCAAATAAATTGTTTTGGACTGATTTCCCAACCGTATTTTCTTTAAAATAATTTCAGGTAAATTCTAAATTAGTTCAAAATAATTTATTAGTTTACTTACTCATTTGCGAGATCGGAAAACTGCAGACGATTTATTGTCAACTATTTTTGTTGGGAAACAACGACTTTAGCAACATCGATTAATATAAAAAAATGAGAAATATTTAATCTTTAGAGGATTAAAGCTTAAAAAGTTCAATCGATTAATTTCTTTAATTTTTTATATATATATTTCTTCATTCAATTTTCTTTCCAATGATATAAAATGTATTTTGGTACATCAATTCAATTGAGAAAACGTATTTATTAACTATGCAGAGGACATGAGGTGGGGGGGGGGGGTCAATGCGCGAAACAAACTCATTGCCTTTAAAATTTACAGTAAACATTTAAATAAAAGCGCTTTTCATCAATTTATATACCGAATATTTTTTTAAATCGGGCCCGTAATTTATTTTAGCTGGATTTTTTAAAAACCTTCCCGCGATCCCCCACTTTGGTATAAGACATTGGGCATACCTATAGGTAAACCATAAATAGTTTTGAACTAATTTTCAAAATGTATTTCCTTTAAAATATTTTATGTCGTCGTAACGTTTGCCGACAGGTAAAAATAGGATTTAAAATAAATTAAAATTTTATTTCCGAACTAAAATAAAATCTGAGAATAACAATCAATTTTATCCCAACCGTGTGTGAAATAGGTTCATTTTGAGTTTCCAAAATAAAAACAATATTCGCCCATATTGAATCAACCATGTAAACAAGACAGCCATGTTGGAAAATGGTCCCTCATAGAGGGAGAGAGCAATAATTTGTATTTTGTGTAAAAATTTAAAAAAATGTCTTATATAAGGCGTTTTGAAATAGTGCCGAGATTTTTTTTTCATTTAATTACTATAAACAGATGAATTACCTGCAATTATTTAAATGTTTAGTTTAAAGGCATTAGATATAACAAAAATATGCTAATCACCAAGTTCTCTAAATGTCCATCAGAACATTTTAAACATAACTATTAGATGAATGATACATTTTGAGCGAGATATTTGACCGCTTTTTATACTTTTATTATGAGTCTTAGTAAAAAAATATACACAGAACAATTGTGACATTTGTTTTTAAATTGTACACTTTAATAAAACGTTATTTGTATGGGATATTTGTAATGGAGAATTAGACGGTCAAGATCAGTTCATGTATGGGAAGAGTGGAACTTGTGGTTGGAGGGCGAAATATTTGGGGTTTGATTTAAGGAGAAAAAAAAAGGAAAAGGGACTCAAGAAAAATGGCCGACATGTCACGTGACAAGGCCGGAAATCGTGTTTATTTTTGCCTTTTAGGGATCTCATGTTTTTTTGTTTTTTTTAAATCAATAATTATAGTGTCCACTTAAAAAAGTCTAAATAGATTATTTATTACAATTACTTTCTAAATTCATCTGTATTTTAAAACCAGATTAGGCATTTTATGCACAAAAAAATACTATAGGAAAAAAAAACTTGTCGGTTTACTTGCCTTCTGTCGAGATCAATCCGACACAAGGTCAGTTTGAGGAAAAACTAAGAGTTATCCCCTGGCTGAACGGAACTGATACTACAATTTTATCTTAGACCCTTTGTCAAATTAAAGAAAATTAGTTCCATGTCTAAGAACCTCATTTTAAAGAACGTAATAACCCCCCCCCCTTCTCGGGTAGTTAAATGCATTTTTTTTTGCATGATAATGTACAAAACAAGTGCAAAATAATTTTACAATTGTTAACGGTGAGAAATCAATTACAAATGTTCGGGGTTTTCTTTGCTTTTCAGCAATACAGTTTAAGTTAGTTTTGTAAAATTATTTTTTATATACTTAAGGGGGGGGGGAATTTAGAACTACTGTTTAAAAAAATTATATATCCCAGTTTATATGGCACATGCAGTCGAGTTTATAAACAATCGTTAACAAAGGAAAGACAATCCTTACATGCATGTTTTCTCGAAATATACATTCAAAATAGAAATAAATAAGTTTTAGCTAGACAAAGACTTTAAAGTCATGAAGACAAAGCAAAATACAGTTAATATCAAGAAAAAAAACAAAAAACTTAAGAATTTAATGAAAAGAAATAGATTATCAATTTCTTCATTATTCCTTTCCCATCAAAAGCAAATGTCACGTGGTACGCAAGGAAAGAAATTCTCAGTGTAGAACTACAAATTAAAAAAAAAAAAAAAACACATTTCGGTAATTACTTTTCAGCACTGAAAAATACTATACTAGATTTTGTTATAAACGTGTTTAATGTTTTTCGTTAGATGAGAGCAGCGATCTAATTCGAAATTGGATTTGGCACGTCACAACATTTCACAGAAACATGGCGTGGCGGAATTAAAACAAAATTCAACAAAAACTAAAAACATTTGTATTGACAAACGGGTTTGTTTGTACGCTTCGTACATTAGAAACTACAAGCAAGCAAATTATACAATTATAAATTAAAACTGGGTTATGTTAAAAAAAAAAAAATTAATTTTCTAATTAAACAAATTGAGAAGTCTGACAAACGTTAGCTAAGCTTTTAAAATGTATTGGTTGATGCTCAATAAATTTAAGCTTTGGGTACTTCTACAGAATTTGAACCGAACTGTTTTGTTTTTTTACCCTTAAGTATGTTTTAGTTCGGCAAAGTCGGTTTTGATTCAAATTCTATTTGACAAGTGACTTTATCAAGCCAAAATTAAATCTAGTTTTTCGAAAAATCCTTGAATAGATCAATTTTATTTTATAAAAATTTATATTGCTTAATACGCAAAATTACTTTTAGGATGTGTAGGTAACATAAAAAATAAAGAATGCCCCCACGGTTTGTTGTTTGATAATATATAAAACTGATAAATTAAAAATCTATTTAAAACGGTCAAGTCTAATTAATTTTTACAACCCAGTCATCGTAAAAAAAAATTCTAAAAATAGATATTACTAGCGGGATAATATGAATTCAATTAAAATAGTTAACCTTGTTATAAGTAGGCGATGAGAAGTTTAGTTTTAAGTAAAAACGAGAATTTTCCAAGTTTATAAACTTTACATGGTTAAAAAGTAAAATGCAATACATTTGGCACAGAAAAAAATATCCTTTTACTTTTATGCGATGAAACGTTTGAATATTTTATACAGGGTTTATTTTACTCTAACCACTGCCTCAGACAGAACGAGTAACCATTTTTGTATTTCTAAAATGATCGCTATTTAAATAAATAATTTCAGAACTAATATATTTTAGAGATTTTTTTTTCGTATCGCTACCCCAAACTTAAAGTCAGTGGTGATAAAGACAAACATTTTTTTCTGCTAAAGAAAATATACATGTAGTTGGGAGGGGGGGGGGGATCTGCTGAAAAATAAATTAAATAATTATTTCTTTTAAATTGACAAATACTACTTCTAAGCTCTACTCATGTATTGAGCACTGGTGAAGATTTAAATTATTTTCCAATCACATACCAAATAAAGAGTACGTACAGTGTAATGTTTTTGTATAGGATAAATGGTCAGAGTGCTCAATTACATATGTAAAAGCATGTATATATTCTTTGATTTCAAATAACACTATACATTAGTTCGATAATCCATCGATACCTGGTTTCACGAAAACACTGGAAACTTAAGAGTCACCCTTGGTATTTTAGCCTTACCTGCTAAATTTGTTTCCGTGAAACCGCGAGTATCGATGAACGATCGAACTAATGTATAGTGTTATTCTAAATATGTGTAGTACAGTACTTGCGAGTTTTGTTCATGGGACTTAATCCAATGAAACTGTTTCAGTGCTCAATAACAAGTAGATACAATTTATACTAAAATGTTGGTGCTTCTACGAAGACGCGTGAGTATCAATAGCATAAATTGCACATTTAAATAAGTATCCTCACCAAAAAGTAGGAAAAATGATCGAGTAGAATTTTTATTAAAAATAAAAATCAGTTTCATCGTATTTTGATGACTGCCATTGATTTATTACTTGTTGATGACAGACCGAGTTATCTCCCACTGGAGTTCGTGTTTTTCGCTCGAAATCAATGGCGGACCCGAAAATAAGATATAACGGATTTTTATTTTAATTCTACTTGCTAATTTTTGGTGCACATAGCTATTTTAATTTGCTTAATACGTCAGTATATCAGAGTTTTTTTTCCGGTTAATTTAATTGGAACTGCGATTTTCACCGGTGTAACACCGTTTTTCATATGTACCCTCATCTGTAGAAGCACCAAATTTTTATTTACTGCCGAACGTGGCCCGATGCATAAAGTTGTAGTCAAAACATGTATGTACATATGTAGCTATAATAAACATTTAATACGGAAATATATACGTTAAAAGAAAATTTAAAAAATAAAAGAATATTAGATGAGAAATAGAAAACAAAATATTTGAAAGAAACTTACAAAAGCATTAAGGAAATCGGTCAGAAAACAAACAATTTTTGAGTTTTGGGGGAAAATGATAGATTTGGGGAAGGAGGGGGACATTCATACGAAATTGTGTTCGGTGAGGGTGGACCGACTGAAAGGGAATTTCGATGGAGGAAAAAAAGGCATTGGAGAAGACAAAGACACAATCCACACGGACTCTCAGCAGGGATTTCTTCTTTCTTTTAACTTAATCCTGGTTATTTTTTTCTTCTTCTTTTTAAATATCCTGTAAACAATAATAGTAAGAATAATTCCTTCAACGACAGTCTATTATTATATGGTCAGGCAGTCGCCATTCCATGTCGATGTTGTCAACTTTGAAAAATAATAAATCCAGTGCGAGTTTATCTCCCTCCTTTTAAATATAGCACTTTCGTTGTTGACGAGTAAGAATAATATACTTTTACTTATATATTATTTATTATATAGAGAGATGTTTTGTTTTTGCAATGTTGGTTTGTTTTGTTTGATGATATATATTTTTTCTCTCTCTCTCCTTCAATGCTTTTGTTTAACTTAGTTTAGATCCTGGTAGTAACAATAGAACGGTGGAAGGAAGTCAATGCGCCACAATCTGCAATAAAGGTATCCACATAATTACTTTTTAAAAAAATACGGGGTTTCTTAATATTTGTAACACTTTTTTTCTTAAGATAGAGAGAAATGATTTGGTGGTAATGGCGGAGAAAAACTTGAGTTGGCTCCTCTTACCTCTCCTCTCGTCTTTCTCTGACTAACGAACTCCTCCCACCCTCCCTTATTGTTACTCCTGCTACTTCGACCTTCTTCTCTACTTATACCACTACTCAAAAAAAGACAGAAAAAAAAAACTTTTATTTTTTTGGTAAAGCTGGCCTTCATTTTATAACCGTCGTTTCGTTCATTTTTTTGTGGACAGCTTTGTTCATTTATTTATTTATACAATTTTTTGTCCATCCTAAAATTCTAAAATAATTTATTAAATATTCATTAATTTATTTACATATTTATTTATGTTTTGCTTTTTTCACTCATGGTAGTACTACTCGACTATTAATACATTAGTACTATTCTTACGCTTCACAAATATTGTACAGTACACCAAAAAATATTTCATTTTTTTTTGTTTGTTTTTTCAATTTCATTTTATCTAAATTTCTCACTGTATCATTTTTTCTTCCTAACAAAATTAGTTTAAATGTCGTTCTCTATAAAATCTTACTTATTACAATTTTTAGTGACACTGCCACATCTTTTAAACATTTTGAGACGCTTAATTAAAACAAAATTAAAACAATATCAAAATATTTATACGATAATACGATTTGATATTTTAATTTTTTCAATTTTAATTTTATTATCAAATAAAAATATAGTAAAACATTTTTTTTCTTTAAAAAAAGAAAAAATGTCAATGAAATAACATTTATTTTTATAAGTATTTATTTATTGCAAAAAGGTTACATATGCAAGAAACTGAATCTCTGAAACTGAATCAAATTTTAAACAAACGCAAAACAGAAGTAAAGTATTCCTTTATTACAAATATTTATTAATCATGTGGATTGCACGATTTCATGGAAACGATGAATGCGCATGAATACAATAAAGTTCATTGTGCCCTTTGACCTCATAACCCCATGACCTTTAACTTCTGCTCCACCCTATTTGATGACGTCATTTGAAGCATTCAAATATTTCTAGACGCGCGATTCACAAATAAGGCTGAGCCATGGCCATGGCCTAGGCTGCTGTTATCTTAAGAGAAAAAGAGAAGCTTTTAGGTCTTACCCGTTTTTTAAGCTTCTATTACTAGTCACTACAGTAGTAGTAGTAGTAGTAGTAGTAGTAGTGTGGTAGTAGTAATTACTTGTTTGTATATATTCTGTGAGGCATTTTATTATCTTAAAATAAAAATTACATTCATTAAAGAAAATGCGATAAATAAATGTAGTTTTTATTCATTACTCGTTTTCTTTATTTTAATGCATGGGAACATATGTGATATATATTTATTGTCATATTATCTAAAGACCAGCAGGGTCATCCTGCGTTGTCCCGGATATAAAAGAGTTAAAAATAAAGTGCGTCGAACACATTTCTTTTAAATTTCTCTCTCTCTCTCTCTCTCTCTCTCTCTCTCTCTCTCTCTCTCTCTCTCTCTCTCTCTCTCTCTCTCACACACACACACATGCACAAACTTTGGCAATTGGTTCAATATAAAAGAAAGGAGAAAGAAAAAAGAAATACATCAACCGCCGACTCTTTGCACGGTAAAAATGTCACCATTAAAATGACAGCGGTAAAAATAGTTTAAGGAAATAAATAGGTAAAAATGGCACAAAGCAAGAACAATTTGGTAACTTTAAATACGGATCGATCGAGAGCGGCGAGGCCAAGCTCTCTCTTCTATAGTTTTTAATAGGGCCTAAGTCCCCCTCTCCTCCCAAATATTTAAAAATCAATAAATAAGTAGTTACTCTGTTGTTCTCAAGCAAATCAAATCGGCTTGTCATCTATATTTTTTTCTTGTGCCATTTTTTAAAATTATTTATCCACTTGCGCCGTTTTTACCGGTGCTTTTTTACCGAGCTATTTTTACGTAAATAAATTCGTTTGACATGGTGTAATATGAATGAAAATAGTTTTCTTTTCTTTTTTCTTTTTTTTTTTTTGACAAATGAACTAATTTGGTATCTGGTTACCCAATACGAATAGTATTAGAGTATTTTGACCATGACCAGTTCGGGTGTCATACTGAATAAGAATATGTAAGGTTTGTAAGTGTATATTGGATAGTTTCTGATAGTTTCTGAGTTTTAGCCTAAAACGCAGACAGAAATATGAATTTCTTTTATATAATAGACTAGCATGGCTACCCGGCGTCGCCCGGGGCATAAAAAAGGAATAGGAAAGTTTAAAAAGTGTAACATTTTTCTACTCTTACTGTCCCCCCTCCCCCCCTCTCTCTCTCTCTCTTCCTCCTACTCCATTCTCTATCTTTCTCACTCTATGCCATTCCATCTCTTTTTCACCCCACCCTCTTTTCCTCCTTTATCCCTTCCACGTCCCCCGTACTCATTCCCCCTATCTTGTTTTAATGTATTGAAAATAATAATAAAGATGTAAGAAATTCACCCAAGTTTTCAGTTTTTGTTCCCGAGCAACGCCGAGTTCCTTGTCTTTCCCTCAACACCACACTGAAATACATTTTGTTTTATGTATTAAAAAAATAATAAAAATGTAAGAAATTCACAGAGCTTTTAGTTTTAAAGTTATTGCTCCCGGGCAACACGGATTTTCTTTTCTCACCCATCTCCCGTCAATACTATAATGAAACAGATATTTTTACTAATATAATCATGGACAATGCCGAGTTTCTTGTCCCCCCCCCTTTCAACACTATAGTGAAATAGATACTTATTTTAATGTATTCCCTGGCAACAACAAGTGTATTATCTTCCTCATTTCTCCCTCAACACTATAATAAAACATATATTTGTTTCAATCTATTTCTTGTAATGCAGGCTTTCTTTTTCTCCCCATCTCCTCTTTAACACTAATGAAACACCTTTGCTTTAATGTATTCCAGAGCAACGCCAAGTTTCTTGTCTTCTTCCTCTAATACTGAACACTATAATTAAACACATATTGTTTCAATGTATTCCCGGGCAACTCCGAGTTTCTTGTCTTCTTCCTCTCCCCCTCAACACTATAATGTAACGCATATTTGTTTTAATGTATTCCCAGGCAACACCGAGTGCTGTATCTCTCCCGTCTCTACCTCAACACTATAACAAAACACATATTTGTTTTGATGTTTTCCGAATAATGCCGAGTTCTTGTCTATCTGCTATCCATCTTAACACTATAATAAAACACATTTGTTTTAATCCATTCTTGGGCAACACCGAGTTTTTTGTCTCCCCATTAATACTATAATAAAGCGCATATTTGTTTCAATTTATTCCCGGGGAACACCGAGTTTCTTGTCTTCCACCCCGTCTCAACACTATGATTAAACACATATTTGTTTTAATGCCTTCCCAGACAACGTCGAGTGTTGTGTATTCCCCTCTCCACCTCAACACTATAACAAAACACATATGTGTTTGAATGTATTCCCAGACAATGCCGAGTTTCGTGTCTTCCCCCTTTCCACCTAAACACTATAATGAAACATATATTTTGTTCAACAACGCCGATCTTTTGTCACTCCCCAACATTATAACGAAACCCACATTTGGTTCAATGTATTCACTGACAGCATCAAGTTTCTTGTCTTGGAGGGCTGATGTTGCTATTGCTACTACTGTTTGAACAGGGTTCCACAAGTACACCTCTTTTAGAATCAATTTGCCGTTCTCAGTGTCTTTTAATAAACTAATCAATATGCAATTTGATATGATAATACTCTGTCAATCACCTCCTCACTTAGTTCACAAGCACTTTTCTTCAGGTCAATATTAGCCATTTTGCAGACATTAGATAATCAGCGTTTAATGTTCGTATTCTTAATACGCAAGATATGCGATTACAGTTTAACAGAAGATGTTGGTAAAACGTTATTAGATCAGTGCAGGTCTAATAAGCCCTGTGTAACGTCCAATGGGGACATCCTTCTGACTCCACTTCTGATAACTTGTAATTTTCTCGTTGACATAAAACAGCTGAGACTCTTGTTGGCCTAAAAACAGTCGTTCGTCTCTTTGACATGTAGTTAGTTGTCTCAATGGGTAGTGACGTCTAGTTGTAAAGGTGGTCGTAGTGGTGATGTAGCAGCCCAAGTTTATGTCTTCCTTTTTTCATGTAGCTGCATTAATGTAAGAAAATAGAAACAGCTGTCCGTCTCTCTGACATGTAAGTAGTTGGCTCAATGGGTAGTGGCGTCTAGTTGTAAAGGTGGCCGTAGTGGTGATGTAGCAGCCGAAGTTTCTGTCTTATTCTTTCTTCGTAGCTGCATTTATGTAAGAAAACATAAACAGCCGTGCGTCTCTCTAACATGTAAGTAGTAGTTGGCTCATTTTATAGTGACGTCTAGTTGTAAAAGGTGATCGTAGTTGTGATGTAGCAGCCGGCGTTTCTATGGGCTTCCTTTTTCATTGTAGCTGCAATAGTGAAACAGATATGAAATAACCATCCCCCTGATTTGATTACTGTTATCGGAAATCACATGTACTCAAAAATACAAACAATAACAGTCACCATTAACGCCTAATAGTGACAAGTATTTTGATAGCACTTTCTATTCTACTGCTACGAATGCTATTTTAAGGACGACAAAGTTACCCCCCCCTTCTTCAAAGTTATCTCCTTTTGGGATTCCGAGCTGTGCCTCTGTAGAAAAAGGGTCAAGTCCTGAAATCTCGTGAGAACGCGTAACCTTGTACTGGTTCTCATGATGTCAGAGAATCTCACTGATTTTCCCTCGCTTTTTGTTGAGCCTTCCTCAATTGAAGCGGACCTGTCGGGTCTCGGACCTGTTCCTACAAGGACACCCTAATGTGTCGATCGCGAGTAAATACTTCGTGCAGCTAATCAGGGATAAAATAAACAAAATAAACAATTAAGACATGTCCCAAAACAATTGAGTTTTGGGACATGTCTTAATTGTTTATTTTGTTTATTTTATGTCGTGCTGTCGTTTGTTAAGACATCTGTGTTTAACCAGTTCCTTTGTGTCGTCTTTTGATGCCGACATATGCATGCTAGCAAATAAGTGTCTTGGAGATTAGCTTTCTTTCCTAATCAAACTTTACATATCTTGGTCGAATGAGAATATCAAATATTCCCATTTTACATTATTTTCACCAGGCTACCATTATTGCTGAGAGAGAGAGAGAGAGAGAGAGAGAGAGAGAGAGAGAAGGGGTAATTAGAAGGTATGGGAGAGTAAAACAGCAGTAAAGTGAGAGAGATAAAGGAAGGAGTCAGTGAGATGTGGAGAAAGAAACTGAGTGAGGGAAAGAGTTAGAGCGTGAGGGACAGAGAAAGGGGGAGAGAGTGAGAGAGAGAGAGAGAGAGAGAGAGAGAAACATGAGAGAGAATGATGAAAAGGTAGAGAAGGGGAGAGAGTATGAGAAAGAAGAGAAAAAAAAGGTTAGAGAGTCAGAGAAAGTGAAAAAAGAAAATAGGAAAGAAAGAGAGGGCGAGTGAAAGCGAAAGAGAGAGAAAGAGAGTGTGTGTGTGGGTGTGTGTGTGTGTGTGTGTGTGTGAAAGAGAGGTTAAGAAAGAATTCATGAGGGAGAGTAAGACAGTGAGAAAACGAGAGAGAGAGAGAGAGAGAGAGAGAGAGAAAGAGAGAGAAAGAAAGTCGAGAGTGAGGAAGAGTAGAGAAAAAAAAGAATGTGAAAGAGAAAGAGAGAAAGAGTGAGGGAGAGGGAATAGAGTGAGAGAAAATAAAAGAACAAAAGTAAAGAGAGAATGAGGGAAAAGTAAAGAAAGAGATAGATTGAGGGAAAAGGGGAGAGTGTAAGAGATAAGTTAGGGAGTGAAGGGAGTGGGAGAGAAAGAGAGACATAGTGAGGGAGAGGGGGACGAAAAAGAGGGTGACAATGGGGGAGAAGGAGAGAAAGTGTGAGTGAGAGGAGAAAAGAGAACGAGGAAGAGGTGGAGAAAGAGAGGGAAAGAAAGTGTAGAGAGCGTGAGAGAGAAGAGAAAAGGTTAGAGAGTGGGGGAGAGTGGAAGCAAGAGAGGATGAGGGAAAGAAGGAAAGATAGAGAGGGGCTGGGGTAAAGGGAGAAAGAGAGAGAGAGGTTGTATCTTTTTTGCTTAGAGTTGTTCTTTTGGCGAGTGTGCAGTATAGTTAACAAGAAAAAGGGGGTGGAAGAAGATTTACAACAAATAACTTTTAATAAACGCAAGAAAATGTAATCTTCTATCGACTCGCATAGTTTTTGAGTTTTGAAACTTTTTTTAAGTGTTTATTTTCATTTTTTTTTAGATTTTCTATCGTTGCCTGTGGAAGCTTGAAAAAATCAAGATAGCTGCCATGGATGGAAGATTCGAAAATTAAACAAAAATACAAATAAAAACTGTCACCAATCGGTCGAAAATTTAATTCTACACGCCTCCGAGGCAACGGTACCAAATCTAAAACAAAACAAAAAAACACTTTTAAAAAGTGTAAAACCTGAAAAGTTAGGCAGGTCGATAGAAGATTAAATTTTCTTGCGATTGGTAAAAGTTATTAGTTGTAAATTTGTTTTGTTTTCTTTCACCCCTTTTTTCTTGTTAACTATTCTGCACAATCGTCAAAAAAGGTTCATTACTTGCTCAAGAGGATGGAATTCATTTATGTCATTGAGTATTCGCATAAAAAAGATAGTTTCCTTTATATTTCTCCCTCCACATAAATTCACACAGATAGCTGTCACCATTCCGCGATGCGTTCCACAGTGGCGTATATTCTGCATTTTGTACAACCTAACTCTAATTCTAACACTAACTCGACGCATGTCTAAACAGGATTCACAAAACTATGCCAAGGGCGTGTGCGCACACTTTGCATGACGGACGTTTGTTGGGGGGGGGGGCAAAATTTATTTTTCCATTAGTGGCTAGGCTCTTCTACAAAAGTTGTCAGAACAGATACTACACTCTGATGAAAGCCAGGTAGTTTGTTCACCTGCCTCTCACACGGCGGCAAAGTTTAGTTTATTGTTAGCATCCAGCTTCTCTTCTCGCCAAATTAAGAGAACGCTCTGAACGGGTATTTATTTACCTCCTCTCCAGGAGGTTAGGCACAAGGCCAGTTTTATCTTACTCCCACAAGTAAGATGTGACCCAAGGTCGGGTCGGGAAAGTGGAGTTTGAAAAGCCAGTGCCCGAGAAAGTGAGCACTCTGTTTATTAAAAATTGCCTAGGCAGCACCGTCAGCATTCCCCGGTAGGAGCGCCTCAGGCAGTAAGCAATAAACTTACTCCTCTCCAAAGAGGGGAGGCAAAGCCTGGGAGGGTGGACCTCCTAGAACTGCACAGGACCGACCCATAGACCCATAGACCGGCGTAAATCAAGCCCCGAAGGCCAAGACAATACCAGTTTATAGGGTGTAGTATACATGGGAACAGATACTACACTTTGATCTTAGCCAAAAGGCCAAGAACTCTGAACGGGTATTGATTTATTCCTCTCAATGAGTTAGGCACAAAGCCAGTTTTTATCTTACTCCCACAAGTAAGATGTGACCCAAGGTCGGGTCGGGAAAGTGGGGTTTGAAAAGCCAGCGCCCGAGAGGTGAGCACTCTGGCCATTATTATCCATGATCAACTCCGTCTTCATTCCTAGGCGAAGGTATCTCAGGTGATCCGCCATAACCCACTCCCCAAAAGGTCGAGGTAATGTTTGTGAGGATGGTCTCTTGTGACCAAACAGAGCAGATACTACATTTTGATCCTAGCCCGAAAGCTTGCCCGTACAGCATTTTTGTTAGTCTATCTATCACGCTTAAGTTTTAAATAACAATTTACGTCGCGATAAACGCGCAGATTGAATGACCGTATCTAAAATTATTGCTTGTAAGCTGAGGGCATTTCTCGGGTTGTTAATGACTGAGAAAGACAAGACAAGCCCTTTTTACAGCTGCCGCTGATCACCTACTTATTTTTTATTTTTTTATTTTTTTATTTTATTTGTATTGTTTTTGTTATTTTTCTTCTTGTTCTTATTTTTTTCTTATTTATTTTTATTCTTTTTAGCATTTTATTTATATTATTTTATTATTTTTCTTCTTCTTCTTTTTTACTTATTTCTTCCTTTCTTTTATTTCTGTGAATGTGTGTACACTGTTTATTCAACTTCCTTAGGAATGTTTGACTTTCTCAAGCTGTTGCCAAGGATACAATAATAATAATGAATAGCACTCGTTTACACCGGCGAGAAAGATTATTGAAGATAACAATATTTGGCTATAGTCAGATTTTAGAGGCACGACCGATGCTTAAGCAACAATTCCGTTTAAGATACCTCCAAAATGGCCGCCATACAAAATTTTACGAAACAAAAATAAGTAAATATTTTGAACTCGTTGTACCATACTTAACGTTGACCGGAAGTTCTTTTTATTTTCATTTTTGTTCCACTTTTTTTCACTATGCCTTTTATTTTATTTTATTATTTATTTTTACAAAAATATTATTATTATTATTATTATTATTATTATTATTATTATTATTATTATTATTATTATTATTATTATTATTATTATTATTATTCATAGTAGTCTCAACTTTTGGATGTTTTTAGTTGGGGTTTTGTTTTTTGATTTTTTGAACATCAAGTCAATTCCATTGACCTTAGATATTCAAGCTGTACCTGTAGCAGTTACCTCCTCCTTTCAAAACATAACTACACCGGTTTGCCGGTAGGTGTCGCTTTTTCACCGACAGGTGGCACTGTAAAGCGACACCAGAGTTATCTGCCCTTCTGACTATAAAAACCGTTGCAAACGAAAAATCCCTCTCTCTCTCTTCTTCACCAGCCTCGACAGAAGTACGCTGACACTAGCGTTCCGTCTCACTTTTCTCTTCAGGTCGATTGGCCTCGGCAGAACGACGCTAATACACTAGCGCTTCGTCTTACGCTTTTCTCTTGAACTGGTCTCAGCAAAACAACAACCAACACACGTTTCTTCCGTCAGCACGTGGGCAAACAACGGTAAGAGTTCTCAACTCGTTTTCTTTGTGTGCGGCTTTCAAAGACTTTTCCTACGCCAGATTCATTTCTTCTCATACCTTTTTCAAGAACTGTTTTTCCATCGACACACATGCATACATCACACACTTCATCATTCCACGTACACACACGTTCAATAAACGTTATTTGAACTACTTCATTTTGTTTATTAATTATTACTCTGTCTTTGCATGCAACATTGCTTGATTCAACTTTGCACGTTTATAATCGGGGGAACACGACCCTCGATCCGAACATACCTTAACACTTTCGCCGTTCCTAATAGGCAAGCCTTTTGCAGACTTCGAAAAGAAATTGTCTCGTCAATCTGTCTAAGCCATTTATGGTGGCTTTTCGTTATGGTTCCAAGCGCTCCAATTACAACGGGGATCACCTTTACTTCTTTACATTTCCATAGTCTAACTAATTCCCATTTTAGATCTTGATATTTTTTTTTCATGTTCTTTCTCCTGCACTCTGGTATTATTATTATTTGTACTCACTAGGAGTTCTCACACAGATCATCGTCAGTGATTGCTCACCGACAATAACCACATAAATTCACACAGATCATCGTCAGTGATTGCTCACCGACAATAACCAGTGGTATTTCCTGGAGTCTGAGTGACAACAAGTCTCCCCAGACTTCCAGTATTCTTCACCTCTTTTCGATAACGATGCGGTATCGCAGCAGCCACTTACCATTGATTTCTCGCTGGTTAGGACAATTGGTCTTCTCTGGGGTTTGGGTGGCAATAAGCCTCCCCAAAGTCTCAGCATTCTCTGCACTTTTCCAGTGGAGGTCTGGTTTGTGCTGTCTCTCCTCGGTCTTCTCATCCTCCTTGACCCTTTACAAATATTTTGTCTGGTGTCAGTCTAGGCCGGCACCAGTTAAAAAAAATTTAAATAAATAAAATAAAATTAAATTAAATTAAAAGTTTAATTTTTTTTTAATAATTTTTAAATTCATTATTATTATTATTATTATTATTATTATTATTATTATTATTATTATTATTATTATTATTATTTTAAATAGTCTTTTGAAAGTTAAAGTTAATTGTTCGGTATCGTTTGGTAATTAAATTATCGACTGAACCAAATTGTTATAAAACAATGTCATTTTGTTGAGTTAATGATTAAAATCTCTATTTATACAATTATTGGAAGTAAAAAGCTTCCAAAACTTTCATTCTTTTAATACATAAGGATTTGCAAAGAATTTTAAAAACCAGAAATCACTTTCTATTCGACAGTTTGAATGTTTCCCAATTCCGTTCAAATTTCGAAGAGTCATGAAGTTATTCATTTATTTTTTTCAACTGTTAACAAAAAATGAAAATGATTGACTTGTTTTATAAGAAACCGAAATGTATTGTGGTGGATTTGATTTCGTAATTAAATTATTCGTTTAAATCGGATTTTAAAATGTTCGTTATATTTTACGATATTGCATTTTTTATTTTTATATAAATATTCGATTAATAGTGAGTAAATAAAAATAATAATTCAATGTGTAATTATCAAAGTCATGTAGAGGCGAGAAACATATACACACACAAGAAGTGGTCACACAATTTTATTAATATAGAGATTAAAATATTTGGCTATCACCAGATTTTTTTCCGCCCAGCACGCAGAACGTTAGTTTCCAACATGATTTGAAGCCGTCAACATCTCAATTCACATTCATTCGATGTCAAGAAAGAATCTCTTTTCGAAACAATAACACATTTGAAATATATAACAATAGTCGACAAGTGTAAACAAAACATTTTCTGCTAAAAATCATAAAGTCCTTTTAAAGAAACTAAACAGAAATAAAATTTTAAACCTGCATCGTATTTCCCGATACTTTTGAATTATAACGAAAAGAAATGTCACCTTTTTCGGATTTACGATTTCTTTCCATGTGCGTGACATAAAAATCCGTTAGACGGCAGCTATCTTGTATTTCGGAGCCAAAGAACTTTGAAACCCGTCCATGAGGCAGCCGTTTTGAATTTCAAAACCAAATAACATTCTACCCTTTTCTATTAGGGTTACATTTTCCTGAATTATTATATTCACGGCAAATTGCGCACAAAATACACTTGGACAGCAACCATTTTGATTTTCAGATTTAATGAACATTCTGTTATATATTCAAGGATATAGTGTCATCCTAAGTTCACGCATAAGATAAGTAAATTCCACCTTTGATTATATGTAATTTATCGTTTTTTGCTCAGTACTGCTAAATGAGGTACCAACCATTCACAAATTAACATCTTATCGTATCTAGCTTTTTTATATATCTAAATATTTACCATTCCTGTAACTAAATATTAAATTTTTATGTAATCTTTTTGTGTTGGCGTTGTTCTTCACGGCTTGTTTATCAGACGTTCTTTGTATCAGAGTGAATTCCAGGAAAAATATAATTTTCTTTAATTTTCATTGAATCTGGTGATGTATATCTTATATATTGCAAAGACGCGTCACCTTTTGAAGACTCGAACACCTGGTATATAACAATATATATATATATATATATATATATATATAAATTCTTTGTAGAATGGTAGGAAAAATCCCAGCAGAGTGCTCGATTAATTAAGAATCAAAGTTAAAAATTAAGAGCATAATATTTATTTATTCTGGTACAGAAAAATTAGTACAACATTCGTACCGTCGGTTTCAAGCACGGAAGGTCTTACCCATCCGGCTCTCTTCAGCTTCTGTTGTCATCTGTTTTGGAAATGTGAGGTCACATGACACTCTTGTTGGGACGCGTTATTTGCTCAGTGTGTTGTGTGTGTTTGTTTAAATTTGAATTTAGTGTCATAAGACCGTTGAGATTTAAAACACGGGAGAAGAAAGAGAATTCAAGATTAAAGGGAATAAAAAGGGGAATAAAAAAGGGGGGTAAAAAATAAAAAATAAAAAAATATATATATGAAAAAATATATATATATATATATATATATAAATAAATATAAAAAAAAAAAACACATATATATATAAAAACATTTTAATACTAAGAATAAAGGAATAAAAAAATATAAAAAAATAATAAAAAAATAATAAAAAAATATAATAAAAAAATAAAAAAATAAAAAAAAATAAAAAAAAATAAAAAAAAAAATAAAAAAATAAAAAAAGAAGAAAAAGAGAAAAAGAGTATAAAAAGTGGGTTAAAAAATATATATATATATAGAGAATAAATTGTAGAGAATAAAAAAGAGCGAGAGAGAAAGAAAGAATAAAAATAGAAAGAATAAAATATATAAATAAAATATATAAATAAAAATAATAATAATAAAAAAATAATAAAAATTAAAAAATTAAAGATTAAAAACAAAAATAATAAAAATAAAGAAAGGGTTTCTCTTTTTTTTTTTATATTTATTTATATATATATATATATATATATATTTTTTCATATATATATTTTTTTATTTTTTATTTTTTACCCCCCTTTTTTATTCCCCTTTTTATTCCCTTTAATCTTGAATTCTCTTTCTTCTCCCGTGTTTTAAATCTCAACGGTCTTATGACACTAAATTCAAATTTAAACAAACACACACAACACACTGAGCAAATAACGCGTCCCAACAAGAGTGTCATGTGACCTCACATTTCCAAAACAGATGACAACAGAAGCTGAAGAGAGCCGGATGGGTAAGACCTTCCGTGCTTGAAACCGACGGTACGAATGTTGTACTAATTTTTCTGTACCAGAATAAATAAATATATATATATATATATATATATATATATATATATATATATATATATATATATATTAAAATACACTTATGGCAAGTAAGCCATACAGAAACGTTTGTGTTTCATTCCTGGGGCCAAATCATCAGACTAATTACGTGGATTTATATTTTAGGATTGTAGTTATAGCTAACTAGTTCCTACTCTAGCTTCTAATCAGTCAGAGTCCTTGATTTTCTTACTCCTCACAATCTATTCTTCTCTTCAGCAAATGAAAATTATTTCCATTGTTTTAATTTTGGCGCTCCTCACTTTTAAATGAGTCAATCCTAAAATGTAAATCCACGCAATAAGCCTGATGATTTCCCTTGTGAAACATTTATGTGTAGCTTACTTGCCATAAGTATATTTTTATACTAGTAATAAGCTCTACTCACGTATTCAGTGCTATTGAAATAAATACTGATATATATATATATATATATATATATATATATATATATATATATATATATATATATATATATATATATATATATATATATATATATAAAATGAAGTATAATAACACGAAATTTATTCTTGCTCTGTTTATAACATTGAGCTCTCATACCCGGATCTCCTCCTGGAATGATTTCATTATGACAAATATATATATATATATATATATATATATATATATATATATATATATGAATAATATATTATTTTATAATATAAGTGTATATGGATGAAATAACAGTAATAATAATAACAATACTACTAATAATAATATGTGTATTAATCTCATTGTAACTAACTACGCATTACTACAAGTTAATACTAACTAATAAATAAGGTTTGACGAATACATGTTTTGATTTTGTCCTTTTCTAGGCTCGAACCCATTATCGATTATTATAAGAGTGCTAACGAAATACAAAATGTTGGCCTTTCGTTTGTTAAACAGTGTCCTATCTTCATTCCACCCGCTACGCTTACTGTTATTTCTGGTGATCTTTGTTGCGTTTTTGTTGTTGTTGTTGTTGTTGTTTTGTTTTGTTGGTGGTGGTGTTATTGTAGTTTCTTACGAGACACAAAGGAAAACAAACACGAACAATTACTCTTGTTAGTTGTGAAAAGGCTTCCTTCTGTTTATCTATAGTTTGAAAAACACGAAACCATTTCCCGTTGAAAATTCATTCACGCTTTCTTTGGAAACCTGTTACGCAACTCTGCTGTGCATATGATGACAAACAGTCAGTAAGCTTACAGCAGTCATGTATGCGTGTTTTTTGTCTGTTTGGGTACCAGACTTTAACGTAAATTCGTCTTTCGTGGTGAGTGCTTATCATTCTTCTCTCTGTCAGTCTTGTTTCTCTGCCCATCTGACTTTTTAACTATATCGTTTGCTTCACACTTACGCCAAGCACATTATTTGTTTTCATTTAGTTTCGATTCGATATTTTTACGAATATCAATTGTTTATATCCGACTCGAAAACATAATTTGTTTTACATTGTTCGCTGACTTGCATAATGCTGTGGCCTTGAAGGACCGGTAATAATCAAGACAAACACAGTGGTATAATTAACAAAAGTGTATTAATAGAAGTATGTTACAGAAAGTATGCGTCCGATATCTGTAGCTATAACTGCCATCAGTAACTGCCACGACGCTTAGTCGTAGCTATATTCATGGTGTTTGGGTAAAACCATTTATTCCCAAAATAGGTAAATCAACTTACACTATAACACCCTTTTATGTAGTCAATACCCTTTTCTCTTAGGTTTGATATCCATGAAGTCTTTATTTGTTCTTTTCCCTTTAGATGTTCGCTTTTGAGAAACTACTTGCGGGACTGGTAATTCGAACGTGTCAAACACAATATCCATCAATTCTTCTTCTGTAGTATTGTTCTCTACGGCATCGGAATATTTTTTCCTGGTTTGGTTTAAATTGCTCTTGTGCGTAAATTTGGGCCCTTTCATCATGTAGAGCATATTACCAAATTCTTTTATCCACAATCCCGATTTCCAAAAATAATTTGTTGTTCTTAAACATTCGGAAAAAAACTTTTCTCATATTTTAAAACGTCCTTTTTCGATATTGATATTTCGTTCCGGTTTCTTATGAGACTGTAACAGTCTGCCGAAAATTGTCGTGATCTTTCTTGTGAACATAGCTTCCGACGGTGACATGCAAGATGAAACGTTATTAATCGGGGTCATTCATGACACTTGTAGAAAATTCTGTATGGCTTTCTTCTTTAAAAGTATCGACAATGTGGGATGTCGCTAACAATCCAGGCGATTGTTATTAACAAAATTGTCACGGGCGTCGATGTTGTGCTAGGGATGGACGCAATTGCTCGACTAGGGGGCGTCACAGTACATAGGAACACCGTGAGATTTGGAGGACATCAAGGGGCTGCAGGTGTGCGATCTGAAAAAGGTGGCAGAGGAACAGGAACGGCCGGGTCAGACAAAAGTTGCATGATAGAGGACCAAGATTTCTCTGCACACTTTGATGGTGAGAAATGGACAGTTAAGTGGGTATGGAAGGGAGAACCTCCCGTACTGAACAACAGAGTGGAATGCTACGAGCATACGTTGCGAGGAGGCGTAAGAATTGAATTTGAGAAGGAGGTAGACCGTTGAATCTCAGAAGGGATTTTAAGACCGTGGAAGGAGAAGGTGGAAGGCGTGCTGCCGTTAATGGCGGTTGTTCAGCCAACAAAGCAAAAGGTTCGGCCAGTACTGGACTTCAGGGAACTGAACGTATACGTTGCGTGTCACACGGGAGGCGATGTGATGGACATGTGCGGAGAGACCATGCGAGAGTGGAGGCAGATGCAGAAGGCTGCGGCGATTGTGGATTTAAAATCTGCATACCTACAGATCCACATTTCGCAGGAATTCTGGAAGTACCAGCTGGTCGGATACAAAGGCCAAACATACTGCCTAACTAGGTTAGGGTTTGGCCTGAATTCTGCACCAAAGATCATGGCGGCGATCCTCAAAACGGTGCTAAGCAAGGAGGATGCAGTCAGAAGAGCCACCAGTTCCTACATTGATGACATCATGGTGGATGAGACGGTAGCAACTGCAAAGGATGTAGTAGAGCACCTCAACGGCTTTGGGCTGATCACAAAACGCCCGGAATCGTTGGAGGGGGGAGCGGCGTTAGGGCTCCAACTAAGGAAGGACCAAATAGGAAGGTTAGTGTTCCGGAGGAGAAATGAAATCCCGGAGGTGTCTGAAAAAATGAGCAGGCGGGAACTCTTCTCGATATGCGGAAGACTGGTGGGTCATTACCCGATTGCAGGATGGCTACGGACTGCATGTAGTTACATCAAAAGGCGAGCTAGTGGAGCGAAGTGGGAGGATGGAGTTGATAAAGAGACTGTGGACATTATGAGAGAGATTATTGAAGAGCGGTAAGGAGAGCAGAGTGAGGTTGAAAGAGGAGACTGAAGTAAAAAGAATTGTTCTTGAACTGTTGCTTACCAATTGGACGTTCAGAAAGATTAACCACTGTGGTTTGCCACCAGATTTTTTTTACATTTGTCTTCACGGATTGACCACAAGCTATTTCCGGCAGTAACTATGGCAGGAAAGAGGATCAGCAGTGAAATGCTGAAGACGTTCTCTGGAGAGGGGGATGTTGTAGCCTGGCTGAGCAAGGTTAAACTTGTCGCTAAGTTGCAGGACATCGCGGATGTAGCCAGCTTGATACCGCTGTATCTTGATGGTGATGCTCTGGTCCTATATCTGGAGATGCGGGAGGAGGATCGGCTGTCTACAGACACCATTGAAGAGAAGTTGAAGGAAGCCTTTACTGAAGGATCATTTGTGGCATATGGCAAACTAAGCCGTATGGTGTGGACCGGAGAGTCTGTCGATGTTTTCGCCAACAACATCCGGAGGTTGGCGGGACTAGCAGGATTCAATGGAGGAGGCCGTCGACAGATGGTTAAGATGGCCTTCATAAATGGCTTCCCAGACCATATTTCCATAGCTCTGCAGCAACTGCCTGGTGTAAATACCATGGAGGTGGCGGAGTTGATTACACAGGCTAGGGTGCTGGCCAGGCAAAAAGAGCGTGAGCAGGGAAGCGTAGCTGTCGTTCAACGAAGCAAACTGCAGCAGGAGATTGTGAAGGACGAAGTGCCGAGAGGGCTGTGGCAGAGACCCAGGTTCGCTGGCAGATGCTACCGATGCCAAGGCCCGCATATGGCGAGGGAGTGCAGGGAGCCGAAGCCGGAAGTCACGTGTTACCGCTGTGGGAAAGTCGGCCACATCAGCAGATTCTGTCCCCAGGGAAACGGACAGGGGGAAGCCACTGCGCCGGTAGCTACCCCACTTATTCGATGAAGGCGCTTCAGGGTACGTCGCCACAAGTAGAGGTGACCTTGAATGGGCGAAGTGCAAAGGCCCTTGTCGACACGGGCTGTACTTCAACACTTGTCACCAAAGACATGGTTGACACATGCAGTGGGACCAGCAGCATTACGGCAGTTGACGGCAGAGAGGTGAAGTGCAATGGCACAAGTGTCGTTCGGTTGATGGTATGTGGGATGTCGCTAACAATTCAGGCGATTGTTATTAACAAAATTGTCACGGGCGTCGATGTTGTGCTAGGGATGGACGCAATTGCTCGACTAGGGGGCGTCACAGTACATAGGAACACCGTGAGATTTGGAGGACATCAAGGGGCTGCAGGTGTGCGATCTGAAAAAGGTGGCAGAGGAACAGGAACGGCCGGGTCAGACAAAAGTTGCATGATAGAGGACCAAGATTTCTCTGCACACTTTGATGGTGAGAAATGGATAGTTAAGTGGGTATGGAAGGGAGAACCTCCCGTACTGAACAACAGAGTGGAATGCTACGAGCATACGTTGCGAGGAGGCGTAAGAATTGAATTTGAGAAGGAGGTAGACCGTTGGATCTCAGAAGGGATTTTAAGACCGTGGAAGGAGAAGGTGGAAGGCGTGCTGCCGTTAATGGCGGTTGTTCAGCCAACAAAGCAAAAGGTTCGGCCAGTACTGGACTTCAGGGAACTGAACGTATACGTTGCGTGTCACACGGGAGGCGATGTGATGGACGTGTGCGGAGAGACCATTCGAGAGTGGAGGCAGATGCAGAAGGCTGCGGCGATTGTGGATTTAAAATCTGCATACCTACAGATCCACATTTCGCAGGAATTCTGGAAGTACCAGCTGGTCGGATACAAAGGCCAAACATACTGCCTAACTAGGTTAGGGTTTGGCCTGAATTCTGCACCAAAGATCATGGCGGCGATCCTCAAAACGGTGCTAAGCAAGGAGGATGCAGTCAGAAGAGCCACCAGTTCCTACATTGATGACATCATGGTGGATGAGACGGTAGCAACTGCAAAGGATGTAGTAGAGCACCTCAACGGCTTTGGGCTGATCACAAAACGCCCGGAATCGTTGGAGGGGGGAGCGGCGTTAGGGCTCCAACTAAGGAAGGACCAAATAGGAAGGTTAGTGTTCCGGAGGAGAAATGAAATCCCGGAGGTGTCTGAAAAAATGAGCAGGCGGGAACTCTTCTCGATATGCGGAAGACTGGTGGGTCATTACCATCTACCAAGCTTACCAGACAAAAAACTTGCGGAAAATTATCTTTCAATTCTTTCTTTAACTCTACTGTCGCGTGATCTTTAGTTTTTACATTCTGTCAGAGATAAATTATCGGTAAATCCCACAGTTGGAACTTCTCCATCCAATCTGTGCTGGGAGGGTACTTGAATTATTCATCAGAAATACTTTTGGTTTTAGCATTCTTCCTTGTAGTGTGACTGTCGTTATCACTTCACCTTCGAATTCGATTTGCACTCCGGTGATGCTTTTGGCTATTTTATTAGTCCTCAATAAAGTTGACTTGCCGATTTTCTTCCATCTCTGCAGATTTATAATTGACAAATCGGAGCCTGGGTCGAGCTGCATTTTTATATTTCTATTTAATATTTTGACTTGAGCAAACTTCCTAATATTTCCGATTTCGTCATGTTTAGTGATTCTGATAAAACTCTTTTTCGTTTTATTTTTTATTCTGCAATGCGTACTTTGATGCTCTACGCGATCGCATTTAAAGAACTTCTTAGTTTTATATGGGCAATCTCTGTACCAATGCATCAGTACGAAACTGAAACACGGTTTAGGAAGCAGACTACTTCTCTTTTTATCAAATTTTACTTGTTAAGATTTTTCTGATATGGGACACTTCACTCTGTTCGATATCCTTTGAATCCTGATACACGTTAATAAACCGTTGGCAGCTCTCGGCTATTTGCAAGAGTGTTAAATATGGCTCATTTTCCAGTTTGTTAAGGACTCTCCTTTTCAGCATCTGTTTTCGACACCAATCCTTGTGCAAATATGAGACATTTGAAGTTATTAGCACTTAATTCCGATAGCTTGAAGTCATCACAGTGCGTATTTACAACGTTAATCAGCAAACTCATCATGGTGAAACAAAAGAGCCTGGATAACCATCCCATACCACATGTTCTATTAATAAATATACACAAATAACTAAAAAAATCGGAATAAATAAAGACACTCACACATAAATAAATAAACTAGTAGATAACATTTCCATCTCTCTCTCACACTTTTATATACATATTGCATATGCATACACTTTTTATGCTCATAATTAAGTTAATGATATTCGGTTAATTACACTAATTATTAAATAAATGAGAATAAATAAATACATTCACACATAAATTAAAAAACTAATGAAGGCATTTCCTTGCTCTTTTTCTGACATATACTAACATATTAAATATACATACATTAATATAATCGTAAATATTGAATGCTTTCTAATGGGAGACCAACATATCTTATAATCGTAAATATTTTAATAATTATTGATCAATTAATAATACACAAATAATTAACTAAATAAATATAAATAAATACATTCCCACATAAATGAACAAACAAGTCATATTATTTCCAACTTTCTTTTACACAGAGACACAAATAAAGTAATTAAATAAATAGGAATAAATAATACATTCACACTTAAATAAATAAACTAATAGGTATTATTTATTCCTTTTCTCTTTTTGCTACAATTTTCGTTTTTAATCAGAATTTGCGTTTTAAAATAAAATAAAAACTCTCCACGCGTTTACATTCATAAAAACTATAATTATTTTTCTTTCTTCTTTCCTTTTTAATTCGAAACATGACAATAAGTTCAGACTTCCGCCCCCTCCATATCCACTATCAGTCACGCTCGGTTTTGACACAAATGATCCAGACACTACCTCTTCCCCTAAGCTAAAAATAGAAATAAAAATTATTAACTCCGAACTATCACCTCATTTCCTCTTTCCTTTGAACTGTGTAAACTGCTGCTGATAACGGGTTAACCAAAATCGCACACACACACACACACACACACACACACACATATATATATATATATATATATATATATATATATATATATATATATATATAATTAGGTATGTAGTGTTTGTATGGTTATTGTTTTCTAGATGTTAATTCAATTAAACTACGGTGTTTAAAAGATAGTTCTCAATAGCAGATACAGCTGTATTGTAGTATATTTTTTATTGATTGATACAAACATCATGTGTATGTAAGTATATATGCCTTACTCAAATTCACTTTTCTCTCTCCTTTCCAACCGAAACTTTCTGCGAGAATATAATTTATTCATTTATTTCTTTTCATTCTATTTAATAGGACCTGAGGATGCTGGACTTGGAATATAGTCGCAATTGAAACATGCATGCACATATGCAGCCAATAATGTTTATATAAATAAAATAAATTATGCTATGAAATTAGGTATGTATATATGTTTATATATTGGTGTGTACAGGAGTCAACCCTAAACTAATTAACGGATCATTCTGAATTTTGGAACGTAGCTTCTAGGTGTAAGGGGTCGTAATATGGGCTATATTTAGTTTAATTTAGTTGTATGCAAAGGGGTAGAAGCACTTCGTGAGAATTCAGATACCTCCGATATTTGTGAAATTTTAACAATAGGAATTACACATCAGTTAATAATTATTCCCAAAATTTTAGTTTCTTTGGAAGATTTTAAAGGGTTTTTAGCACAACGTCCCATTTGAAAATCCAAATATTTCAGATTTGCATTGAATTTATCCATAATCATGAGACACCAATCAAGCAAGATTCTCAATTTCTTCTTAAGACCTTACATTTTAAACATCTTCTACAGTCAAATTCCTGTAACAGATTTTGTTAAAAATTGGAATAAGGATTCTATACATAAGGTTTAGTACCTTTATATATTGATTTTTAATCTTCATAAGAGGACATAAAAGTGGTGTAAAACTGTTCTATTAGGGGAATTAATTTTAGCCCTCTTGTGGTGGGTATTCTTCTAGTATATATATGTATATAAAGAGCAGTCGTGTGTGTGTATTCCATCTAAAAGTAAAACGCTACAAAGCAAACACCCACAAAGTTGGTATATTCTTGATCGGCGTTGCCCTGGATCAATAATATCTAAAATTAAACAAAAATAATCATTATTTGGAGGTCAACTGGGCCAGGTATTGTCAGGGAGTAGCAATTTCCAATGTTATCTATTATATAAAGATGAATGACTTACATTATTATTATTTTCAATGCGTTAAAACAAGAGAGAGGAATGGGCTGGGTGGAGGTGAAAGAAAGGTGGTGGAGAGGGATGTAGAAAAACGGGAGAAAGATAGAGAGATAGAAGTTTTAATATAAAGATGTTACACACACTTTTTAACCTCTTCTATTCTTCTTTATGTTCCCGGGGAACGCCGGGTATCCCTGCTAATATATATATAATCTTTTAGATTAGCATAAAAACAGATCAATAAGGAAGATAACCCGAACACTGCAACTCCGCATTTACAAAAATACAAAAAGAAAAAAACTCTCTCAGTAAACAGTAGACGTCTTATCAAACATTTCCAGTCATTAATCTTTGTCATTATTAAAAACTTTTTCGTTCTGTTTTTTTCGTCAGTATGTGACTCTGAAAACTTAAGTGCATGATATATATATATATATATATATATATATATATATATATATATATATAGTATTTCATGTATCCACATAAAATGTTATAAGGAGATATAATTTTTTATGTATCAATTTTCAGTATTTACTTCAACAGTGCTCGAAACGTAAGTAGAGCTAGGTAGTAAGCTATGAAAATATATTTATGGCAATTAAGCTACACGGAGGCTCCAGCGTATGTATGATCTCCCCCCCCCTCTCTCTCTCTCTCTCTCTCTATATATATATATATATATATATATATATATATATATATAATCTTTATATTTAAAATAAAATCTATTTCTCTTACTTTTGTGATAAAAAATATCTTTACTACATAAAAAAATCTGTTTTTGTCAGTCATAAAGCGTGTTAAAAACAATTTTATTTTCAATAGATTTCATGAATTTTAATACTTGTAATCAAAAATTGATCAGATTAATATCATAGGGAGTCAATGCTAATTATCCCAATTCCTCTTCCCGCCACCCAAATCACTGGGTACTAATTTAATAAAATTATTATTATTATTTTTTAATTATAGAGCTATAACTAATTACAATAATATAGACTAAAACGATAATAGACTAATTTTGAAGAAACAAATTAGAATCTAAAATCGATTTCAGTCATACCCAAATAACAATTCGTCTAACATATCGATATACGTGATTGGGAATCGTCTTTTTTTCCTTGTTGTATTTTCCTTCCACGATGTCATTTGCACAAATATATAAAATCGTCTGCGCTAAGATGTTTTTATGCTGAAAAGAAGCCGCCATAGCGGTTCATGTGTCAAAGATGTTTTGCGTCAAACAGACCCGTTTTCCATTCATGCAGTACATGTACACAAACACAACCCGGTGAGAATGGCTACTGACTTTGCCAAATAACTTTCCCTGGTTCATGTTTTTGTTTTTTTAATGTATCAGTTTTTTGTTAATTCTCGTTAATTATCCATTTTCCTTTAAATGGCTGATATTGCAATAGTAAATTTATTTATTTATGACATGTAGAATTCTGAATCGACATTCCTTTGTTTTATTCTCTTAATTTAACTTTACCTTGTGGGAGCGCGGACCTTGGCTTAGTAAGATATTGTGTCTTAGAGAAAATGCTCAGATCCACGCTTACATTTAAATTGTGTAAAGAAATGTTTAAAACAGATAAAATATGAAAAACATGTATGAAAGTTGAATGAAAGATAAGGCATGCATAAGTTGAAGGAAGAATAAAACGTAGTTTAACAGTAACACAAAATATTTATATATTTACAAATTACAGAGCATTAAGTGTTCATTTCAAGTGTCCAGTTCGAGAAACGATAAATGTTCATGCCTGTGATTTATGAGTATGCATGTATGTGCGTAGTGTAACCATGTGTCGAAGTGTGTGAATGTGCGTGTCGCCTTTTGTTCGTGGTTTTACGAATGTGTATGTGTGTGGGTGGGTGTTTAGTAGTCAGCAGACGCGTTGGCACTCCCTCGCCCAAAGGCGGGGGGTAGTCGAACTTGTATTCTCTGAAAAAGAGAAGAGAGAAAAAGAGAAAGAGAAAGATTTTGTCGCAAAGTCTGCTTGTATATTGTTTCACAGTGGTTTGGCGGACGTAGTTCAGAACACCACACGTGATCAACATTTTTGCCTTTTTTTCGCCTTTTTGTTAGACTGTCTCTGGGAGCTGATTTTTATAGCCCCAGTTTGAGCTTTTGTTGTTGAAATGAATTTGGCATTGCTTTCTGTTTTTGTGTCCACGCCGTTTTGTTGATAAAATAGAGGATGTCAATCCGATAACCTTACCCTATTCGCTTTTCAATTGAATTAAATTAAATTTAATTTTACCCCTAAAATTTAACTCCTAGGTCAACCCTGTATGTTGATTATTGGGTGTAAGTTTGAAATTTGATTGACATGAAAAGAAAATTAAGAAATATCTTCATGGTGTACGTACTCGTGACGGAAAGCATATATCGTATACCAAAAACCACGTCAATTGATCAAGTATTTTTTTTTTATATAAAAGAAAATCAAATTGTATGTGTAAACAAGGATCGTCGATATATTGGACATTGTGTTTGCCGGCCAAGTTGGAGTTATCTCGATATATCGACGATCTTCATTTGCCTATAAGATTTTATTTTCTTTAGCTTCAATCTCCCAAAGGGCCACAATGCACTATTTTAAAATTTTGTTTTAATTTTAAATTCACTAGCATGGCTCCCGGTATTACCCGGTGGTTGGATGGAATATTGTCACGGGTGCGAGTTAAGTATTACGTAAAGAAAACAAAACAGTAAATGAACGTGTTCACGGTCTTATTTTGAAAAGAGGAATTCCTGCACGAGTTAAGTATTACTTAAAAAATAATACAAGAAATGAACGCGTTTGAAGTCTTTATCTGAAAAAAAATCCTGCACTTGTAAAACGGCAAATGGTTTTAACGAATCGAAACAAATTCGTTTTATTTCATTATTTTGGATTTTAAAAAAAATACCAATAAAAATAATTTTTTAAATGTCTAAACCTTTTTTCAAATAGAATCTATTTGAAAAAAGGTTTAGATATTTAAAAAATTATTTTTATTGGTATTTTAAAAAAAATCCAAAATAGATATTCTTTGTTTAATTTTATTTTTGTTTTATGAAACAACGAAGAAAATCTTTTCTTTTTAAAAATAAATTCCATTTCTTTAACGTTTTGATATATTTCAGTTATTTTATGGAGCTAACCGATAATTATCCCTAGTAACCCCAGATTGAATCGAAGGAAAATTTCTGTGGTGTCTTTAGATTCTGTGAAAAAATGAACCCTTATTGAAACTTATTTTAACTAGCAAATATATGCTCCTTCCGGTCGCATATTTTTGCTAGCTGTTTTAAATTACATATTATACACATTACATTTTAAAATAAGTAAAAGGTAACCGCAGGGAAAGTTTTTAAAAAACAAAATCTTTAAATTCTCTTCGATAAATAGTAGAAATTGTTAACTAGAAGTTATTTTATTGTTTCAGAAGACGGTGTGACACAATTTATATTTGGCGGACCTATAGATGAGCCACCTTCCAGTCTAAAATCTTGAATTTAATTAGACAAAAATAAATTACATTAATTAGCATTGTAGACTAAACGCATTTTCGTATTAAACTTTTATATGAATTTGAAATTTTTCTAATCCATTATTTTTTTTAATTAAGCAATTTGATTCATTAAATTTGTGCTTTAAAACATAATTTCTAATAAGATTTAAAAAAAAAAACGTGTTAATAAAAAAATCAAAGTAAATATATTATTTTTGAGCGACTCGTACGATAAATCTCATAGAATGTGTTGTTTACATGTTATTAATCAAATAACGCGCCCTGTCTTTTGATCATCTTTCTCTCTCTCTTCTCTCTCTCTCTCTTTCTCTCTCTCTTTCTCTCTCTCTCTTTCTCTCTCTCTCACTTTCTCTCTCTCTCTCTCTTTAATCTGACGTCATGTTAACACCTGTGGATTTCTTGAAATAGAACTTTCTGTGCGTTCGAAATAGAACGTTATACTTAATAATCAGAGGGCGGGTAACAAAATGCTAGAGTGGACGCCGGCTGTTCCATCATATTCCATTACAATCTAATTTAATTACGTAACTCAATTATATAGATTTAAAAAACAATGTCTTTAGTTAATTATATTTATAATTTTTATTAAAATTGTTATCGAGGGAAATATTTTAAATACATCTGGAAATCTGAAAAAAACGATCATGAGTGTATATTTGCGAATATTAATTTATAAGAAGCTTTAAAACAAATTAATAATGTAAATTTGAAAGACGCGTGATGTTTGGGAAAGTTTTTGAATGGGTATACATAGGAGCTGATAAGTAGATATAAAAAGAGAGCGATCAAAACTAACAATATAGTTTCGGCTTAAGACAGACAGACAGATACATAATCTCCATTATTAATAGATGTTGTAACTGTTATCATATTGATTTTAATAAGACACAAACAAACATTGACTTTTATATAGAGAGATTTTTTATATTTTTTACAGCCTTATTCTTTATTTTATTCTTTACACAAGAACTTTGAACTTTACTAACGAATTATTTACTCACTCACAATATATTTAATACCACCGTACAATTGTTAATATATAAATATGTTTTTGTTTGTTAACTCTGTTTTTTTTTTTAATCATTTATAACATACAGGTTTGTCCATATTTTTTCATTTGTGACATTAAATTGCCAGAGTGGGCCTTGGTACATTTCCAAAGACACAACCTTCGCCAATACCTTATCCAAGCCAGGAGCCACGCTACAATTTTACAAAGGCCACGGCCTACGCCTTGTTCCAGGTAAACTAGGTTTAGTAGCAAAGCAGATGAAAATCAACATGACTCGCTCTCAGAGCACTCTCCAACCCTGTACAATGATTATGGTTCGCCTAAAAATATACAAGAAACCATCCCTCCCGACCGTATAACGATCAGTCATTCATAAGAATGCACTCAAGTTTCCAGAGTCACATACTGAATTCAACCCCAACGAAAAAACAAGAACGAAAAAGTGTTTTTTAGTAATGACAAAGATTAATGACTGGAAATGTTTGATAAGACGTCTAATGTTTACTGAGAAAGTTTTTTATTTAAGTTTTTTATTTATCTTTTTGCAAATGTGGAATTATAGTGTTCTGGTTATCTCCCTTATTGATCTGATATTATGTTAATCTTAAAGAATATATATATATATATATATATATATATATATATATATATATATATATATATATATATATATATATATATATATATGAAGATGAAGAAAAAAAACAAAAAAAACGGAAGGTATTTTGAAATATTTTATTAAATGTTTCGAAATATTTTTATTTTTCTTTTGATTTAATTACTCGCATCTAATACATGGTTTTTGAAGGCTTTTTTGCCTCTATATTTATATATATATATATATATATATATATATATATATATATATATATATATATATATATATATATATATATATTAGAGTATCGTGTCCACGTTTGCTTCATGTTTAGATGTATATTTATATGTATATAGGTGTAATCAGTCAACAAAATATCATAAGCGCACAAGTGGGAGAAAAATAATGATAGTAAATTAAAAAAAAACTAAGAAAGAATAAACAAATAAACGTGCAACTTACAATTTCGTGCCGAATTTATTAGATGATTTTAGAAGAAAAGTAAAGTAAATCCCAAATTCAGTTTTTTGGGGGGAGGGGAGTAGTCTGTGGGAAATTTTCCAGAGCCATTCCCTTTTTCGAGCCTTCTATGAAGTGTGAACAGAGTTCTTGAAAACAGCGAACTAAAATTAATATTATTAACAAACCGGCAACCAGGGGTCACCTCTCAAGGTCATATATGGGTGTGCTGCTTGTCTGTTCTATTTCCGGTACGCATGTACCAGGAAAGAAAAAAGAGAAGAAACAAGAAAAAAGGGGAGTTCTTTAGTTCAACTGTCTGCTCGGTGTGTGGGGGGTCTCTTTGAACGCCAGCGGGTGGCCTGTCTTACATACATCCGGTATGTAAAAGAAAGGGAACAGACATATATATATATATATATATATATATATATATATATATATATATATATATATATATATATATATGTTACTTAGAAGATAGTTTATTCAGTGAAGACCGGGATGTGGCCAATAAAAATAAGCTCGATGATACTCGATTACAGGGTACAGAGCATTTATATGTGATGTTTTGAAGGTTTACCAAAACATTCCGTTCAGGAGACCATTCATCACCACAAAATACTTTTTCTTTCAAAGATTATTTATTTATCATATATATACAAATGAAAGAGTTTTTTCCTACACGTGTTTCACTACCAAGCAGGTCCTTGCTTGGCAGATCATCAGGCGAATTAAGTACCCGGAGTAAGAGTTTCAACAACTGACAATACACAATGTGGTGTTGCCTTAATTGAGGTCATTTAAGAAGAGGACTGAAGAAAAAAAGAAAAAGAAAAAGAAAAAAATAGAAAATGTCTTAGAAAAGTAGCTCGTAAGATTTTCGCAGTATTGTTGCTACTAAGCAAAACAGCCAAGAATTAGTCCCAAATGCATTCCAAAAAAACAGGAACAATTTGCGAGAATACACCTTCTCGTCGGGCGGCACAACGATGAAAAGTATCCCCCAAACAATAATCAAACAGTCAAGACACAGTTCGCATATTATTTGATTTTTGTTTAATTGGTGTATATTGAGTATGAGTCAAATTTAATGCAAATCTGAAATATTTGAATTTTTTTAATGGTAAGTTGTGCCCATATTGTGGTCCCTTTAAAATATTTCAAAGAAATTTGGAAAACATTTATTAATTGATGTCTAATACCTATTGATTAAATTTCACAAAAACTGGGGGTATCTGAATTTTCACAAAAGGCTCCCACCCGCTTTTTACCATCTTTGTATACAACTAACCAAAACTAAATATCGCCCGTATTACGACACCTTGTGCCTAGCAGTTGTGTTCCTAAATTCATAAATGTCGTTTAATTAGTTTAAGAGTGAATCCTGTACATACAAATATATAAACATATACACATACCTAACTTTATATATATATATATATATATATATATATATATATATATATATATATATATATATATATATACAGGATAGGGATGTAAAATTTACAATGAACGTTCAATTGGTTTTTTTTCAGCGGGCACTAAGTCAATTATTTTGAAGCCTAGAATATATTGAATTCATAATCATACCTAATAGTATTGATTTTCTCCTCTCCAGGAGTTAGACACAAGGCCAGTTTTTTATCTTACTCCCACAAGTAAGATGTGACCCAAGGTCGGGTCGGGAAAGTGGGGTTTAAAAATTGCCTGGGCAGCCCCGTCGGAATTCTCCGGTAGGGGCGCCCCAGGCAGTAAGCAATAAACTTACTCCTCCCCAAAGAGGGGAGGCGAAGCCTGGGAGGGTGGACCTCCTAGAACTGCACAGGACAGACCCATAGACCGGCGTAAATCAAGCCCCGAAAGGCAAGACAATACCAGTCTATGGGGTGCAGTATCCATCGGAACAGATACTACACTTTGATCTTAGCACAAAAGGCCAAGAAGCCTAATAGTATTTCCTTACCTTTTTAGAAACTTTTGCCCATATGAGTAATCAGGCCAGATTTGCTGAATGAACTCGTCACACCAAATGAGATTTCAATAATAGTTGGAATGACTGTTTATAATGTAAGGAATAGAATGACTATGAGCAAAACTATTATGAGAAAGTTTGGAAGAGGAGGAATCTACAAAAAACGTACCAAAAACTTTTATTAAAGCTCTCAAATCCAAAAGGATCCAACTAAATCAATGAGAAAAATGTCCATTAAACTTGAGGTAGACAACAAGAACATTAGAAATGCAGAAAAATATGATTTGAAGTTAAAAGGTGCAACAAAATTATTACATGGTTAAAAAAAAAAAGTTCGTTATTGTAACGATCTTTTCAGATGAAAAAATATTCACTGTCAATAGTGTTCTGAACCGCATAAATGTCAGATTTATCGCAAAATCGACAGCTGACGCTAAGGGGATATTCAGAACAAAACATCCTGCTCAAGTTATGGCTTTTAGTGTTGTGGTTCCGATGGAAAGAAAATGCCTATAAAATTCTACAAAGCTGATGAAACGATCAATGTTAATACTTGTTACAAGACTCTCAGATACCAGGTATTGCTATGACTTAAAACAAACTACTGAGATGGTAATTATGTATGGACACAGGATGGTATTCAGCTAGGAAAATATAAGATTTCTGCAAATCCAACTTTACCAATTAGGGGGAATCATGTTTATGACCGTGTTCATAGCCCAGATGTAAACTCTCTGGATTATGCTATTTGATGCGTTTTAGAACATGCTACGAATAGCACATCACACAGAAATGACGCGGTTGTCCTAAAGGAGACCAGAGCACTGGAAAATGACGTTATGCTCTAAGGAAACCAAAGGAGATCTGTCGAACAGTCAGACTATGGGCATTTTGACCCGTCTCTTAACTTAAAAATCATCAAAATTCATGAAATCAACCAATTTCTATAGAATTTTCAGTGCTTATTAATTAACGATCACTGAATATAATTGACCTATTAGAAATCTTAGTGCGAGTGTACCATTTCGTGTAATTTGCGTAGGCTAGACAGCAAACATTAAATTAATACTTACTAAAATGGTGCTGTCATAAATTTTTGAATTCTTAAAACATGAACATATTTCTTTGGAAAATAATTTGTCTGATTTAATATTCATTCATTAAATGAGTTCATTCTTTCCGGATTATTTTTAATGTTTGAGTTAATTGTTATGACAACCTGGTCAACATCGAATGAAAAGACTAGTATCAGTTATGCTGTATGGAAATATATCTTGGTTTATAAACACAAGAAGAAAAGAAATCCCTATTCTTAGACAATTTTATTCTTTATATGAACATTTTATTATTATTAGTTTTTGCTAAATAATTTGATAAGAGTTGTTCTCATTTCGAAAAATAATAAATGATGTTTATTGATTTTTTTTAACTTCAAAGTAAATCAAACATGAAAAGTTAATCAAGATTACGAATTCGGTAAAGTAACACAAAATCAATAATTCAAAATAATTCATTTATTGAAATAAATAAAAATGTGTGTGTTTTTTTTTTGTTTTGTTTTGTTTTGCAAAACGAACAGTTTATTTACAATATAGTAAAAAAATTGTAATAAATTTAAACAGTCATGTTTTGGGGGGGAGGGGGTCCAAACAGATATATTTTTACAATATATTATTAATTGAATATTTCGCGTATTTCGTTAGATTTTCGCACACATTTTGGATGAAACTTATTAATTAGTCTAAAATTGTATTTTTATCCTGAAATAAAATTCTAATTTCTTTTTTAAGAATTAAAATTCGAACTTTAATGTAATGCCTTGATCGTTGGAGGCCACGTTTAATTTTCTTATTTTTTTTCGCGCTTGATATCTATAAAAAAGAAAATATGTTTCAAAAAGGAACAAGTTGTCAATGATTTCCAAGTGAGTGAATACTCCTATGGACGCGAGTCTGCTCGTTCTGACTACTTGCTCTGATTACAGATAAACACATGTGCGTTAAGCGCTTTCGGCCACTTCCGGTCCTCATTGATAGTTGTTATTACTCACACTATCAATGACATCACCAGAAAAACTCAGCTCAGTTGGCAGGCCTTATATTACAACGGCCGTGGCAATGTCGACTCTCTTAAAGATACTAATCAAGTAGAATAGGAGAAGTTGTCTCCCAAATATTTGAGAAAATATTTGAAAAGCAAAAAATCGACGTGAAGAAAAAGAGAAAAGAAAGAAAAAGAAAAAATAGAAATAAATCCGGTCCAAGGTCGCGTCAGCAAAAATCTGTCACTTGCCGTTAACCATTCAAAATTGCATTAATTAATCCCTTTCTCACCCCCCCTTCTTAATGAACGCCACCTCTCCCTCTCTATATAACTATCATTGTGAAAAATAGCAAAACATAATAGGAAAGAGTAAGTTAAGAAATATATATATATATATATATATATATATATATATTGTTATTGTTTTTACTAGCGATAGGGCACAATTCGTTCGCCCTTAATCGGACGTCTCATCAATTTTATATATATATATTTTTTTTTAATTAATTAAACATTTATGAATTAATTTTTGCGTGCAAAAAATTAATTCATAAAAATGAATTATTATTTATATATATATATATATATATATATATATATATATATATATATATATATATATATATATAGAGAGAGAGAGAGAGAGAGAGAGAGATGAAAAAGAAAAAACATTTATTCATATTAAGAACTATAAAATAATATTATCTAAATAAAACTAAAATCATCTTTACATAATATTTTGAAATTATAAAAAGTGTAATTCATCTATTACTAACAATCCTAGTTAGGTACTACCATTCAACCAACATATAACTATATGAGTTAGCCCTATAATTTGAATAAGCGTAGCTCTCACAAATAAACTACCGTAGCATTTATTATCATTACTATTATCATTACTGCTATTATAATTATTATAATTATTATTATTACTACTATTCCAAATATTATTATTCTACTAAAATACAGGGTGTTTCAAAAGTCTTGGGAACATAACGATTTTTAATAACTCAAAAACTATTAGGAGTTGAAAAATGAAATTGGTACCGTTGGAAAGGTTAAAGTTTCAAGTTTTGTGGGGAATCTTCAAAGTTGCTCAATATGAGCACCATTCGTCACACGGCAGACATCTAGTCGATAGTCCATTTCCTGCCAAACGCGTTCCAGCATCTTGACGTCAATGGTTCCCACAACTGCCGTTACTCGAGCCTTTAGTTCGTCAATATCTCTTGGAAGGGGCGGCACATAGACTTGTTGCTTGACAAAGCCCCAAAGGAAAAAGTCACACGGGGTAAGATCTGGAGACCTAGGAGGCCAGGGCATGAGAACGTCATCACCTCGCCCAGATCTCCCAATCCATCTACCAGGCAGCCTTGTGTTAAGAAACTGCCTTACTCTAAGACTCCAGTGTGGTGGTGCACCATCTTGTTGAAAAATGAAGTCATCAGATTCTGCTTGTTTCAACTGAGCCATTAACCAGTCTTCCAGCATGTTGAGATAGGATTCACCAGTGATAGTTGCCTCTTCAAAGAAGAACGGTCCATAGACACCTTTCTTGGAAATTGCACAAAACACGTTCACTTTTGGTGAATCTCGCTCGTGCTCAAGAAGTTCATGAGGATTCTCAGTACCCCATATGCGAGTGTTATGCTTGTTAACTTTGCCATTCAGATGGAAGGTCGCCTCATCGCTAAAAACAAGCCGGTCATCAAAGCCGTTATCTTCCAACTTCTCTTGCATTGCAATGCAAAAGTCACGGCGAAGTGGCTTATCAGTGTCCTTCAACTTTTGGACCAACTTGAGCTTGTAAGGTACCATTTGCAGTCGTTTCCTAAGACACGCCAGACAGTTGCTGGAGCAAGCTGAAGTTCCCTGCTGGCTCTTCTCACTGATTTACGGGGGCTCCGCTGAAAGGCTGTCCGAACTTGCTCAACTGCATCTTCTGAAGTTGAAGGGCGACCTGTTCGCTTACTTGGGCACAAACACCCATCTTTCACAAATTTAGCATGCCATCTGACAATGGATTTCCTTTCAGGGGCTTCTTTTTTAAATTTCCTGCGAAATGCACGCTGAACACATGTCCACGATTCAGTCTTTGCAAATTGGAGGACGCAAAATGCCTTGTCTTGTTTAGAGAACGCCATTACTGCACCTGGAAAGATAACACGAAAATCATTAGTATGACCAAAACCTTGATCAAGCAAGCTTTAAAATGGCACCAGTTTCATTTTTCTACCTGGAATAGTTCATGAGATATACGCATTTGTAATGTTCCCAAGACTTTTGAAACACCCTGTACTACTGCATTACAACAATTTATACTTATGCGGAGATGTATTATATAAAATAAAAATAAAATCATCTTTACATAATTTTGACAAGAAGATCTAACTATATAGTAAATAATATCTTCTATATAAAGTAGACTTGATTTTCCCCCTCCCAAATCAATTAGAGTAGACTATATAAACAATGCTTCAAACGCATCGGAACGCATCACTTCAATCACCTACTACTTCCGGCCGTATTTCCAGAAACTTAAAAATGTTAACCTAAACAAAAACATTACGTTTATTCCCCCTGTAAACCTCTCCCAACTAATTAAACCAAAGAGAGGGTAGCACGCTAATTTATCTCTATGAATTAATAACTCTTACCCTCCCCTAAAACCGCTTCGCAATTATTTCACGATGAACTGCAATCAATTTGAACTGTTTCAGAATTTGTAAAACATCCAATCAAAGCAAGGCTTACATAGACATCGTTCGCCAAAACACTACGTCACATTTTAAACAAAAATAAAGCTTAGAGAAGAAACCAGATCAGTATTATTTTTATTTACATTATACTTACATTGTTTAATTTTTTAAAAAATCAACTTACGTTACTTCTCATTCATATATATAATCCAATAATGAAACACTTAAATTTGTTCTGTTTTATTTTATTTCCGGATATTTCTAACAACAACGAAAATGAGTAAACTTGCCTCTTACGCATTGTTGGGTTAACATTATTATTAGACATTTTTTTGGAACAAATGAACAGAAGAAAGAATAAAAACTTGGTCACTGGAATTTAGCTTAATTTTGCTTATTTATATATGGTTTGTTGTTAAATGTTAGCAATCATCGAGCTTGAAAAGTTTGGACTATAAAAAATAAGCAGTATATGCGCAAACATATATTTTCTCACATCTCTCCCCCCCCCCTCTCTCTCTCTCTCTCTCTATATATATATATATATATATATATATATATATATATTACTATTTCATGTATCCACATAACATTTTATAAAATCTACAATAGTGTAGTGAATAATGGTCAATCTACGATTCCCCCACTTTCAAACCACAATGATGTCGTTTGCACGGCCACTGATAAGGCTGAACTACTTGCACAGCGTTTCGCTTCTAACTCTACTTTAGACTCAGGTAACCACCCTCTCCCTGAATTACCATTGCGGACTGAAGCCACACTTGATAACCTGGTCATCACCCCATCCCAGGTCAGAGACATCATAAAAAGCCTTGACACTTCTAAAGCTTGTGAGCCTGATCTTATACCTGTAATAGCAATAAAGAAATGCTCTGCTGAACTGGCCCCTGTCTTCTCCAAACTTTACAATAAATGCCTAGCCGAATCTTGCTTCCCCGATAGCTGGAAAATTACCTCTGTGGTACCAGTCTACAAGAGTTCTGGGAATAGAACCGACCCTCAGAACTACCGCCCAATCAGTCTACTGCCGATCTTTGCCAAAATCTTTGAATCCTTAATCAATCTAGCGATAGTACGTCACTTAGTTAATGCTAAACTTCTATCTGACCGCCAGTATGGATTTAGACAAGCACGATCTACTGCAGACATCTTAACGGTCATCTCTGAACGCATGTATCATACTCTCGACAAGGCAGGTGAAGCTAGGGCAGTAGCGCTTGATATATCCAAGGCCTTTGACAAGGTATGGCATAAAGGGCTTCTCCTGAAAATACGTTCATACGGTATTACTGGGCAACTACTTAATATAATTAGATCCTTCCTAAACAAAAGAAAAATCCAGGTTGTCCTCGATGGCCGTTCATCTAAGCAACATGACATAAATGCTGGTGTGCCCCAGGGATCTATTCTTGGACCTTTGTTGTTTCTGATCTATATAAACGATCTCCCTGATGACATAGTGTCTGAGATTGGTTTATTTGCTGACGACACCACGCTTTACTCTCGCCATGTTGGCAAAACAGACGCGATCATATCTGAGGCAATGGCTGAATCCTTAGAAAATGACCTCCAGGCTGTAGTGGATTGGGGCCATAAATGGTTGGTGACTTTTAATGCCGCAAAGACTAAGCTCCTTTCCTTCAACAACTACAAGAAGCCTCTCCATCCACCGATTGTCATGGCAAATAACACCCTACCTGAGAGTTCATCATTCAGACTCCTTGGCCTAACATTCACAGGTAACATGAATTGGAACACATACATTGAAAACATTGCCAAGGCTGCCGCAAAGAAGGTTGGCTCCCTCTACCGTGCTCGTGGACTCCTTACACCTGACATTATCCTGTATCTCTACAAAGCCACCATTCGCCCATGCATAGAGTATTGTTGCCACATCTGGGCTGGTGCATCATCTACTAGTCTCTCCCTCCTTGACAAAGTCCAAAAAAGAGTAGTCAACCTAATAGGTCCCTCACTGTCAGCTAAGCTCCAGCCCCTGTCCCATCGCCGCAATGTGGCATCCTTGTGTTTGTTTTACAAATACTTCAATGGATTATGCTCCGATGAGTTGGATACTCTGGTGCCCCCTCGACGTAAATTCACTAGACTAACTCGACATTCTACTAAATCTCATTCATTCACTGTGGAGGTCCCCAGATGCCGGAGAGCATTCTACTCAAATAGCTTCTTTCCTCGTGCTGCTGGCCTCTGGAACTCCCTCCCTGCCCCCTGTTTCCCCGACAGTACTGACATGCAGAAATTTAAAACTAATGTAAACAGACATCTCGCTGCTCAGATCCCAATTTAAGCTGAACCACTAATCCTTCTCCCCTTTTCCTTTTTCTCAGTAGCCCCTTACGTTTACAGTGGCGTCCTGCCTTGTTTGGGGTGAATCATGTAAAAAAAAAAAAAAGAAAAAAAAAAGGAGATATCATTTTTTATGTATCAATTTTCAGTATTTACTTCAACAGTAAGTAGAGCTAGGTAGTAAGTCATGAAATATATATATATATATATATATATATATAGAGAGAGAGAGAGAGAGAGAGAGAGAGAGAGCGAGAGAGAGAGCGAGTGGTTTGCTAGTGCTGTTTTAATTCGACGTTCTCTGTTTTTAAATGTGCTTTTGTGGTCATATATATATTTGGAAGCGATAGATTAGGAATACTAAAATTGAAAATAGAAGCCGTTTCAATGCATGATTTTTTTAAATTATTTTTTTTTACTCCAATCTAAAAATTTTCCCAATAAAATTCCATTATCAGAGTTGCCCAGTATTGTATCATATTTTATTTAGAAAAATAAACAATCTTTTTTTTTATCCGTGTTATGGATGTTATCAGCGATCTTTTCTTGGCGGTTTTGAATTCAAATTCTCGTTGTGGAACGAGGGAGCGTCAGGCGTGCTGGTATTTTAAAGACACATGTAGTTCATGAATTACATCCTCCTTTTTAAGGAGATGTGGCTAATCCCCCTTTGGGGGAAAGGATAATGGGACTACCTTCTCCTTTTGGGGGCTGGGGTGGTATCTGTTCTGTTACTATAATACCATACTCACAGGCATTACCTTCTCCTTTTATAGGGAATCCTCCCAGGTATTACCTTCTATTTTGGAAGGGTAGTGTAGTATCAGTTCTGTTGTCATGATACCATCTTTTCAGGCATTACCTCCTCCTTGATGGGGGGGGCAGTGTGCAGTGTAGTATATTGTTCATCATGATACCATCCTCCCAGACATTGCCACCTCTTTTGGGGGATGTATTCTCCCAGGATTTACCTCTTCCTTTGTTGGGGAGGGGTAGTGTCGTATATTTTGATAGGTCATGATACATTAGCATCAAGCATTACTACCTCTTCTTCGCTGGGATCAGTATAGTATATGTTCGTTTCTCATAATACCATCCTGCTAGGATTACATTCTTCTTTTCTTTTAGGGGAATAGTGCCCTATCTGTTCCGTTGTCATGATTTTATAACGCTTGATATATCCAAATCCTTTGACAAGGTGTGGCATAAAGGTCTCCTCATAAAAATTTATTCATATATTATTACTAGACGAACATTTAATATAATTAGATCCTTCATATCCAAAAGAAAGATCCAGGTTATCCTTGATTGCCGTTCATCCAAACAACATGACATAAATGTAAGTGTACCCCAAGGATCGATCCTTGGGCCTTTATTGTTCCTGATTTTCATAACAACCTCCCTGCTAACATCGAGTCTGAGATAGGTATATTTGCTGATGACACCACGCTCTACTCTCGTCATGTGTGTAAAACGAACGCGCACATGTCCGAGGCAATGTCTGAATCCTTAGAAAGTGACCTTCAGTCTGTAGTGGAATGGGGTTATAAATGGATGGTAACATTTAATGCTGTTAAGACAAAGCTCCTTTCTATCAATAACTACAATAAACCTCTTTAACCACCGATTGCCAGGGCTAATAACACCCTACCTGAGAGTGCAATGTTCAAACACATCGGCCTAACAGTCACAGGTAACATGAATTGCAACAAATACATAGAAGACATCGCCAAGACTGCTGTAAGGAAAGTGGGCTCCCTCTGCCGAGCTAGAAAATTCTCACACCTGATAGTATTCTATATCTCTACAAAACGACCATCTGCCCATGCATAGAGTATTGTTATCACATCTTGGCTGGTGCACAATCAACTAGTGTCTCCCTCTTAGACAAGGTCCAAAAAAAGAGCATCTAATCTAAAAAGTCTCTCACTATTCACCAAGCTCCAGCCCCTGTCCCACCGCCGCAATGTTGTATCCTTGTGCGTGTTTTACAAGTACTTCAATGGGATGTGCTCCAATGAACTTGCTTCTCTGGTGCCCCCTCGACGTAAATACACTCGAACAACTCTACAATCAGCTAAATTCCATCCATTCACTGTGGAAGTCCCCAGATGCCGGAGAGCCTTCTACTCCAATAGATTCTTTCCTTAAGCTGCCGGCCTTTGGAACACCCTCCCTGCTCCCTGTTTCCCCGACTGTACCGACATGCAGAAATGTAAACAATAATGTGAACAAGCATCTCGCTACACAGCTCCCAATTTAGGATGACCTCCTAAACTTTTACTCTAATTCTCAGTAGCCCCTTACGTTTACAGTGGCAACTTGCCTTGTTTAGGGTGAACTAAGTTATAAAAAAAATGATCCCATGCATTAACTACTCCTTTTTTCAGTATTCGTGTGTACTGATACCATCTTGTCAGTCATTGTTTCCTCGTTTGGGGTCGATGTAGTATATGTTCGTTCACCATAATATCATCCTTCCAGGTTAGCTAAACTATACGACTGGAAGAAGCATATTTTTGCCATATGAGTCACATGTAAACATTTCTTCATCTCATTGGCTATACCCTTTTCCATCTACTACCACCAACCACCACCCACCGCGCGCACACACGCACTTAATTACACTGAAGGCCGAAGTAAACGGCCGAAAATTCTGTTCTTTTAAAAATGATTTTTTGAAGACATTTTGTATTCCTATACGTTAACAAGTAAGAAATAAATAAAAAATATATAAACATTTATATATTCTTCACATTAATTTTATATATATATATATATATATATATATATATATATGGTATGTCGAGTTATATTGAAAAGAAATCAATAAAGTGCTCGATTGCAGAAGAGTGAGAGATGATACAAATATTTATATATATATATATATATATATATATATATATATGTGTGTGTGTGTGTGTTTGTGTGTGTGTGTTCCGACACGTTCGTTGAACACTCTCGACAGTCTACTGTCTGTGCTCGCTTTGTTTAGGCATAAATAGAACTTAATTCCCTTTCTTTTCTCGTGGCCGTGTGGTTAGAACGCTTGCTTGCGAGTCTAGGGTGATTCGTGCATCTCTCTCTCTCTCTCTCTCTCTCTCTCTCTCTCTCTCTCCCCCTCTCTCTCTCTCTCTCTCTCTCTCCTCCTCCAGGTATTATTATTATTATTATTATTATTATTATTATTATTATTATTATTATTATTATTATTATTATTGTCGTTGTTGTTGTTGTTTAGTTTGTTTTGCTAAAAAATAAAAAAAATAATAAAAAGTCAAGCTGTTATGGCGCGCACACTTGAATACACAGATTGAAAGAAGATTGAAAAAACCTTTTCCCCAGAATGCTTTTCCCTGATAGGTGGGGGCGTGTGTAACGAGTGGAGCCCCGGAATGAAAAGCGTGAATGGGTGGGGGTGACATTTTTTTCTACCCTGACCTTGCCTTTTCTTTGGAAGCTCTTATCTGTGTGCTTACAAAAATAGATCAGAGAAGGTGAAAAGTAGGGGGGGGGGGAGAAATCGGAGAAGGCGGGTGGGGTTTGTTAGCGAAGGATGTTGTGAGTGGCAATATAAATCGAAGGGGTGGTGGGATGGCGAAATAGAAGAAAAACTGGGAGGAAAAGGGCGGGAATTTTTAGAGCGTGGGAAAATATTCCCACCAACGCAATGACACCCTGCCTCCTCACATATATGAAACTAGTGGATTTACCTGCTCTTCGCAAGTTAATCCGTTATTACCCCCTCACCCTTTTACTAATCTTTACATTTATATATATATATATATATATATATATATATATATATATATATATATATATATATATATATATATATATATATATATATATATATATATATATATATATATCCCTGACTGTACCAACATGTAGAAGTTTAAATGTAATGTGGGCAAATATCTCGTACAACTCCCCACTTATGATGCCCCTGTAGGTATGGCCCTCCTAATTCAATGTAGTCTCTTACGTGCCTTGTTTGAATGAAATTAATATATATATATATATATATATATATATATATATATATATATATATATATATATATATATATATATATGCGTGTGTGTGTGTGTGTGTGTGTGTGTGTGTGTGTGGACCAAAAACATCCTTACACCAACCGAAAAACTATAAGGCATAAATAGAACTTAGTTCCCTTTCTTTACGTGGTAATTTCTCGGAGTCTATAGTGATTATGTAAAGTTGATTTTACACCTGATGACAAGGGGGTATACGTTTTGATGTGGGCTAGCTTTCAGTCGTTGCCAACTAAGAAACACTGAGTATGAAAGCCAAACCACTCAAAGTTGTATGATTTCTCAAATAAATGAATATGAATCCTTAATTGGGCACTCTGTCTTAATCCCCCCCCCCCCCCACTTCAGAAAAAGCAGTTGAGTAGTGGTGGTCGAAACTGTGCAGTGGTTCCTCCGGATGATGGATGATGGTGTAGTGCTGGATCCGGTAGCGGAAGCATGAAAAGATCAGGTGTGATTCAAATCCTGACCATGACTTTAGGGAAAGACCTGTTGACCACCCAGAAAGATGGGCGACAAAACGAAAAGACGTTTGATTTGTGTAGTTAAATAATGGGGGGGCCACGTTTTCAGGTCATCTCCAGCGGAAGTTTAGGGGGTCACGTGACTTCCAGTGAGACCTCTCCATCTCTTAGATGACGAAACTTCAACGAGTAAAGACGTGTTTGCGTGCTGTCTACGAAATGCATTAGCATTTGTGGGCAGATGACAACAGTGCTACATAATCACCTCCTTACGGAGGGCCCTGCCACTTCAAAAAAACAGTCGATGAATAAGACTGAAATTACGAAGTGGTTCCTTCTGATGATTGTGTAGTGCTGGATCCGGTAGCGGAGCTGTCAGCTGCAAAGCACAAATATATCAAGTGTTATTCAAATCCTTACAACATAACGCCCTTGTTACGATCACCTGGACCACCTAGCAGTAATAACAGTTGAGCACTCTCAGGGGGGTGTAATACTGTAATTATACACAACCTTTGAAAATGGAACCACATTCGGGTTTTCGTATGTAAATATTGTCGCTTGGTAAACGTTGCCTTAAGTTAAGCAGTTATCTTGTAAAGAACAATGTGTGTGAATTTGGATTTTAGCAGATACGCTTTTGATTTGGTTAAAAAGATAAATATATTTGCATTTATTTGTTTTTACTGGAAATTCTGCGTGAAGCCACACGCGCACGAACCATTTTAAACACTTTTTATTTGAACATCACAAGATGAACATTCGGGTCTCTGTACGTCACTATGCAATTACGAACACACATAATCATCTTTATTAAGTAGATTAACTTTAAAATCTTTTTTTTACTATTTTTTACAACTATTCTTTACTATTTTGGATTCCGCCAAACAAAATTACCGTTTTGTTTATGCAGCAAAAATATCGGGAGTGATAAATGTATGTTATTACTCTATAAACGTACATTTATTATACATATGTAGCAGTAGCAGTAGCAGCTAGAAACAGCAGCAACAACAGCAGTTGCGACGACAAGCCGCCATTAACGATGTTTTGAATATCAGCTTGGTTTTTAAGCTGAGCGCCGATTGGTGCAAACATTTAACTTTGGTTCTGATTTGACCCCCCACCCACCCACCCTACAAACTGAGATAGATGCTTATTGCTTTCCTCTTCTCTTTTAGTCATTAGACGGTACAGCTATCTGACTCTTCCACTGAACATCACAAGATGAACATTCGGGTCTCTGTACGAGTGGGGTCCCCGGAATGAAAAGCGTGGGGGCCACATTTTGTTCAATCCTAAACTTTTCTCGAGACGCAAACCAACCCCGCCGAGCCACCAGCTTCGTCGTCGACAAGATAACTCCTAAACCCAAAATGGCGACAGCCCCACACACGTTAATTTATAACATTGTAACACACACATATACGTACATACACACGTGATCTCGGCCTGCCTTTAACTGAACAAATGTACGTATGAACATTCTCATAATATTAACTCGTAACCGTTATTTACAAACGGGACATTTATTCTATCCAACATATGGACTCTCTTGCATTTCCTCTTCCAGAGGTCTGGACTATATCTCCTGCTGCTAACACTCTTCTCTCTTTCTCTTGATATTTACATGTTAACGAAGATGACCCACTAAAGTTGTTTTAAATGTTAGAATGAGACTTTGTCATATATCATTTATAAAGTCATTAATAAATAATGACGCAAGATATTTGTTTTTACCCGAAAAATATAATAGTGAATTTTAGGACAAAAACTTTTCTACGAGGTGGTGGAAACGTCTGAACCCATAAACAACCTACGATAGGGATGCTTTTTTATTTTATTTATTTATTCATTTATTTATTTTATTTATATGCACCCCAAACAAGGCACATTGTCACGGAGACGTAAGGGGCTACTGTGAATTAGGGGCCATATTTATAGGTGCATCCTAAGTGGGGAGTTGTGCAGCGAGACGTTTGTTCACATTACATTTAAATTTCTGCGTGTTTCCACGTCTATAGACGTGGAAACAGAGAGCAGGGAGGGAATCCCAAAGGCAAGCAGTTCGGAGAAATAAGCTATTGGATTAGAAAGCGTTCCATAAACTGAGGACTTCTACAATGAATGGATGGGATTTTGCTGATTGTCGGGTTGATCGGGATTATTTACGTTGAGGGGGGCGTAAGTTTAGCAAGTTCATAAGAACACATTCCATTGAAATACGTGTAAAACAAGCACAGGGATGCAATATTGCGGCGATGGGACAGGAACTGGAACTGGGTAAACAGTGTGCGACCTATTAGATTAGATTCTCTTTTTTGGAGCCTGACCAAGAAAGAAAGACTAGTGGTTGGTGCACCAGCCGAGATGTTTCAACAATACTATATGCATGGGCGAATGGTGGCTTTGTAGTGATATACGATACTGACAAGTTTGATGAGTTTTCGATATGCAGAAACTTTAATGTAATGTGAACAAACATCTCGCTCAACAACACCTCACTTAGGATGCCCCTATAAATTAGGCCCCTAATTCACAGTATCCCCTTACGTCTCGCTGGCAATGTGCTTTGTTTTTGGTGAATAAAAGTAAAAAATAAAATAAATAAATCCCAAAAATAATACCCAATGCTTCTTTCTCGATTTTCTGCGGGTAGTAACGTACGAGACGCGTGGGCGATAGGTTTTGGTTATCCGTTTTCCATCTTCTGTAATATGTAGAGCTAGCAACGGAAGTGACAATGATTTCAAAATCTGATTGTAGTGCGTCAAAAATAATTCTGATGTGAGGATATTTTTCATTTTTTTAAACGCCTCTTAGCATTCTGTCGTCCAGACCCAATCTTTTTCTTTCTTTTTTAATAGCTCGTAAATTGTGCATGTTCGAAATAAACACATTATAATAATTTGTTAAACCAAGAAAACGTTGTAGTGACGATACGTTTTCTGGAGCCGGCATATTTTTTATCGCATTAGCTTGCTCTGGGTCTCGTCTTCTACCATCTTTATCTGTAATTTGACATATTTGATATTTTCTTTTTTCCATGAAGAAAATAGCATTTTGCCTCTTTCAATTTAAATCCATAGTGATGGATTCTTTTGAATACTTCGTGTACATGTGATTTGTGTTGCTCTATGCTTAACTGATCACTAGAATGTCATCTAAGTAGGTTGTCGCAAATTCCAGTCCGCTAAGCAATGTGTCCATTACTTGGTGAAAAATGGCTGGTGCAACCTTAACCACAAATGACAATCGTTCAAATTTGTACAAACCTCTATGAAATTTCTCTTCTAGACGGAGCTTTTTTATTTCCATTTTCTTCTGATATTCCATTTGTTCTATTTGTTTTTCTTTGAATTTCTCTTTTGGTCGAAGTTGTTGTTCTTGTGGTTTAATAGTGTTCAACGTGGCACTTTTAAATTCCTCCATTTTCATCACTTAAAATAGGCTACAGAGATTTTCGTGTTTTTTAATAAATATTTTTATTTACACAAAGTAGCTTTGATCACTACTCGTCCACGGATATTTGTAGATAAGCATCACTTAAATCAACCTTTGAAAAAAGTTTTCTTCCGATAAGTTTAGCGAATATTTCTTTTGGAGGGAAGTCTTCACAAACACGAATCTCTACTTTTTTTACCTAGACTGTAGGCGAAGCTCACTCATTGTACCCTATTTTGATAGTACTCCCATTTCTTCGAGTTTATTGAATTTCTTGTCAATTTGATTTAATAACGCGAATGGAACGGTTATTTTCTTTATAAAAACTGGTTGAATATTTGGTTTTAATTCAAACTTGGCAGTTATTATTTTACATCTTCCCAGTCCACCAGATAAAACCCCCGAAAAGGTTTCTTTTAATTTTTTTCTTTAGTCTCTCTGTTTCGGCATTTAAAGTTTCAATATTTTGATAGAAAGAGTTTATGGGCATATTACATAATTGAAATTTTTCCATCCAGTCCGTCGGTAAGAGATTGTTTGAGTTTTTTAATTACGAACATTCTTAATTTCAAAGTCTTTCCTTTTAATGTAACGTTAGAGATTTGCTCGCCTTCAAAATTTATTTTTTTACCAGTGACACTTTTAGCTATTTTGCTTGTTTTCATCAAAGTTGGTTTCCAATTTTTTTTTCACGTTTACATATTTATTATTGACAGATCTTAGATATTTTCAGCTTCGTCACTTTTAGTAATTTTAATTAAACTTTTAAAAATGTTATTTTTAACTCTGGACTGTGTACTTTCGTGTCTATGCGACCGCAATTTAAACATCTTTTCATTTTATATGGACACTCTTTTATATGGACACTGCAATTGCCCGCAACCAAAACACAGTTAGGGAGGCAAATTATTTTCTTTGGTTGATCAAATTTAGTTGGTGAAATAATTTTCTTTTTGTTACGTATTTTTCTAATATATGACACCCCGCTTTGCTCAATGTCTCTTGAATCTTGGAAAACACTAATAAAAACGTTGTGAGTCTTCTGCAATATGTTGAAGCGTTAAATCAGGTTCATTCTCTAGTTTATTAAGAACCCTTCGTCTGATTTCTGCATCCGTATTTGATATTAAGCACTTTGCAAAGATTAGGCATTTAAAATTGTTAGCGTTCAACTCTGACAGTTTGAAATCATCGCAGTGTTTGTTAACTACGCTAGCGAAAGTAGTATAGTCTTCGTCTTCTTTCCTTGTGAGATTCATACATTTCTACCTTTGGTAAAAAAAAGAGACGTTTTACGGCTAAACACATTAGTTAATAATTGTACTGCTTCAACAATAATTGTACTGCTTCAACAAATGTAAAGTTTGCACGTTTTTGTGGCAATATATAATTGACTAATTTGGTATGTTCAACTGTACACAACTTTCCTAATTGCAAACGAACCATTTTAAAATCGGTCTAATTTGCACAGTGTGTATTATAAAGATCTTCGTATCGTCTAAAATCGAAGCGCAATTAATTTCATTTTCAGGGTTATAAGTAAAATTATCGATAGCGCTCCAAATATCGTTTTATGAAAATGCTCTTTCATTTTCAACATATTGACATCTATTCGATAATTCTTATATTTTTTTATGTTTTGTTGGGTATGAAGAAGAATTTCCTCAAATATTTCATTTTTTCAAATTGTTTTTCTTGAAATCTCTCTTCTAGACGAAGCTTTTTTATTTCCATTTTCTTCTGATATTCCATTTGTTCTATTTGTTTTTCTTGGAATTTCTCTTTTGGTCGAAGCTGTTGTTCTTGTTGTGGTTTAATAGTGTTCAACGTGGCACTTTTAAATTACTCCATTTTCGTCACTTAAAATTGACTACAGAGATTTTCGTGTTTTTTAAAATATTTTTTTATTTACACGGTTGTAGCTTTTCTCCACTGGAAGATAAATTTTTCACTTCTTAGCGAGAAGGGAAAAATAAGTAAACTTGTTAAAACTTATTTACATGTTGTAATACTATGAACTCCCTCCACAATCCAAGACCCTGGAGAATGTGAGAAAATAATTAACCAGAAAAGCAAAAGTTATCGGAAATGAGATGAGTTAAAAGATGATGGGGGCGCCAAAATCTTTGAACTCTCGAGACAGGATGGCGCCCCACAGTTGGTGGTCAATTTCTGGGTGAACTGCTAAGAGTGGCTGAGAGGGTGGGCGCGGCAGTAGTCAGATTTCCGGTTGTAAGTTAATATATTTAGAACTCCGCGTTGTTTGAGGCAGTTTTGGCGGCTCGGGGAGGTCCCCGAGAGAGTTCAGCTTCAAGCAGATTGTCATAGATCTGAGGAGAGAAAGCTCGGGAGAGATTTAGATCGGGAGATCAGCTGATCAACTGAATGACAATAATGCCTCGACAGACACTAAGATGTGGACGCTAGCGTTTGGGGGGTCCTTTTCTGTGACGGTGTCACACACACACACACACACACACACACACATAGAGCATGACGAACTTCTATATAATGTGAGTTTGTGTTTTTTCTTGTGAGTCTGCGTTGCTTTTGTTTTTTGTATGCGTGTAAACCAGTGTACGCGCCATCAGCGATCGCCAATACTGGACGACACGGCCAGAACGAAAAAATGAAGAAAAAACCCACGGCGCACGAACGTTGGGGTCGGCGATCGTTGGGAGTCGGCACATAGTTCTACAGTGTTCGTGATTAAACAATAAAAATCGATGGACCTCTTGTTGTTGTTTTATTTTAGCATAGTCGAACGATTTAGATTTCAAAATGTTGTGTTGGGGAATGATTTGAAATCTTTTTTTTATTCGCCTCAAGAACGAAAACTTTTTTTTTCAATCCTATTTTCTAACGATGGAAACTTTTCTTTTCGCAGAGTTGGTACATTTTTTGTGTTAAATATCCAATATGGCTTTTAACTTTTCGCTATAACTGTTGTAATTAACAAACTTTTTACCACACCACCTATGTCTTTTTATAAAAATCCAACATTGACAGTTGTAGTAATGGTTATGTTGTGTTGTGTGCGACATAAGCCAGGGTTATGTTGTGTTCGAATAAGTCCGAGTCTTTCGTCGCCAGTTTTGTGAGCTTAAAGGGCCTATAATAAATAAGACAACACGGTAGTATATTTATAAGAGTGTGTATTTACAGAAATACAGAATAGTATTTTACAGAAAGACTGTTCGTCCTTCGTCGTAAGCTCTTCTATACATAATGTCTATAAGAGTCTCTATAGTCACGAAATAGGGTAGATGACCATAACACATTCATTATCAACTCTTTACTTTTGGGTGTGTTCACAAGTTGTCAATAAAATTGATATATTTATGTATGGGTGGGCGTTGGCGTTCTTTCTTATCCTCCCATAACATTGGTGACCTCTGTCTATCCATTTACAAAATAGACTCCGAAAGTCGTTGGATAAACAAAAACACTTTGGTCTTCCGTCAATTTAAAAGATAGCTGAGACGAGAATAACCATGAAACCACTTTTTCACCGAAAAATTATGGATTTTGAGTCCCGTGGAGCCCTAACGGCTATTTTTGGCCTGCACCTTCTGAATTTTGCAAAATTTTCAAAATGTTTGATTGTTTAGTGTTATTTATGTATAAATGAACACAAGAAATACTACTCGCATGAATCTGAAATTTTCACCCATTACGTCCCACCCCTACTTAAATGACATATATGCCATCATGATTTCATTCTGTAACTAAATGTCTATAGCTCTAAATATAGTTTCGTACTTAGTACATAATTCCCGCCAAAACCTTCTATAATACTAAACACATGGTCTGTACCTGATTAACCTCATTCCCCTGAAGATGGACCCGGATGGGTCTGAAAGTACTTGGAAGACAAATCCAAACTATGGCAAATTCATCAGCAAATTCCCCTCCGAAACTAAGATCCTGATTCGGACTATTGAAAGGATCTACCAAAGGATATCTAGACCTTCACTGCGTTTTTTTTTAACAAAAATTCTTTTAATAATAATTTTCATAATTTTCGAATATTTGAACTTTGTTTTTTTCGAAAGCCAACTTATCCATCTGTATTTCTCCTCTGATGATATGATTTCGATCTTTGAAAAGCCTTGGCTTAAGGAAAGAATAATAAACACTAGTTTATTACTGAATACACCTTGCATTGAACAATTGAAATTTGAAATAAATTTGGACAATCGTCTCATATTTATCACTCCTTTCTTTTCTATCTCTCTCTCTCTCTCTCTCTCTCTCTCTCTCTATATATATATATATATATATATATATATATATATATATATATATATATATATATATATATATATATATATATATATATGATGGAAATCCCTGTTGTAACTTAAGTCATCATGCCAACAGCCGATACTGGAAAGTTTGAATTACTTATTGGAGAGTTTGAATTACCTACTATACACCATCCTTGAGTGTCTTCGGTCTTTCTGTACAAGGGTTTGTCAGGACAATCTGACACGAGGATACTTCATCCTACAAGTAAACCCTGGTCAAATATTCAAAATAACAGTATTCACAGCACAAATAAGATCCTCTCAGCACGGCTATATACTTGCTCATACGAGGAATAGTGCAACTTTTCCTAGTGATACTCCACCAGACTAGATGAATTCTTGTCTTGGAATCCAGTAAGACTAAGAGATCACAAGAAAGTTATACATAGTAAACTGGTCAATGTGGGAGAGGAAAATTAATGTTCTTAACTTCTTTACTAACTCAACGTTGGAGAAATAAAGAAGAACTTTAATAGAATATTCGAATGTCTTATATAGGATTCAAGTGTTAGCCCCAGGAAGGGGCCCCTTGATTTCTGAGAACTTCAACTTAAGTAAAATGAAAATAAAATGCTTGGTGTATAGGGGATATCGAAGGAAAGAAACTGTGCAACTCTTATCCTCATCTCAACATCTTGGATTTACGCACGTGGGCAGCTTCGTTTTAAACTCAATTCAGTGTCATATTTTGCTGAAAATGATAAATAAATAAATACGTACACATCTTATAATTAGAGGTCGCTGTTGCTACGAGTCAGAACTGTTAGAAGTGCGTACGACCTTTTTTCTTTTTCTTTTTCTTTTTATGTTTCTTCCTTCTTTCTTTTTTTTCTGTGTTATTTGAAATGCTTATAACATATCATTTAGTGTTTTCAAAGGCAGTATAAATGATTTTGTTAATGGGTGTCTGTTTTCTTTCCTTCTTCTTTCTAATATATTTAGGCTTGTATCTTTGTTAAACACTCCATTACGAGTTACACCCAGAAACATTATCAAATTTCAAACGGAAAAAAAATAAAAATAAAAAAATAATAATAAATAAAGTAAAAAAAAAAAATGCGGATCTTATGTCGCTGTGAAAGAGCAGTGTAATTTTATATGCCAGCGACACCAGTTAGTAGAAAAACAAAGAACTGTAAAGTAAACATAATGCATACGTTTTCTTTGTCTATATAATAAAAGTGAACGTACGTGTGTGTCTGACTCGCTTCAATAATCACGCATGTATATTTAATTTTTTATAAGCAAAGAAATGGAGGCTTAATCTTAATAATAACTGATAATACTAAAGAATGAAAAAAATAATCACGTATGTAAATATACATTTATGAGCAACGGAGAAGAGGCGTAATCTCAATAATAGCTGATAATAATAAAAAAGAAAGCAAAGGATTTCTTTCACTTTTGATATATAGACACAAAAATATTCCTTTATTATTATTATTATTATTATTATTATTATTATTATTATTATTATTATTATTATTATTATTATTATTATTATTATTAAAACAGAACAAAGGGAGATAAAGAGAGAGTGTTGTCTTCTTTTCTTTATTGATTTGTTTTGTCTTATCGATTAGTTTTGTCTTATTTTTTATCGATAGAGAGAGAGAATGAGAGAAAGAGAGAGAGAGCGTGTTTTCTTCTTTTTCTTATCGATTACTTTCGTTTTAATGACTTTTTTTTTCAAGTAAAGAATATGAATTAAATTGCGATATATTTATTACATTATTTAATCCCGATTAAACAAAAATATAAATAAAAAATTAATAATACAAAACGAAGAAATAATATAGAATATTTTTTAGAAATGGGCTCTTTTGAATGGATACTGGCTGGCCGTTATCCCTAGTGGATATCTCGAGTAGTCACTCTTTGGATGATCGAATGTGTGTGTGTGTGGGGGGGGTGGGGGGGTGAACATTGTTAACATTTTTTAAAGAAAAGAACATTTTAAATTCGTTTAATTGAATAGAACTCATCACTTACTTTTTAATTAAGGCAAGGGAGATTACTCTATAATCATTAACGTAGTAATTATGGCACTTGGATTGGTGAATATCCTTGTGTTTTTTTTTTTTTAATGCGGTATCTTAGTTTCTGTTTTTAATCTTTTATTTCCAAGCTTGTCTTTTTTCTTATTCTTATTCATTTTTTATTTATTCCTAATAGTTAATGTAAAATTTGATATAACATATGCCGTTATTTAGCTGACGACATTAAACATTATTTGTTTTTTTTTCGTTTTTAGGGGGTACCCAACTTTCGTATCTCTGAATTTGAAATAAGTGTGCATCTTAACATACCAATAATTTACAATAGCTTTGTAATAAATAATTAATATTTTTAATACATTTTATTGGGTTTTGGATTATTTGGCGTGCATCGTTTGTAATGTTAATCGTATTTTTCATAGCTCCGCATTAAAGATACAAAATGGCCGGTTGTCTATGAATGGAACTTCTGGTTCCTTTGTGTGTGTTGGGGTGAACATGCGCTAGTCGACATGTTTAGTATTTCATGCATACGAATGGCAGGCTTCCTGCAAGTGAGTAATATTTAATAAATAAAAAAGAGGCCACACAAAGAATCGTAAATATCTCTGATTGTGAGTTGGGCCACCCAAGAAATGTTTTTTGTTTGAAATAAAATAAGTACCATCATTAAACGGAGATTCATACTGAGAGCAACCTACTTGAGAAAGTAATGTCTTAGATTTTCTAGAGATATGCCCTTTTGAATGAACACTGACTAGCCGTTATCTAGTGGATATCTCGAGTAGTCAGTCTTTGGGGATAACTGAGAAAGACTGGAATATAAAATTTCCGGTCAAAAGTGCATATATTCCACCATATAGGCAGAGGAGGGAAGTAAAAGCGGGCCCTCCGGGCGTGAGGCAGCCAGTTAGAGTTGGACGTCTGGGATTAGTTGGATCTGTGTGCCTCTCCAAACAAGATGGGTCCTTGGGGCTCATAGCTAAAGGGTTGTGTTCAATGGACTTGTTTCGATTTGGCCAAGCAAAAATCTCATTTTACAAGTCAGCTGTTTAACCTAAGAAAACGAGTACCATCGTAACCTCCCCCATAATAAACCTTGTTAATTTTTTTTAAATTGAAGTTACAGTTTATTTAGAGTGAAAATTCTTTGTTGCAGCACTGATTAAACCAAACTTTGCAGTGGATGCACCCATACATGCTCATATATATATATATATATATATATATATATATATATATATATATATATATATATATATATATATATATATATATATATATTAAAGAAAGAAAGATGAAGATAAAAAATTGTACAAAATTACATAAAGTTTTGAAAAACCATGGTTTAAGGATTAATGTAACTCCTTGCATCTGAACTTTCGATGTAATAAAATTTGTATTAATTTATGTAACTTTATGTAATTTTGTACACTTTTTTTATCTTCATCTTTCTTTCTTTAAAATTGATTGCTCTACTCAATCGAGATAGATCACTCTACGATATTTCACTTATCGTTAATTCTATTATCATTAGTATATATATATATATATATATATATATATATATATATATATATATATATATATATATAGTGGAAGGATAGTCAGAATGAAGTATCAATTTGTCAGACGCATTGCTATTTGGGTCTAACAGTTAAAACTCCAAGTAGCAATGCATCTGACAAATCAATACACTATTCTGGATACCTTTTCTTTCCAATATGTTATTAGCACAGATGTAATTTCGTTCACTTTTGTTTCTTTCTGATAATACTTAAGACGTCTAGGAATAATGTTGAAGTTGGGACATTTTTTCTTAATGAACTATGCATAAGCGTGAACTTAAACCCTTTTTAAAAAACAGTTTCGCAATTTCTCTGCATGCTTCAGTTATTTGATAACCAATTCCATTAAACTATTTATTTCTTACAATAATACTTGGTAACTTATTTTCTTTCCACTTTTCACCATTGTTTCTATTAGATTTTACAAGGGCTAGATTATTTTGAATGGTGTATTTTTAAGGATACAAGCGACTTTGCATCATCCATTATTTTGAATAGTGCATTTTTAAGGATACTAGCGGCCTTGCATCATTCGTTAACAGTGGGTTTCGTAAAAAATATAGTTACTGTAGAACAATGTCAGTGTGGTAGACGAGACACGATCCGAACAAACGCTAAAAAGCAAATGGCTCGAATTGCTACCCTCTTTCTTTCCTTGCTTCGTTGGGATACGCTTTCCTTTTTACTCACGCAAGGAAGTTCGTAACAGAAACGTTTTGACTGAGGAATTCCAACCAGTCAAAATCTCACAGGTCGATGCCAAAGTGATAAACCAACGCGAACTGTGTGACTCCTAATAAGCAGAGTTCGGCAGACAGACCGAAGAGACGGACCATGAAGGAACACACGAGAGGACCCCATTCCACTTTATCTCCGGTCCTGTTGACCGAGGCGACAAGAAAAAAAGGACACTTCAAAACTTACGTACAAGCTTTCCTTGCCTCGCGGGCATCTACTTACACACTGATAAGAAGTCAGGCGAATAGAATCAAATCGCCATGAGCTACACACAGTAGCAGAACAACGTAACCCTTATCCACACACACATTACCATTTACACGCACTAACAAATATAGACATACACATTTTTAGCCCCTCGTGTCTGATTAAAATCATGAACATTTGTAATAAAGAACACGAGTTGAATAAACTTTACCAATGAACATTTCTTCACTAAAACTAACTCTTATATTTCTTGTAAAATTGTCGTTCTTTAAATGCTTTGTTGATTAATCATGTTTCATTTCATTTTTCATTTATACACTCTAATTCATGTTAAGTTAACCCTTTGCCAGATCAGTACTCGTTTATACGAGACTAAACCTCCACTCAACATACTTTTTCATTATACCCGTAGACGCCTTATGGCGGCTTTCTTAGTCATGAAAAATACGAACGTTTAAATGTAGAAAATATCGAAAGGAAGTATGAGAGAGAACAAAGAAAGAAAGAAAGAAAGAAAAAAGGAGAGAAAGAGGGGTAGAAAGGAAAAGAACGAAGAAAAAAGTAAGAATCAAAGAATGGACGGAAGAAACAAAGGAAATAACGAATAAAAAGAAGACGCTAACAGAAACTAAAGAAAGAAAGAAGAGGGAAAACAGAAGAAAAGGCGAAGGAAGGAAAGGGAAAAGGAAATAAAGGGGCAAAATAAAAGAAAGGAAAGAAGGCAAGAAAGGTGTAAGGAAGAAAGGGAAGGGGGGGGGAGAAAAAAGATGAAGAAAAGAAAGATGGAAAGAAAGGGTCGAAATAAAAGAAAAGAAAGAGTGGAGTAAGAGGCATAGAAACGGAAAAAGAAGGAAAAGAAGAAAGAAAGAAAGAAAGAAAGAATGGACAGAAGAAGCATAAAGCATAAAATAAAAAAGAACGAAAGAAAGGGAGAAAGAAAAACTAAAGAAAAATAAGGACGCCATTTTTAAAATGGTTTCCTAATCTTAATTGTTTATTTCTTTATGAATGATGTTTCGGGACGATGGCGTTTGTAGGGGTCATAGTATATTGTGTAGGTTTTTGTAGTCAACACCACACAACACAAGGGGCCCGTGTAAAAAAATTTTTTTTTAAGATAGAAAGAATAGAATATACGGCAAGAACGATCAAAAATGGATGAAGTAATAATTTCAATTCTTTGCCACTCTATGGCCCCCGGCAGAAAGATGTCTTAGAACGGGCGAACTCCTTTCAGACCCCTTTTTTGTTCCCTGGGAAAATGCGTTCGCGAATATGGGTTAAACGTTGATCAAGAAAAAAAAAAGAAATAGAAAAATAACAACCAAAAAAAAATGAAAAGACAAACGACATTTATGAAGTTTCTCTGGAAACAGACCGAACCTTTCTACGTCACGCGACGACACAGCACACCCTTCCTTGCCCTAATTCTGCCATCCGAGACCCCCTCTCTCCCCAAAAAGGAGAACTTGAACTTTGTTTCACCTCTATTGAAAAGGGGTCGGCTAGCTGTTGTTTGGGACAGAGAGAGTTAAACAAACACACACAAGCAGGCGTGTGTGTGTGTGTGTGTGTGTGTGTGTGTGTGTGTGTGTGTGTGTGTGTGTGTGTGTGTGTGTGTGTGTGTGTGTGTGTGTGTGTGAGGAAGAGAAGGGATGGGAGAAGGAGGGAGGGAGGAGAGATAACTCTCACTACCTATCATACAATAATTTTTACTTAGGTTCTTTCTTTTTAGTTACATATATACACACTTACACACACACACCTATAATAATACGCGTTGTGTATATGCTTATATATATTTTTTTTATTTTGCCTGTAACCCTATAAAAAATAAATAGCGAGAGAAAAATTCGGTTAATTACAATTTTGCGCTTTCTTAAAGAAACGCACTTTGCGTGCGACCTAATTTTAGCCTCATTATTGTCAGTGTCCGTAAACGTTACTATTGGCGTCATAAATTATTCTTAAGAAAATACAGTTGGCAAATTAGTCCAAAGCAATTATTTTGGTGTATCTACTCATCTATTTGCGTTACGAAAGTTATATATTTAATACGTAATATAAAATATAAGTATTTTAAGTTGCCGTAAATATTGATTGTGAGTAAAGTAATCGGTGGCAGCCATCTTGCTTTTCCAGAAAGTAAGGTATCAAACCGGTCGGAAATGCGCCCCTGTCATATCAAGAACCCCACTTTTGATTTAATGACTTGAATTAAAGTAGTATCAGGTCTTCATTTCCGGTCCGGTATCGTACCTTACTGTCTGAAAAAGCAAGATGGCTGCCACTGATTATTTTACTCACAGCTAATATTTAAGGCAACATAAAATGCTTATACTTTTATTAAATATTAAACTTTTTAACGAAAATAGGTCACAAAAAGTAGCTGAACCAAAATAAATTGTTTTTGACTAATTTTCCAACTGTATATCCTCTAAACTAATTCATGCCATTAATTTATGCCACTAAATTCTTAACTATAAGACATGTTGAAATGTCCATTTATTATTGAGAAGTCATATCTCGATTTCGATTTTTAAAATAAATTTAAAGAAACAACACATAATGGTGCTTCTGATAACATTTTCATTTTAGAAGAGTCAGTCAAAAGGAGAGATAATTCAGACTGTTTTTGTACCCATAACCCGTAAGGAAATCCAGAGAATTAATAAGAAAATAAATTTTAAAAAGGGTACTTATTCAGTTTACGGACCAGGCTGAAATAATAAGTTATAATTTAGAAAGCCATTCTTCGCATTAGGAGGTGGGGGTTGATAAATTATTCTTTAATTTTACCTAACAATTTAATAAACAGAATAGTTAATCATCTCCTCACCTCCCCATGTTAAGAATGTCTTTCTAAATTATAACGTTATTATTTCTGTTCAGTCCGTAAACTGCATAAGTACCCTTCTTAAAAGTTATTTTCTTACTAATTCTCTTGATTTTCCTTATGGGCCATGGTTACAACAACAAAACAAACAGTTTGAATTAACTCCCCTTTCAACAGACTCTTCACAATTAGAGATGAAAATGTCATCTGCCCCAATAATATAGAAACATCCAAATGATAACTAAATAAATGTATAAACATTTAAAAATAAAATACCAATGAATTGAAGATTACATTTAATTATTCCGGTATCGTTTGGTAATTAACGTATGACTGGAATCAAATTGTTATAAAACCATAACTAATTCATTTTGATTTTATTATAATCTAACTGTGGGGTGAATCAATTTAAAAAAAAATTTAAAAAAATAAAAAAACAGTGAATAAAAAATGTCTTTTATTAAATTACTTCTGGGGGGACTTCCAACTATGGAAGAGGAGGTAGTTCCTTCCTCCTTCTTCGGAATATCGATAATATTAAATATGCAATCAATAACATTGGTTGGAAATACAATTTCTTTTTAAAAACATAGTCGGAACAGAATTAAATATTGATTTTGTAGAGAGTAAGCTGTTAATCACAATTTTTTTTTTAACAGACTGGCTCCACTTTATACAGGGTGGGCCAAAATAAGGGTCCTATCTTTAAATTTGAATAACTTGAATTTGAATAACTTCCACAAAATAAAAGTTAAACTCACCAAACTTTATGTGTGTGTAGACTGACCCTTCCGAGATTTTTTGAAATAAACAAAACAAATTTTAGCCGAAAAACACTTCTTAAAACTTACAAAAACTAAAGTATTGTTTTTTACACTGTTTTGAGTTTTTTAAGCAAAAATAATGTTTACTAAATGAGGGTACGTTCCTTAGGGCTAATACGGCTCATGCTTGCTTTGGAAGGGGTCCTTTACTTATTCTTAAAAAAAAATTTTTTTTAAATCAATAAATAAAAAAGTTATGAATTTTTAAAAATAGGACCCTTATTTTTGCCCACCCTGTATATAGATGTAAACATGCACTAGGCTGCATGTTTTAGTGGTGCATGTGAATGGCAAACGTTGTAGGTGATAGTTGTTCCGCCAAAGGAAAGGGGGTGAGGGCAGAGGAATTTGAAAATGTCTCTGATTTTGTAGTTTGAACCATCCGGTGTTTCATTTGTCCACCTGAGGTTCCGTGCTGTGATTAAGGCTACTTCAGAGACTGCCCAATTTAGTGGCTGTCCAAACACAGACCCCCCTCCCTGGACTGTAGATGTTTGTGTGTTCATAGATTGTCTCACGATAAAACCTTTTTAGTGGACACTGTCTAGCCGTTATCCCTAGATGATATCTCAAACAGTCAGCTTCTGGGTGGTCGAATGGTGACCAGTGAGAAAGATCAGAATCCAAGATTTCCTGTCAGGAGTGAAAATATTCCAGGAGATGGGAAAGGAGAGGAGTGCGAGCCGGCCCTCGAAGCATAAGACATACAGTTTGTTTCTCTGAAGGATAGAGGTCAGTTGGGTCGGTGTGCGTCACCATGCAAGGTGAGCCTTTGGGACTCTTAGCTAAAAGATTGTGTTGATTGGACTTATATTTTATTTGGCCGGGATAAAAGATCTCATTTTTGCAAGTCTGCTATTCAACCCAAGAAAACGCGTAGCATTTGTTATCTCCTCCAAAAATAAACATCTGTTACTTGTTTATAAATTGGGTTTATCGTTTTACTTGGAATGGAAATTCTTTGTTGCAGCACTGACTGAGTCGGTCGGCAACCTTGCACCAGGCACAACGAGCGGAACGATCACAGCCAGTGAAGTGAACGCACTCACGTATGTCCATATAAGGTGTATGTGTCTGTGTGTCTGTGTGTCTGTGTGTGTGACCTGAATACTTATGTTTTTTTAGTTACATATATACACACTCACAAACACACATACATATATTATAATAATACGCGCCGTTTATATATATATATATATATATATATATATATATATATATATATATATATATATATATATATGGGAAGAGAAGGATGAAGGTAATCCGACGTGATGGGAAAATGAAAAAGGAAAACCAAAAAATGGATGTTTTTTATGTGTACATATGTCTATATTATCATCCTGATGAAGTCTTATAAATAAAGACGAAACGTTGATGTACACATAAAAAACATCCATTTTTTGGTTTTCCTTTTTCATTTTCCCATATATATATATATATATATATATATATATATATATATATATATATATATATATATATATATATATATATATAGGATGTGTTCTACTGATGAGCCCAAAGGAGGGCGAAACTCGAGTCTAGGACTTCCGGTTTGTTTCTTTTCATGGGTTGTAGGTTGCGGCGTTGTCTGATTGTGGAAATAATTATATATATATATATATATATATAATTTTGTCTGTAACCCTGACAGAAGGACTGAAGCAAGGAGAGACAGAGCTTGTCTAAGTGGGTGCAACCCGAACTAATTGGCACTCATTATAAACTGTGACAGAGTCCGGTCATTTTTTAAATCCAGAACGTTTCATGACACTCCCTTCCATTCAATTCAGTGGATAATCAAGACGGTTTTGAAACCGTACCTATTTTAACCTCTCACTCATTGTACTAAAGACCTTAATTACTTCCCCCCCCTATTATCCCCAATCCCGTTACGAGCACTCCCTTAAAAAAATACGCCCAAGAGACTCCAAATTATTTTTAACATGATTTTATTAGCATTTAATCAAATAGAACCAAAACTAATTTTCGCAGTAAAATATAGTAATAAAATATTATGAAAATTGAATAGCTACATAAATGTAATTTTCTGTCTCAAATTTTATCATAGTATTTCTATATAAAAAGCAAAGTTGTATGTATGTAAAGTATGTATGTAATATGTATGCAAAGTTATATGTGTGTGTGTGTCGCGGCATCACAGTTAAACGGTTAATCTAAGAGCAAAATTAACCGCAGATTTGGAATCAGAACCTTACCGCTGCCAAAAGTTCTTGAACCTTTTTTTAAACTCATTATTTAAAATTACAAGAACGTAAAAATAACATTAAAAACAAATGTTTCGACATTTTTAGCGTCCCCTTTTCGCCGACCGAACAACTACTTTTCAAGTAAAGGGCTGTTTAGTTTGAATGTTGCTAGTGTTTTTATGTTTGTTTAATATATTCTTAATTATGAGTGAAGTTGGCTGTGTGGTTCTGATTCTGAAGCCATATTTGGATAATGCAGTATAAGGATTTTTGTTGTGTGCATGAGTAGATAGGGTGATGGATCTGTAAGGTGGGAATGAGAGAAGTGAAGTTTGTAGATTGTATTTTTATGTTGTGCGAGATGTCGTGTGCCTTTCTTCTGGCATTTTAAGCTGAAATGTTTCATGTATTTGAAAGCTTTTTAGTCGGCTAGAGAATGCCTCCCCCTCTTACTGATATGGGAATCCCCCCCCCTTTGAGACCCTCCTTCCCGGTTCAGAGGCACCCTGGCTCGAGTGAAAAACACCCAACCGCCTGCGAATGAGAATGGGTCGATCAAAAGTTGCTATGAGTAGATTTTATTTACCTCCCCAGGAGGTTAGGCATAAGGCCAGTTTTATCTTACTCCCACAAGGTAAGATGTGACCCAAGTCGGGTCGGGAAAGTGGGACTTGAAAAGCCAACGCCCGAGATGGTGAGCAGAAGGTGAGCATTCTGGCCATTAAAAATTGCCTGGGTAGCCCCGTCGGTATTCCCCGGTAGGGGCGCATTAGGCAGTAAGCAATAAACTTACTCCCCCCCCCAAAGAGGGGAGGCAAAGCCTGGGAGGGTGGACCTCCTAGAACTGCACAGAACAGACCCATAGACCGGCGTAAATCAAGCCCCGAAGGCCAAGACGATACCAGTTTATTGGGTGTAGTATCCATCGGAACAGATAATACACTTTGATCCCGGCCAAAAGGCCAGATGAGGCTACAAAACTGACCCAACCATATGTAAATGTGGAGAGGAGGACCATACAATACAACACTGCCTAGTCTGCCTCTCATTACCTAACCACAGCAGAGTACAACAATAATGCAAAGGACTGCATAAAAAAGTGGGAAACTGTCGTATGACTACATGCCACTTCAAAGACACGCAATGAAGAAGAAGTCGGAATTCTATCATGTTGTATTCATCTGTTGGATATTAGTGAGAGAAGTGATACTTTTGCAAATATCAACTATGGCTTTAAGAGTAATCGTGTAGCAGTCAAAAATATTGACATTCGTTTCCTCTGTGGGAGACCTGCCCTAGTGACGTTGTTTGGTCATACGATGACCAATCAGACTCTAGGGCGTAGTAATTTCGACTGGGACATTTAAGAATTCCATCCGGAAACTTGTATGGGTTCAAAGACAGTAAGGCAGCCACGAAGGAAGACGAAGACACTCTCTCCTGTCAAACTCCGAGTACGGCTATCTTAGCTTGAAGATATACTGCCCCAAGAAAAGACTTTCGGCAGCCGACACTTATTAACTTTGGTAAATTTGTAGTTTTTCACTAAAAAAAGGCGGCCAACTGTGACGTCAATGACTAATTTCCCAACTGTATTTCCTTTTGAATAATTTAAGGTAAATTTTAAGTTTAGTAAAAAATAATCTATTTAGGTTTACTTACTTATTTGTGAGGTCGGAAAATAGCAGACGCTTCATTGACGTCACAGTCGGCCGCCATTTTGAGTGAAAAACTACAAATTTATCTTAAGTTTAATTCTCTTCAAACTTCTGGCAACTTACATTCAACTGTGTTTGCCATATAAATAAATTTATAGAAATCGTTTGTTTATAGAACGGTTTTGTTTTCCTTTCTTTGGTGATCCTTTTTCACAGATTATTATATGAGATGGTCTTATGTGAAGATTAGCTATGATGGGAGAAGAAACTGTTAGGATCGAGGGTCGTGTCCCCCGATTATAAACGTGTTCAGTAAATCAAGCGATGTTGCATGCAAAGGCAGAGTAATAATTAATAAACAAAATGAAGTAGTTCAAATAACGTTTATTGAACGTGTGTGTACGTGGAATGATGAAGTGTGTGATGTATGCATGTGTGTCGATGGAAAAACAGTTCTTGAAAAAGGTATAAGAAGAAATGAATCCGGCGTGAGGAAAGTCTTTGAAAGCCGTACACAAAGAAAATGAGTTGAGAACTCTTACCGTTGTTTGACCACGTGTTGACGGAAGAAACGTGTGTTGGTAGTTGTTATGCCGAGACCAGTTCAAGAGAAAAGCGTGAGACGAAACGCTAGTGTATTAGTGTCGTTCTGCCGAGGCCAATTGACCAGAAGAGAAGAGTGAAACGGAACGCTAGTGTATTAGCGTCGTTCTGTCGAGGCCAATTGAGTAGGAAAAAGCGAGTGAAACGGAGCGCTGGTGCCAGCGTTGTTCTGCCGAGGCTGGTTGGTGAAGAAGAGAGAGAATTTCCGTTTGCACCTGGTTTTATAGTCCGAAGGGCAGATAACTCTGGTGTCGCTTTACAGCGCCACCTGTCGGTGAAAAAGCGACACCTAACGGCCAACCGGTGCAGTTATGTTTTGAAAGGAGGAGGTAACTGCTACAAAACTTTGATTCGTTAGGTCTTTTGCAAGAAGATTAAGGCATTTTTTACTGGTTTGTTGTTCTATAGGAAAGTGATGTCGAAATTGTTCATGGTGTAGTTTGTATGTGTGGGTTTCTTTTTGAAGGAGATCTCCAAAGTGTTCTTTTATGTGTAAAGCTTATCGTTCTTAATAGGGGAGTTGGGTATTTGTTACTGTAACTAACAAAACAAAAAAGGGATAAAAAAAACAAAAAAACAAATGTGCAACAAATAAATCTTACCAAAAGCAAGATAAGTTACTCTTCTACCTACTCGGATAAGTTTATTTGTGTTTTAACTTATTTTACAGCGTTTTTTTATATTCAAAACAAACCTAGTGCCCACTTTGTTCAGTTAGAAGGAAGAGCAAAATAGCTGTCCATAGCTGTACGAGGAGACTTGATAATCGCTCAAAAATAAAAAGTTAAACAAAATGTTGGTAGAAACACTTCTCATAGATGTCACCAATCGTGCGAAAATGTAATGTTATATCTTTAGAATTTCTTGAAACAGGGCCCTACAAGTATAGAATCTCTACAAACACCAGATTTTTTTCTTCAGATATATAGACGACATCCTTATTTTTCTTCCCGAACAAACGAAAATAGAAATCTTAGCTCACACTCTTAATAAGACTGAACCCACCGTAAAATTTACCTTTGAAACTGGAAGCAATTATCACAAGCTTATTATTCGGCTTACAAATGGGCAATCCTTTGCCTTAGGATTTCCATCAGGAATGAAACATAACGTTTCTGTGTAGCTTACTTGCCGTAAATATATTTTCATACTACTATTATGCTCTACTAACTGTTGAAATAAATACTGAAAAAAATATATATACAGATAATATCATATATTACTTTATAATATTATGTGTACTAACTGGTTTTGCCGGCTTGCTATCGCTTCACAAAGTTCGCTATTTTAAATTCTTGAAACATTAATTTAAAATAACAAGATAACTTTGTTGTACACACGAAACAAAATCTTTCTCATTTATTCATATAGATAGATAAACATTAACATTTTGGTAATTTTTGTACAAATTTATTTATCTTTTAAATGTGATCGTCAAGAAAAGAAAAGAAAGAAATCAATTTGCCTCTTCACTTGAAATTTAGAAATAGATCGTAACTTGTTGAAAATCAAGTCAGCCCCTCTTAAGAAAAGAACATTTGCACACAAATGCTAAACATTTGCCTGCGAAATAAAACAATATTTCGAAACAGAACTATTTATAAATCAAAACAATCATTAAATTTAAATAAAAAAAAACACTAAAAATATGGGTTAATTAATAAAACATCTCTTTTTAAAAGCAATATGCAAATTAGTTACCGTTGCCACTGACATTTCGTATACATAAGCAGTATAAATAAAAGATGGTGGGTCTATTGTGTAAAGTTGAAATAACTTGAAATATGGCGTTTTGACTTTGTTAGTTCCAGAAATGTGTATATATATATATATATACACACAACTATATATATATATTTATTTTAAACCCGGTTTCAACTTCCTTCGGATTCATACCCCCCGGATATTTGTAACAAGTTAATTATATATATACATATATAGTTCCTTCATAAGTTGAACACTGTTGACGTCGGCTGCCTACAATAGGTTTAAAACTCTCAACGATGTATGTAGTTGTACATAGTGGTCGTGAGGGTTAAGAATTTGAGTTATTAACATGACTTGTTCCAAGGTTTCGAATCCTGCAACCGGCTTGAATAATAATATATACACTAACGATTCCGGAAGGATGAAACGTATACGTATGTAAATAAACAAATATTTATAATTATAATTATATATATATATATATATATATATATATATATATATATATATATATATATATGGGAAGAGAAGGATGAAGGTAATCCGACGTGATGGGAAAATGAAAAAGGAAAACCAAAAAATGGATGTTTTTTATGTGTACATCAACGTTTCGTCTTTATTTATAAGACTTCAGCAGGATGATAATATAGAGAAAAATGTCATGCAAGTACAGATACATGTAGGGTAGACATATTGGGAGGAAAAATAAAATGAAATAATAGCCACTACTGGGTGGACGTCCGTACTTGTTGGAGAATAAAAATGAATGTTGAAGAAAATGAGTGGGGAACGGACGTCCACCCAGTAGTGGCCATTATTTCATTTTATTTTTCCTCCCAATATGTCTACCCTACATGTATCTGTACTTGCATGACATTTTTTCTCTATATTATCATCCTGATGAAGTCTTATAAATAAAGACGAAACGTTGATGTACACATAAAAAACATCCATTTTTTGGTTTTCCTTTTTTCATTTTCCCATATATATATATATATATATATATATATATATATATATATATATATATATATATATATATATATATATATGTATGATTGTGTAAAGTATGTAAGTTTACCTTTTTAATTATTCCATTATTTCCTAACCGTTGTTTGAACAATTGACGATTTAATAAATTTTGCATTTTATCCAATTCTTATTCTCACCACTTATCTACACTTATACTATTGCCCTATCTCGTATATCGAGCATTGACCATTCAAGATAGGATATAATTTATAGATAAATATGGAGAGTTTGAATTACCTACTAGACACCATCCTCGAGTGTCTTCGGTATCTCTGTACAAGGGTTTGTCAGTATCACCTGACATGAAGATACTTCCCCCTACAAGTAAACCCTGGCTAAATATTCAAAATAACATAGTATTCAAAGCCCAAAATAAGATCCCCTCGACACGGCTATACACATGCTAATACGAGGAATGGTGCACCTTCTCCTAGTAATGTTACCTCAAGTAACAGCACTTAGCTGGATACTCCACCAGACTAGATTAATTCTTGTCCTGGAATCCGGTAAGACCAAGAGACCACAAGAAATATATACTATAACATAATTAACTGGTCAATTAGGGAGAGAAAAATTAATGTTCTTCACTTCTTTTTAAACTCAACGTTTGACAGGTAAATGAGAACTTTAATGGAATATCTATGTATCTCATATAGATATCAAGTGTTAACCCCAGGAAGGGCCTCTTAATTTCTGAGAACTTCGACTGAAGTAAAATAAAACAAAAGAAGGAAATATATATTAGTGGAATATATATATATATATATATATATATATATATATATATATATATATATATATATATATATATATATATATATATATATATATATATATATATATGATAATTTATTTGATTTTGATAATTTATATTTATATTTCTGCTCTATATTTTTATTGAGCACTCTCATAAACCCGGTTCAACTCCCCTGGATTTAAACCCTGTGGATCTATACCATACTCGGATTATATATGGAATAGTGTACATACTTAGTGGAATAGTGTATAAATTATTTCACTAAATGAAAATATATGTTAGTGTGTATGTGTGTGCTCTCTCGTGTGTGCGTGTGTGCGCGTGTATGTGTGTGACCGTAGGTTCTATGGCTTAGAACACGTTGCCTGCTGATTATTGTTATTCTGTCCGCGTAAAATCTTGGTCATTCTAGCGACACCACGTGTGACTTCATTTTCATTCTTCACGAGTTTTCTCTCTCTCTCTCTCGCGCCTTTCATACAAAAATGGGCAGTCAGTCAGTCTCCTCACATTTTAAAATTTATTCATTATCGATTGGATAAATTTCTTTTCGTTATCAATAATATCCAATTCATTTCCTATTGTTTTAATTTTTTATTTTCTTTATGCTTCTGCAGATTCTTTTTAATAAATGTAGGGCATATTGAAGCGTTTAGCTCCCAAAATAGCTACCAAATTTTATCGATTAGTTTTGTCTGTTTATCGCAGCGGTGACGGGGAATATTAATCCAACGTGTAAAATATGTGCATTGTGCAAATATTAATTTCTGGTCTGATTTTTGCGGATTTATTTTTTAAATTTTTATTTTGCCAATATTAATTTGTTTTTTGATTTTGACGAATTATTTTGCAAAAAAATTATCAATTTGTTAATAATTCTTTTTCATTTTTTGTTTATTCGCTCAGCGTTTTTGTTCTTTATATAAGAAAACAACGTCTAACATATAAAATTATCTTGTCAGCTTTTCAAAGTCAAACACAAATAGCATTTAAGATGTCAAATCAAACTTTGTTTCTGACTAACCAATTTTTATTTGTTATTGTTGTGCCATGTTATCGGCAATATAATAACGTACTTTGCTACCATGTGTAGCAGTTACATGAATGAACTTTTTTTTTTTGTCGATCTACGTGAGTTGTGATTCGGCTATGCGAATCATTGTAATCATCGCCTCTTCACCAGGTGGACGTGTGACTGCGTGTAACGGGGTTCATACGCGATCGCTAAAGCCAGATCACGTGATCAACATTAATCTTAAGTTCGTGATTTATTCCCAAAAAGACAAGACATGATTCTGCTGTCGGCCTGGCAGAGAATCAACGAACTCCAGGAGAAAAATATATTATCTTTCATTTTCTATATTGGTGACCCGACGAACATGCAGCTGTGAACATGTCCGTATGCGCGTTTGTTCGTGCGTTCACTGCATTGGCCGCAATCATCCCACACGTTGTCCCGGTCCAAAGATGTTGTTTGATTTCATTCAGTGCTGTAACAAATGGCTAAGATCAAAGTGTAGTATCTGTTCCGATGGATACTGCACGCCTGTCCTGTGCAGTTCTAGGAGGTCCACCCTCCCAGGCTTTGCCTCCGCTCTTTGGGGAGGAGTAAGTTGTTTGCTTACTGTCTGAGGCGCCCCTACCGGGGAATGCCGACGGGGCTGCCCAGGCAATTTTTAAATGGCCAGAGTGCTCACCTCTCGAGCGCTGGCTTTTCAAACCCCACTTTCTCGACCCGATCTTGGGTCACATCTTACTTGTGGGAGTAAGATAAAACTGGCCTTGTGCCTAACTCCTGGGGAGGAGTAAAGAAAACTCTCATGCCAAGTAAAAGCCATGAGTCCAATTTATGTACAAGTAACAAATTTATTACAAAATATACTTGTGTCTCTAAGTGGAATGGCAGAGTTGCAAACGAGATCTCTATATCCCGGCGAAGTTGAAACAAGTCCCCCACAGTCCTTTGGCCAAGAGACCCAGATGGGCCATCCTGCCTCCACCGGTCCCAAGCTTCAAACTGCCCCTGCCTGCCACCTCCCAGCAAACCTCCAACTTCCTGTCATGTCCAGTGAGCCAGCTCTAGCGCCTCCTGTATCCTTCTTCTTGTTAACCGGGTCTTTTCACTGGTCATCGGTGGGTCACTTAAGATCTTAACCTGAGATAACTGTAAGACAGAGAATTATCATGGCGACAATCTATGAACATACCCGCATGGGTCCAGCCTTTTATGAGACACCTAATTCACCTCAAAGGGAAATATTCTTCTGCGGTGGCGCAAATGAAACCAAAGATATTTTCACTTTATCTTGTAGCCACCTCTTTCCTTCGGTCGAACATCTAACATTTGCAACGCCTGCCATTCATATACATTACTACTGCACTTTCACATCCCTACCCATCCCCATGTGGGAAATGCCCCTTGCGGCATTTCACTCAGTCCTGCCGAAAAAAGAACAAACAAAATCATCTCAGAACAAAAGTTCAATTGTAAATTTCAACAGTTCATCACTAAAAAGAGTCCAAGATGTAATGTTCGTTTAAGCCTGTATTATCTTTCTGAAAATAATTTACTTTTTTTTTCTAGTGGCTCATTTACTTTTCAACATTCCCTTTTTTCAATAGGGTTCACTTTTTTTTTTCATTTCTTTTACTGGTCCTCATTATGGCTGTGAAAGCATACACATACAAAGCGGTGATTTAGTTCTCTTTAGAAATCCACCTCAATTGTTTTTTGGGTTTTATTTTTGTAATTCACTTCAGTTCCATAGTAGTTAAAACATTTTTGTATTTCAATTTTTTTTCAACAGCTGGAGGTCCAGCTCATTCTCAACTGCCACCACCATCCCAAAATCATGCATCGCTGGGATCTCAATGGTCTTTCCTTCTCATGTAACTTAAGTTTGAATTTACCGTTTGTTGTGGGATAGGTTCTCTAACCCACCACCACCACCACCACCACCACCACCATCATCATCATCATCATCATCGTCGTCGTCGTCGTCGTCATCATCATCATCATCATCATCATCATCATCATCACTTTCATTATTACCATCATTATTTGTCCTGAATCTAGCAAGTTCTCAGCTCATTCCTCTTTTGCCGCTCTTTCACAGGAAATATACAGTTCATTAATCTCTTTTCTTCCCTATTCAATCCTTTACAAAAACAGAGGGACGGACAACTCACATTTTTAGCTCATGCACATCCTCCTGGCGTCGAACCACATCTCCTCCCAACTAACTTAATTACATGGTATATATCTATTTGACGGGAATACTTCATGCATTCCCTGTATACCAGGCAGGGACACTTTCTGAAAATCTTTTCCCTATTTTCACTATTTTAACATTTCTGAGTTGCCAAAATTCGCAGAGTTTCTCTTAAAACATTAGATTTTCTCACCAGCAAAATTATCTTCTGCACACTGCAGGAACTCGTCCAGTGGCTCTTTTCATAATTCCACAACCTTAGAATTTCTGTACAGTACCAATATCCCCCACACACCTGCGGAACCACTTCCAACACCTTTTCTATAATTCTGCACTTGTAGAATTTTTCAGCAGTACCAATATCCTCCGCACACCTACGGGAACACTCCCAAAAACTTTTCCATTATTCTACACTCTTAGAATTCTGTCAACAGTCCAAATGTCCTCTGCACACTGGCAGGTACTCTCTAAAAATATTTTCTATAATTCTACTATTAAAAATTTATCAACCAAAAACCTTTCTCATAATTCTACTTTTAAAATTTCTTTAACAAAACCTTTTCCAATATTTCAACATTTATTTTTTTTCAAACCAAGATCTCTAAAAATAATATGAATATGACAGGCGGTGCTTTCAGTTTGCCATGTGCACACATGTGCACACATGTGCAAGGAAACAGAGTGTGTACTATAGCCTATATCCCCTTTTCTCCGGTTGAGCATCTAACATTTGCAACGTTCGCCATTCATATGCATTACTAAAGAAAATGCAGCCTACTGCATTTTCACGCAGCTTTTTGGCGGCTTTATTGGGTCTCTTCGTTTTTCTTAACCCATTCAAGTAACGCAGCCATTCATTCAACCTATTATTATCCTTGTGCAGTTCCCATATTTTTACCAATCTAAAATTGGTAACCCCGACGTTTCTAGACTTCACGTAACCTTCTTTACAAAAACAAATCAGACATTTTTTTTGTCCACGGAGATTTTTTTTTACACATTCGGAGAGTTTACAGACTTAAAAACTGCCAGGAGAAACACAACATTCCATTTATATCAGGGGTTATTGTGAAAACATTACGGTAAATACATTTTAACATGTTTTTGTTTTTTTTTATTACTTACGTGTTGTTTTCTTTTCGTTCGGATTTTTCGTCGGAGACTTCTAACGCGTTAGCATTTTGATTCAGACAAATTACTAAGGAATAGCGATTAAATCTCGTTGATTTAGTTACAAAATACATTTTCCACTGCTATTTAATTGCGATTGAATGAAGATCTTTTGTGATTTTTAGAATTGTAATATTATAACGTATTTTTTGCTTGTCCGCCTACTTTTTGAATATTTCCACGTGCCACGTATTTGGCCCTTTCGTGGATGACTCTTAATGGCTGATTCACACCTAAGTTAATCGCTTTTAAGTAACTATAATTCTAAATCATACTGCATGGTGTAGATTTATGTTGTAAGGATTATGGTTTCGCATTAACGTTTTTTTTCACATATTTTTTACCAGATATGTATGCAATCTTCAATTTAGCTATTTTTCACTCCCCTACATGCTATTTTGCGCGCCCATTTTTCGTAATGTGATTAATACATTATTTTTTTCTAATACTACTTCGACTTATTCCTTATTGCCCTGTCTCAACACTTGATGTCTTCCATTCACGTTATTTGTGTCCGCCTAGCACTATATTTTCGCATATTTCCCAGATTTAGGCACATTTCGCTGCCAACAGCATGGCCTTACAGTTGAATCAGCTAAGATTTCTACACAGTGCATATTGTAGCAGTTATCCCCTCCTTTCAAAACATAACTGCACTAACCGGCCGATAGGTGTCGCTGTTCACCGTCAGGTGGCGTTGAAAGCGACCAGGAGTTATCTGCCCTTAGGGCATATATAACCAATAGACACCGGGAAAAGACCTCTTCTCTATTCAATTGGCCTCGCTGAACGACGCTAAGACACCAGCACTCCGTCAACACGTGTTCAACAACGGTAAGAGTTCTCAACTCATTTTCTTTGTATACGGTTTTCAAGGACTTTCCCACGCCGAACTCATTTCTTCACATACTCTTTTCAAGAACTGTTTTCTATCGACACACATACATACACCACACACGTCATCATCCCACATACACACACGTTCAATAAACCTTATTTGAACTACCTCCTTTTGTTTGTTAATTATTACTCTGTTTTTGCATGCAACAATTGCTTGATTTTATGAACTCGCTTATAGTCGGGAACCCGACCCGATTCTAACAATATCCGCTTCTTACGTGCTGCAATGCATTAGTCACATGCACTCGTAACAGTGCATATCCACATACATTCCTTTCCACGCACGACAGAAGAGATCGACCTCTGCTCCTCTATTTATGCAACAGCACACATTGACTTGTGCTCCACGCTTGACACATCGTATAATCACACGGACTACTGATTTCAACCTCAGTTTGTAATCGTTCTCCATTACCCACGTAGAGTCAAGTTGCATGATCCTTGGACGTGCAACTATGCAAAAATTTCACGTGGATCGTTATCATTGCTTTCGTTCCTACCATCGCACCTTAGATGCTGTTTCTTGCACCACTTTTACTTGATGGTGGAATTACGTAGACGAAGACTGATGGATTCTAGCACTAACCTGTCGTTATCTGGTAGAAAAGCTTCTGAACATCTTATTAGCCCTGTATTTTTTATTGCTTCTGCGGCTGACCTCACGCACTTTAATTTTGAGATAAACAAACCTGCTCATTCTACTATGCATTTCATAACTGTATAAACGACATTCTTATAGCTAACCTTCACCAAAGGAACATTTAAAGCATCTCCGCATTTTTTTTTTAACGTTTGCAGTGTTATCATGTTGGGATAAACCCTGTTAAATGTAATTTTGGTGCCACACGTCTTGTTTTCTTTGGACATGTAATGTTCAGATTGAAGGTCGTGTCCCCCCGATTATAAACGTGTTCGTATAATCAAGCAATGTTGCATGCAAAGACAGAGTAATAATTAACAAACAAGATGAGGTAGTTCAAATAACGTTTATTGAACGTGTGTGTACGTGGAATGATGAAGTGTGTGATGTATGCATGTGTGTCGATGGAAAAACAGTTCTTGAAAAGGTATAAGAAGAAATGAATCCGGCGTGAGGAAAGTCTTTGAAAGCCGTACACAAAGAAAATGAGTTGAGAACTCTTACCGTTGTTTGACCACGTGTGTTGGTAGTTGTTATGTCAAGGCCAGTTGAAGAGAAAAGCGTGAGACGAAGCGCTAGTGTATTAGCGTTGTTCTGCCGAGGCCAGTTGAGTAAAGAAGAGAGAGAGACGGAGCGCTCTGTCAGCGTCGTTCTGCCGAGGCCTGTTGACAAGAGAAGAGAGTGAATTTCCGTTTGCACCTGGTTTTATAGTCCGAAGGGCAGATAACTCTGGTGTCGCTTTCCAGCGCCACCTGTTGGTGAAAAAGCGACACCTAACGGCCAACCGGTGTAGTTATGTTTAGAAATAAGGAGGTAACTGCTACAGTAATAAAATCGGAAGGTATTTCACCCATTCCTGAAAAAGACAAAGCTTTGATCGATCTAAATCCTCTAACGTCACTACGTCAATTCCGGCTGTACTTAGTTGTCTTTAGTTATTTTGCATTCGTTGAACGCCTCTTCGATCTCTTTCTGATAGCCTCCATATTTTGTGAGCTAATGACAAAATAATGATGTGGTTATTGTTTGGGAAAATGCTGAAATAAAGCGGAGGGAAGAAGATACGCAAGTCAGTGATAAATAATAATATATGCATTAAATGATGATGCAAGAAATGTCTTTGCAAAACTGATTGTGTTTGCGGCTTAATCAAAATACCAACAATTGTTAAAATATTAGTAAAAGAGAAACAGTCTACTTATTCGCAAATTTTCACCATGACTGATCCCCACGTGTTCAAACTAATGAAATAAAAAATTCCGCCAAACTCTAACAAACGTCAACTAAAACGATGAGGGATTATTTTCTGATAAACACCGCTTGTCAATTTCCAATTTCAAAACAAGAAGGCGTCTTCAAGTAGACCGTTTCTCTTTTACCAAAATGTGCCCCTTTAACATCTGAACCTCACGGCTCCTTGAATGCGTTCGATCTAAGTAAAGGCTAATTCAAAAAGAAAAAGAGTGGTTCCCTTAACGTCTTGCCATGACAGAGATCACACTCAAAAGAGGACAAGGCTTTTCTGCCCTCATCTCGCTAAATACGAACAATGGCGCGGTTAAGTTATCAACACAGCTAAAATAATAAAGTTGAATTATAAAGAAGCATTTTCAATTTGACAAGCCAGAAGTCAACAGCAAACGGTGCTCGGTCAGATTTTGTTCCTGATAATAAACGTCATCCTTAATATAACTTCCGGCGAAAATTTCAGTTTCCCAAATTTATTAATTACTTTATTAAATTGTTAGGTGAAAATACAGAATAGTTAACAAAGCCCTCTCCCCATTTCCCATGTTGAGAATAGCTTTCTAAATAATAACGTTATTATTTCAGCACGGTCCGTAAACTACAGAAGATTATTTAGAAAGCCATTCTTAACACGAGGATGGAGCTTTGTTAGCTATTCTGTTCTTTTACCTAACACTTTAATAAATAAATCAATTAATAAAATTTAGTACAAGACTTGGTAAACCAGAAGAGTAAGCGACCCAAAACACGACGTCAGGAACTAAATCTGACCAAACAACGTTTGCTGCTGACTTTGAGTCGAGTACTCTTCTGGTTTGCCTTCAATTTTATACGGATTAACATTTCTAACCGAATCTATATTAATTTCAGGTTATTTTAATCAGTTAGGTAATCATGCAGTATAGTTAACAGCCAATAAATCTGGAAAATAAATAAACAACAAAAAATGCATTTGATTCTGATTAAAATGTCTGAATGAAAGATGCCCTATTTCCCCGGCCTGTTTGCAGTTTTTGTTCTGTTGTTGTCACGTTTCTTACTATGAATCAATAAGCTTTATAACTTAATATTTCCCCAGTCCCCAATTCAACTCCGAGGTGAGACAGCGCACATAACAATTTCAACACTACTACTCGCGCCGGCGTGATGTGATCGATGACACTGAAAATATGAGGGTGATCAAGTGCACGAAATAAACGCACCGAGTAACCTGATATGAATTGAATGTAATGTTTCTGTTTTGTTTTGTTTTGAAGCTTTCTTGTTTGTTTCAAATTTGGTTGAGGAAAGTTAATGCCCAACGGCCGATTCGTCCGCAGATTAGCCCCCTCCCCTCCATCTATCTGTAGCTATATATATAATGTGTGTGTGTGTGTGTGTATATATGTGTGTGCATGTGGATACATGAAATAATATATATATATATATATATATATATATATATATATATATATATATATATATATATTTCATGAATACACATAAAATGTTATAAAGAGATATGATATTTTATGTATCAATTTTCAGTATTTACTTAAACAGTGCTCAATACGTGAGTAGAGCTAGGTAGTAAGTTATGAAAATATATTTATGGCAATGAAAATTATGCCATATATATATATATATATATATATATATATATATATATATATATATATATATATATATATATATATATATAATTATAAATATCTGTAGTTATCTACATACGTATACGTTTCATCCTTACGGAAATCGTCAGTGTAGAAAAGAATTATTCACACCGGTCGCTGGGCACGAACCTCGGAACACGAGTTATATTTCAAACTCAAATTCCAACGTCTTTGCCCTCATATATATATATATATATATATATATATATATATATATATATATATATATATATATATATATATATATATATATATATATATATATATATATATATATATATATATATATATATATATATATATATATATATATATATATATATATATATATATATATATATATATATATATATATATATATATATATATATATATATATATATATATATATATATATATATATACAGGGTGGGCCAAAATAAGGGTCCTATCTTTAAATTTGAATAACTTGAATTTGAATAACTTCCACAAAATAAAAGTTAAACTCACCAAACTTTATGTGTGTGTAGACTGACCCTTCCGAGATTTTTTGAAATAAACAAAACAAATTTTAGCCGAAAAACACTTCTTAAAACTTACAAAAACTAAAGTATTGTTTTTTACACTGTTTTGAGTTTTTTAAGCAAAAATAATGTTTTCTAAATGAGGGTACGTTCCTTAGGGCTAATACGGCTCATGCTTGCTTCGGAAGGGGTCCTTTACTTATTCTAAAAAAAAAAATTTAAAAAATCAATAAATAAAAAAGTTATGAATTTTTAAAAATAGGACCCTTATTTTTGCCCACCCTGTATATATATATATATATATATATATATATATATATATATATATATATATATATATATATATATATATATATATATATATATATATATATATATATACTGACGAGAGTAAGAGAACCCGAAATGACGTCGTATGAAGGTGAAAAACACTTTAATATTAAATAAATATTTTTACTATATATATATATATATATATATATATATATATATATATATATATATATATATATATATATATATATATATTGTGTGTGTGTGTGTATTTAGGCAACATATTCTCATTTTTATGCAAACATTGTTAAAAAATAACAGAATTCGTCTGTTTAATTATACCTTTTTTTATTTTTTTATTTTTCTGGTGGTCTTTTTTGTATTAAAATTTAAAAAAATAATGAATGTTCCATAGGTTTCACAGGTTTCACGAACGTTTTTTGATTCTTCGTCGAATCCTCCTCAGGTGTCAAAATCAAATGAACAAAAAAGCTGAGGAAAGAAGAGAATTTTAAAAAGACAGCGGAGAAACGCACGTTTTCGCATTGTTCCAGGAAGTCGTTGACAATTTAAATTCAGCAACACTGGATGGCATCACAGAACAAAATCGCATTACGTTAAGCATTTTAAAATGTTACAACTGGTTTCATATGTGATGTTATTAATTTTATTTTATTTTTGTTTTTATGTAGATAGCTTCCAGTATTTTTAATTTTTTTAAATTGGTTTCGGAATGTATAATTTTAGTGTTATTAACTAGAATTTGTCTTAAATCAGAGGGAGGGCAGTTATGTTTTTGTAGATGTGTAAATTGAGCTAGGGTTTACAAGATGCATGGTGATGCGGCGGGATAGGGTAGTGCTCGTAAAACCAATGTAGCTGTTAACTTTATTATTATTATGGGAGTTATATTTTCTCAAAGGGCATTTAAACTTATAAATAACATTGGTTCTTTCTAGTTGGGAGTTCGGGAGGAGTTGTTTTTTACTACAAGATTTAGGGTTTTAAATTTCTTATAGTAATTATAGTATATTATATCACCTTATACACACAAAATAGTATATATATATATATATATATATATATATATATATATATATATATATATATATATATATATATATATATACAGAGTGGGCCAAAATAAGGGTCCTATCTTTAAATTTGAATAACTTGAATTTGAATAACTTCCACAAAATAAAAGTTAAACTCACCAAACTTTATGTGTGTGTAGACTGACCCTTCCGAGATTTTTTGAAATAAACAAAACAAATTTTAGCCGAAAAACACTTCTTAAAACTTACAAAAACTAAAGTATTGTTTTTTACACTGTTTTGAGTTTTTTAAGCAAAAATAATGTTTTCTAAATGAGGGTACGTTCCTTAGGGCTAATACGGCTCATGCTTGCTTCGGAAGGGGTCCTTTACTTATTCTAAAAAAAAAAAATTTAAAAAATCAATAAATAAAAAAGTTATGAATTTTTAAAAATAGGACCCTTATTTTTGCCCACCCTGTATATATATATATATATATATATACTATTTTATGTGTATAAGGTAATATAATATATTGTGTATATACATATTCAGTGCTCAATAAGTGAGTAGAGTTTAGTAGCAGTATGAAAATATATCTATGGCAAGTAAGCGACACAGAAATACTTTCATCTTTAATTCTCGCAGTAATTCATTTTAAAACAAAGGAGAACAGTAGCTTTCTAATGTATTACTTATATATCCGACGGCGTCTTAACTAATTTTTCATCTCATTTATTCACTATTTGTTCTTTTTTTTTTTTATTAAATGATTATTTTTGTTTTATTATTACACACTGTTTTATTTTATAAAAAAAAATGATTGCCTCCCATTCTCTTCGGTGGTTCTCTTCTTGTCCGCCACAATACCCCTACTTGTTCTGAACATTCCCCTTTGATTAGTCAAGACGATTTTCCTTGACCAATCAACAGACACTTAATTTTGGCGGGCTGAATAAAACAACCCCCTTAATCTTCCTCTTTCTGAATATGATCCCGTACTGACAACAAGTAAGGAATATTTCTCCTTAATTTGAATATAACTATTTGAACCTGAGAAATTCAGGGGGCCGTCTAATTTTCTTGAACGTTAAAGAACTTTCATTTTTAGTTGGAAATCTTAAAGCCGCAGACTCAATTAGTTTTGCAAAACTTTTCTGTATTGTTATTCAATTTAACAATATTATACATATTTCCCTTTATCTCTGTCTTCTGTGTCTTCAATCTTTCTTTCAACATTTTCCGACTTCTGCAAGAGAAACTGAACCGTCTCTTGCTAAAACACTATAATTTACGTATATTTGTTATATCAAGGCTAGAAACTCAGAACTTTGGGGGTGTAAAGAGTCTTCTCATTTTTTTTCGGGTCAATTTACTTCTGTAGGTTGCGATTCGGTTCTACGTTGTAAATTAAAACCAAATCCCCCCTCTGCCAACGCACATACACACACACATAGATATACAGAGGAGTTTGAATTACCTACTGGGGAGTTTGAATTACCTACGGGGGAGTTTGAATTGCCTACTAGACACCATCCTCGAATGTCTTCGGTCTCTCTGTACAGGGGTTTGTCAGGACAACGTGACATGAAGATACTTCGCTCTACAAATAAACCCTGGCCAAATATGTAAAATAGCATAGTATTCGAAGCCCAAATAAAATCACCTCGGTATGGCTAGATACTGGCTCATACGAGGAATGGTGCACCTTCTCCAAGTAGTGTTGCATCAAGTAACAGCACTAGGCTGGATACTCCACCAGACTAGACGAATTCTTGTCCTGGAATCCGGTAAGATTAAGAGACCACAAGAAATATATACTATAACATAGTTAAGTGGTCAATTGGGTAGAGAAAAAATTAATGTTCTTCACTTCTTTACTAACTCAACGTTTGACAGGTAAAGGAGAACTTTAATAAAATCAAGTGTTAGCCCCAGGAAAGGGCCCCTTGATTTCTGAGAACTTCGACTCAAGTAAAATTAAACAAAAAAGTGGGAGTTGCGATTCGTTTTACATTATAAATTAAAACTAAAGCCCCAAATCTAATCACACACACACATCGCGGCCAAACAAACAAGTTTATAAGTATCCCTCACTCTTACCTCCAAATTTATTTCATTACGAAGTTAAATTCCACCATGATGCATTTTAGTTAATTTGTACATAAGTCAGCCAAACAATTATACAACAAATAACTTTTATCAAACGCATTAAAATTTAATTTTCTAGCGACTTGTATTATTTTAAAGCAGGAAAACCGATTGTAAGATTTAGTATCTCTGAATTTATTATCGTTGATTTCACTTATCCGAACACGAGTCAGTAAAAAATGAGGTCGATCTTTTTTAAAATGATCGCTAATTTCAGGCTTAAATTATAGTAAAAAAAAGGGCTTACCCCCTACAACTAACCCTAAGTGTGGGTTGCCTGCCAGTTGGGTTAGGATAAGTTTTTTTTTTATATATCTTTTAAGTCTGAAATTAGCGACTACTTTAAAATTCGACGCCATCTTTGATTGGCTCAAAGTAACGAAAACAAATTTAGAAATAATAAATCTTACAATCAGTTTCCACACTTTAAAATTATACAGATCGGTAGAAAATTAAATTTTAATACGAGTTATTTGTTATATATATATATATATATATATATATATATATATATATATATATATATATATATATATATATATATATATATATATAAGGTGATTCATAAGTCACTTAGCTATTTATTTTTGAAATTCTAAAGTTAAAAAATGCGGTAATACAAAACAGAAAGTTTATTCAACAAATTCATTTATGGGAGTTTTAAATTACAGCAAATTTTCAACATTTCCACCTTCGTTCTGCATGCATAGCTCCATTCTTTTTGCAAGGAATTTACGACTCTTTGTAGCATATTTGATTGATTATGGTGTTGTGCGAAGGGGGCTTTCTGTTCACATCACGTTTCCATTGCCTAACAAATAGCAGTAATTAGAGAGTAAGATAACAATTATCAAAAGTTCATAGTATGTTTGTGCTTCATATGGTAATCATTTTAAATAGCTAAGTGAAGTGACTTATGAATCACCCTGTATATATCCATTTTTCGGCTGTTAACTCTACTGCATCATTAACATCAGTTAAAATGGGATTGGTTTTCTAATTTAATCTGGAACAAAACGAAAATTGTTATTTGCACTCACTAAGAGTTCTTACACAGCTCATCATCAGAGGTTACTCACTAATAATAACTGATTGTGTTCCCTGGAGTCTGGGTGACAACAAGTCTCCCCAGATTTCCAGTACTCTCTACCTCGTTCGATAACTTTTGCAAATGACTTGCCATTGATTTCTCGCTGTCAATGACCATTGGTTGCTGGCATTATTATTTTTCTTTCTTTTTTTTATTAATGAGTTACAACTTATCAAGATCAAAAGCCACTCGAGGATAGAAGTTGATTGTTAGTTGAAAGATGAAGAACCTTGTGCGAGGATTGGAAATGATTAATTGAATGAACGAAGTTTGATTACTTATTGGTTTATGATAACAACAAAACTCATGCACACAGACACTGTGGCCAATCAAACAAGTCGGTGAGTATTAATATATAAAGAAATGGCGTCCGAAATGATGATCTGTAGATCTATTATAATCACGTTTATCGAGGCTCAATTAAATTCATGTTTCATTATCAAGACGTGTCGTACTGTTGAAATTGTTCTTATCTCAACAATCATCTGGAATATTGTATAACTAAAAAAAACACAGCTGCTTCTTGGGTGTTGCATCCATTTGTTCTCACTGATACAAAGAGACAATAGGAGTTTCTAGCGACAAACACAAAGACTACTTCCACCGCGCCATTCTGAGAAGACATTTGCGTCGGGAACCTTTTTCTATTCGACGCATATTCGACGCTACTATTTTATTATTATTATTATTAGTAGTAGTAGTAGTAGTAGTAGTAGTAGTAGTAGTAGTAGTAGTAGTAGTAGTAGTGGTGGTAGTAGTAGTAGTAGTAGTAGTATCTTTTTCAATATAGATGACACATACAGTTTATAAATAATCAACCGAGTTTCAAATATTCATAAATATTAAATTAAATTATCTGATTTTTACAAAAGAATTATCAAATATCGCTGGCTTAGATAAAAAAAATATATAATAAAATAAATACTGTTTTTTTTTGTTGATTTTTAAGAGATGAAAAATAATTTAATTCCGAAAAAGCAATTTAATCTTTAAAAAATAGATGCCTTTGTGAACATTCGAAGTATTTAAGAAACCTCCGTGAAGTTAATATTGACCTCAGGATATCCAGCCCATGAGCTGGGATCAAAGTGTAATATCTTTTCTGTCTTCATTTAGTGTAGAAGAAATTCTTCACGACTGAAGCAATATTTATTTTTTGTCCCAATCCAGAGAGTCCCTTTTGGGGGTTCTGGATTAAGTAATAAATTACTTTCACGCGTTGAATATTCGTGTTCATTTGCTCTTCTAAACAAACAAAAGTAGTATTTCTTGTGAGCGTCACTATTCTAAAAGATGCCCAAACTAATTTGTGTAACGTTTTCGCTCGTCGGTAGCTCTCTCTCTCTCTCTCTCTCTCTCTCTCTCTCTCTCTCTCTCTCTCTCTCTCTCTCAACTGACTGGTAATAACCCATTTCATTATTTTGTGTTGATATAAATATACGAACTGTTATAAAAAAATTGAAAAACACCTCATACGTCAATTATTTTAATAATTTGTATCCGTACTGTTAAAATGTTGTAAGAAGACTTTTGTAATAAGAAAATATTCGTATTAATCAGCGAAGTTGGTTAAATTTTGCCTCGGAAAATGAAAGAACCCGAAAGAAAATAAAGGTGTGTATTCCGTGTTCAGAAGATGAAGAAGACAACTACATATTTGAATCATCGCGTTTAATGAGTTTAATAAGATAAAGTGTATCATTATTTTTCTATCGGTTTTATAAAGAAAATAATCGTAATAAGACTATTGTATATTGTATGTCGTTTTAAAGCAATGTAAAAGTAAATTCGATGTTACGAGTGAATTAATGTCAGGAAGAATATTGGGTAAGTCGCCAAAAAGTAAATATTCGTGTATTGCTCTAGTGAAGTTTAATGTAATATTTATTTTTAAAGAAGTGTAAAAGTGTTTTTTGTTATTAATGATTTTACCGTTTGTAAGTGATTTAAAGAAAGGTAAAGTAAAATAATTTTAGGATTAAATAAGTTAAATATGTAATAATAATCTTATTATAAGCAGAATCCAGTATGTCGGATTAATAAGTGCACAATTGGCATGAAAGGCCGCTTGTAACATTGATTGATGACAACATTTTAATGAGGTGTTATGATTCAAATTAGTTGACCGACAATTATGATATTCAAGTAATTCTAAGAAATAAATAATTCAATATATATTTTTAATGCATATAATTGTTTATTTTATTGCTGAAATAGATAAAACAAGTGCAAAACCATTTTATTAATGACCTAAACTAACGCTTCTATTTAGGTCTATAGTGAAAATGTCTCCATTTATACACTCTTCCTAGTCGGGATAAGCATTTTTGAAAGAAACTGAAGCAAATATATTATTTTGTTGTAAATAATATAGTAGAAGAAATAAAAGGACAAAATGGCTAGGAATTAACAAATATCAATTTTACTTGGTATAAATATACTTTTATGTCCTATATCTTTATTATACTAAATCTGAATTAATCAATATTTGTTTCCCTAATGCTTTTTCCTATACATTTAATCCAAAAATATATATGTTAAAATATTCTTTGCTTATGCTATAAAGTTATGTTTGAAAAATCAATTTAAATTGTTCTAATTAGCCGTAATTTGCAATTAACTCACCAAGCCACCAATCTCTTATTAAGTTTACTCTCACCCGCTCTAACTGTGTGCTGTTTGATCTCTGCCCTTACTTTATACAGTCTCTATCACTCTCGTTTCCATAACCCTCTCTCTTTCTCTGTTTATTAACAGGCAAAAGTAATAAAACAAACTATAAAACATATGATTGGAATAGTCCATTATAAACCATATGGAATATCATCAGAAGTATTTATACTATTTAAAACATAGCTGGAAGGAAAAGGGGAGAGAGGGATACAAGGGGAGATATAGCGAAAACAAATACTAACTTTGGATTTTGTCTGTTTTATTTTTTTAATTTAACTGGGTTTGCCTATTCACTTTTATCTGGTGCAAAAAATCTAACCCGAGCCCAATGGGTGACCCAACGGTTGTGTCCACGTTATTATGCCGGATGATGATGATGATGATGATGATGATGATGATGATGATGATGATGATGATGATGATGATGATGATGATGATGATGATGGTGGTGGTGGTGGTGGTGGTGGTGGTGGTGGTGGTGGCGGCGGCATATTTTGCTAGTTTTGTTAAATGAAGATTGCAAATTATTTTTTAATTAAATTACGTTAAGCTTAATTATGTTGGGTGTGTTATTAAAATAAAATATAAGAATCAGAAATCAATAATGCTCGGAAATCGTGTATTAAAAATTAATTATTTTCAAATTAATCTGCAAATTAGCCACCCCATTCACTATGTGAATGACTATTTAGTTGTACTCTGTAATAAAGAACAATGTATATATATATATATATATATATATATATATATATATATATATATATATATATATATATAATGGTAATAATCCAGGTGAAAAATATCCACAGGGTGGTAATCCAGAGAATTTTAACCGGGTTTATAAAAAGTGCTCAATATCAAAATAGAGCTTTATATATGATAATTTTATTTACACAGACATGTACAAAATCTGTGACACTGGCATGTCGATGTTATCGATCAACAGTTACTATAAACTGAGATCTCATCAGGCAGAGTTAGAATCCGATCTTAACCTCAGATCATATTTGGTTCTCTCCAAATATGATCTGAGGTTAAGATCGGATTCTAACTCTGCCTGATGAGATCTCAGTTTACAGTAACTGTTGATCGATAACATCGACATGCCAGTGTCGCAAATTTTGTACATGTCTGTGTAAATAAAATTATGATATATATATATATATATATATATATATATATATATATATATATATATATATATATATATATATATATACAAATTATTTATTTAAAAACTGTACATTACATTTTCCGGAGATATATATCCGGTGACTTTATTGCCACAGATAGCCTTTACTGTTTAGATAAAGGCCTTAGAAATCGTCTAAAATCTTCAGCGTCTCATTGAAAGAAAACAATTCGAACAAATATATATATATATATATATATATATATATATATATATATAGTAGTATGTTTTAAAAAGGCTGAGGGTAATGCAAAGTGCCGGGTAGGTTGTAAGCTGGAAGGAACAAAAATAATAAATTGAAATGGGACTTACTATTTATTTGTTCTTAAAATCTTACCTAACAGCAAGTGTGGTGTTAACTGTTTGTGTGTTGTCCAGATGATTATTAAAAATCATTTATTTAATATTTCGGGAAAAAGAAACTTCCCTTTGTCAAAAATAATAAACACTAAAGGAAAACTCCGTCTGTGCAGAGAATCTACCAAAATGGATGCCAGAGAATATTAAAACATATTTCACACATCTCTCTCTTATATATATATATATATATATATATATATATATATATATATATATATATATATATATATATATATATATATATATATATATATATATATAATGTGGCTGAGCACGCGTCTGATGAGACCCATCTAGGTCGAAATAATTTGTAATGCGGACAGCCCTAATGTGTGTTTAGCTTATTTCCTTTAAATGTATTCTTGCTCTGTTAACAAGTACATTGAGCTATATATATGGAAAATGAAAAAGAAAAGCTAAAAACTATATTATTTATGTATTCATCAACGTTTTGTCTTGGTTGTAGAGTCTGCGTCGAGATTTATTTGATATGAATTGAATGATTTTAGCCTGTTTAAAATTGAATGAGTGGTCGTGTTGTGCAACGTGGGAGAAAAGCATGTTATAATTGTTTTTCTTTTTCTTTCTTCTTTCCTTTTAAATTCGAAGCATAACAATAAATTCAGTTTTCCGACCACCGCCCCACATTCACTATCGGCCAGACAGACTCCCTAAACTAATAATAGATATAGGGACCAATAACTCCAAGCTGTCAGCCCATTTACTCTTTTTTCCTCGTGAACTGTACAGACTGCTGCTGATTTTTTGCTTTTTCTCATCCACAGACATGCTAGGACTCAGACACTTTCAGGCTAATCAAAATTCATAACTGTATGATTTTTTGCATTTTTCTTCATCCTGAGGAAGTCTACAATAAAGACGAAACGTTGATGAATACATAAATAATATAGTTTTTGGCTTTCCTTTTTCATTTTCCATTACGTCGGATCATTTTATTCCCGTTCTTATATATATATATATATATATATATATATATATATAAATATATATATATATATATATATATATATATATATATATATATATATATATATATATATATTTTCTGTTGGCTTGTTTGTTTGGGGGATTTTGTTTTGTTTTCTTCTCCACGAACTCTGTACTGGATATGACACTTTATATTTGCCTTTCATTTAGGTCTCTGACGAACGGCGAGGAAATAAGATTAATGGCTGCGTTTTATTCGCTGAGAAACAATTGTAAGATTAAAAGCAATTCTGCCATAAAAAATAAAAATAAATGATTAAAGACTGAATTTTCTTTTGATAATTAGAATATAAGCACTCACGAATATATATATATATATATATATATATATATATATATATATATATATATATATATATATATATGTTTGCGATTAAAAGACATTTCAAAAGAGAAAGCAAATAGCAAGTCAGCCAACCCCCGTCGTCTGAAATTAATTCAGAAAGAAATCCTACCCTTTCTGTTTTTCGTTCTTCTTTCGAATCCGATTGATACGTTTTTTTCTTTCTTTTATTAAACTTTTCAGTTTCAGACGCTTTCTTTCAATCTTGTTTCTTTTTTTAACTTCACTCATTGAGATGTTATTTCATATAAATATTAGTGCGAATATTAGTGCGAACACTGGGGAAGTATACTTTTTTCCCGTCATTTTAGACAGAAGGTGTACACTCATAGTTAATCAAACGTTAACAGCTCAATTATTTTTTTACATATACAGTTACAGACAGACAGATACCAACTCTCCATTATAATGGCTAGCATATTTTTGCTACCTTTACTAAATACTAGAATTTTTCCCCGACGTTACTCTGCCATGAATAGGGATTCCTGCTACCAACCCTGAACCTTATATTACCATTTGTATCATGTTCTTTGGAGTTAGTTACTAGTTTGCTTTTATTTATGTTATTTATACGAATCAGTCATGACTTAACAAGATTAAAAGCCACTTGAGGACAGTGGACAAAGTTGTGTTACTTAAGAGGACGGCTCGACAAGTATTTGTTGACATTGGATATGAAGATTGCTATCTTGTAATACCGGACACAAATTAACATTTATATTTTTGCTGGAATTTGTTTGGGTTCGGAGTATGTTTCCTGAATTCTATAATGGTGTCTACAGTAGAACACATAAGATAAAATAAGTGGCGAAACAAAGACAAACACATAAATAAGGTTACAATAAGCAATTTAATGCTAAAACACAACAGGACTGATAATAAGAATATGGGAAACAAAATGTTCTTCTTTTGATGTATGTTTAAGACGTATTTTTTATGTTGGCCAAAAATTCAACATGCACTTATCTCTTTCAACTCAACCACATTCTCTTCAAATAAATAATCCATACTTTTCATCCGACAGGACACTATATCTTGTTTCTTAACTCAATCATCTCTTTTTTTCTCCGCCTTTTTCTTCACAGCATCACATTTAAAAAAAACTTTTCTCCTCTGTCCCAATTTCGCGCTTAAAACTGCATTATCGTCTGCTTCTTCCAGTCTCAACTGTCGTCTGCTTTCCCCTATATTAAGTCTTTTTTTCTTTTCTCTTCTTTTGCACACCGTATTCTCAACTTTCTTTCCCTTCTACGATTGCTCTGTTAAGCTAAACCAATCGCTTAATATTCTTCTTTAGAAATTCTTTATTTATATGCATGTTACGTTCGTTCACCCCGTCACAGTAGACGGCAGGGAAGCAGTCCCGCGATAATGTAGCCACAGACATAACAAAATTCAGATGCTCTAATGCAGCTTTCAGTAAAGTCAAGACTAAAAACTTGTATGAAATTAGTAAAGACAAATATAAACAATTATCTATAGAAAATATATCACTTAGCACACACCAATACCTACATCAACATTAACGATGAAACCAAAGTCCTAGCCACAAAGCTAAAAATAGAAAATAATCGGAACATTTAGGAACCACAAAGAAGAGCAACAGCAACGCCCCGCTCTAAAATCCAACCTTCGCTCACAATGTGTCAGAACTACCTGGCTAACAAGGATCTGGGGAAAATCAACATCAGAATCCGTCGTCCTCTTGTCGTCTCTGCCTCTGCGTGTAGCAAGCAAATACGTGTTGGACACAGAATCGCATATCTGTGGAGTGAGGATAACAATGTTTCTTCTGCATATGTGCAACTGCCATTCTTTTGTGTGTTCTGAGCCAAACCTTCCCCGACTTCGTATGCAACCGTGGGCCTTGCTGCTCTGGGTGTCGAAGGTAAAAACTGACGATCTTGCAGATATAACGAATAGTTACGATCAACGAGGAGGACTTCATGCAGACCAGACAATCCAGAGGCTCTGTATAAAAGTTCGATTCTCTCAACAAAAAAAAAAATAAATAAATAAAATAACAGCAGCCGGTTCTCGTGCAGACTGCTAAACCCTGCCATTAGCAAAATAGGAATATCTATAAAACATATATTAAGAAGACCTAACGAAGAAATTATAAATAATACAGACCTACTACTTTGGGTAAAGACGCAATCTACTATCATCTGGTTTAATAACATACCCAACAAAACATAAATAATAGTAAATTCACACAATTTGATACGACAGACTGTATTGGAATTTATTAACGCCCCCCCCCTCACTGACTGGCTGCAGCATTGTCCGTTAAGGATCTCACGGATTGGCTGTCAGGCATCCGTACCCCTACTCCCTTAGGGGTCACGTGAGTCAGCCCATAAAAACGTTTGCACGCTGTGACCCGGCCTCTTTTCGCCCCCACCTTTTGAACCTGGTAGGGCCGCGGCTGGATGCTTCTGTGACAAAGCCCACGACGGCAGTCGCAGAGAGCCCCCACTCCTTCCTGTTACCAACCGTCTTGGACTGAAGTGACTACATCTCGACAAGAGCCAAAATTGAGGCGGGTGCACGTGCAACCTGTTACCAGGACTCCCACAAGATAAGTTCGCAAAGCACGTTTTCGCAAACCTAAATTAACTTCCTCCTTTCTGAACTTTGAACTCACCATTTGTTGTATATATATGCCCCCATTTTTTCTCACAAGCAGAACTGTTTTAAACTTATAAACGATTGTTGTTGTGTTCCTTCTCACAAAAGCTGTTGCCCTGTTTCTATTTTGCACTTATCTACATAATTGTTACTGCATGCGAGAATTGAACTTTCTTCCAGTGATATTTACTCCCAACAACTTTTACCCCCCCCCCCCTAACTAAGACTCTCCTAAATAATATTCTAGACTTCGCCAGATACACAAACAGAAACTAGACATAGAGCATACCAGAAACACAAGCGAAAATTACCAAAATGTATTTTAAGAAAATTACGTTTTTTTTTTTAAAGTGACGTAATTTTTGTTAAAGACAGTCACCAAAATATCCAGTCTAATAAGATAACAGGTGTTGTTTAACGGCCATGTTCGTGTTTACATCTTAATTCGAGTTTTGGTTATAGACATATAAACACCAAATCTTATTATAATAACATATGACGTAATATAGTTGAAAATGGAGCATAGCTTCGGTTACAGACGTGCACCAACATCTTCATTGATAACAAACGTGAAGCGGGCGTCTGTCTCGTCTCGCGTGCACGCGAACTGGGATCGATGCATTTGCACTGGAATCATCTGTGTAAATAACATGAACACAACAGACAACGGTTCGCCCTCCTACCCTCCCTCTCCCTACACACGCACACGCACGCACTGCACATCGTATCTGGGGTCGAGATGACCCCCACTATTTCTAGTTCGTTTTTCTATTAACCATATTACCCCCTTCCTCTCTCTCTAACTCTTTCATTTACAAAATTGCAGACATTAATTTTTTTTTTTCTTCTGGATTTTTTTTTTTTTTAATCTTTTCCTTTTATTTTTAATTCAAACGCACTTGAAATGTTGTTTCTTTCTTTTTCAATGACATACATAGACACAAGCGATGCACACGTGCTCGGTTACCATTCGCGAACACACAGACACAACAGATGCTAAACGTCTCGCAGTTTTTCCTTTCTTTTTTTCTTTCTTTCTGTTTTTTCTTTCTTTGAGAAAAGCCCTTTAACTGGCCTTCAGGCAAGGATCAACATATAATATCTGATCTGTCCCAGGAGGCAATCCTCACAGGCATTACCCCCCTCCTTTTGGAGACGACGAAGGGTTTATTGCCTTTAAGAGAGTTGGTTCTTGTCGCCTGAAACGCCCTCATCCGAGACAGGACTAAATTGGGTAGAGGCCTTTTTTCATACCAGCTTTGGTAAACCTTGGTAAACACATTTGAATTCTAAGGTCTGGCACCCTTTCGTCTGAATGAGTTCGGTTCGGTCCTCGGGGATCATCCTCTAATCTCGTCTACTTTTTGTACCCTTCCAGAGTTCGACCTCGAGGAGGGGGGGGGGGGCTGGATTCCCCACCACACATTAAACTGACTTCGTGTCTCACCTTACTGCAAGGTGTACTCTCCAACCAGGTTATTTTTATAGCCAAACCAGACTGTCCCTTTAATGGGGAGCTGGATTCCCACTATAAACTGACCTTGTGTCTAAGTCCATAAAGAGGGTGGGGGCAGATATGAATTATTTATTTATTTGGGAAACGACTGGGAAAGTTCTGCTTGAAAGGATAGCCTCTCCCTTCCCCCCCCCCCCGGGGTAACCCCTCTCGTAGAACTAACCATGTGCTAATTACGCCATTACATTTTTTTATCCCCCTCCCCACGAGGGCACACAATTATCACATGCACAGGTATAAAATGAGCCTCTGTGCATTTGTTAGAAGTGTGGGTACATATTGACTATGTAAGGTCAGAATTATCTCAATTATCTCCCTTGGACTGATATCCGAGTTATCTCCCGCTGACTTATTCTACCCAACGTTAGAGAATGTGCGCCCTCCTTTCCGGAAGTTAAGAAAACAGGTTCTATGCATGTGCGGAATTTTGAACGAGATCTTATTCTCTGTCTAGCTTCTCCTTAAAAACCTTTGCATGGCCTTTACAAATCCTCACACTGCGTTTGTCATATACTTTTTCTGGTAGCAGTCGCATGGACTCTATTCTTTCAAAACATCTTTTAAGAAATTTAACATAAAATAAAGGCATACGCCTAAAACACAGAGGATACAGAATATAATAATAAAAATTATAATAAAGTATTTGTATTTTCGTTTTGCAATCATTTCGCTAAGAACATAGCCTTGTCAAGCAGAGAGATACTAGAAGTAGTAGTAATACCTGTTGTCCGTCAGAATGGAGTATATATATATATATATATATATATATATATATATATATATATATATATATATATATATATATATAGTACGAAAATATATGTATTCAAATAGTGTTTAACTGCTTGTTTTTATATATCTACGTGGTGTTTAGTCTAGCTAACTAACCAATCAGGTTCATTGTTACTTTTATCTCACGGGTTAATGGCCGAACTTCTCTCAAACAAAAATAACACCCTACCTGAGAGTTCATCATTCAAACTCCTCGGCCTAACATTCACAGGTAATATGAATTGGAACAAATACATTGAAGACATTGCCAAGGCTGCCGCAAAGAAGGTTGGCTCCCTCTACCGTGCTAGTAAACTCCTCACACCTGACATTATCCTGTATCTTTACAAAGCCACCATCCACCCATGCATGGAGTATTGTTGTCCCATCTGGGCTGGTGGATCATCTACTAGTCTCTCCCTCCTTGACAAGATCCAAAAAAGAATCGCCAACCTAATAGGTCCCTCACTGTCAACCAAGCTCCAGCCTCTGTCCCATCGCTGCAATGTAGCATCCTTGTGCTTGTTTTACAAATACTTCAATGGATTATGCTCCGATGAATTGGCTACTCTGGTGCCCTCTCGACGTATATTCACTAGACTAACTCGACAATCAACTAAATCTCATTCATTCACTGTGGAGGTCCCCAGATGTCGGAGAGCCTTCTACTCAAATAGCTTCTTTCCTCGTACTGCTGGCCTCTGGAACTCCCTCCCTGCCCCCTGTTTCCCCAACAGTACAGACATGCATAAATTTAAAACTAATGTAAACAGACACCTCGCTGCGCAGATCCCAATCTAGGTTGACCGCCCCCTACCTTCTCCCCTTTTCTTTTTCTCAGTAGCCCCTTACGTCTACAGTGGCGGCCTGCCTTGTTTGGGGTGAACTATGTTAAAAAAAAAAAAATTTAAAGACCTCGTCGACATGTACTTGATACCCTTTTCTTTTATTTTGTTTGGGTGTAGCGCATTTTTTTGTAAGTGTGTTAAATTAACAGGTGACTGTATTGTGATTGTTATTCGTTGCTGCTTTAGATGTTGATTTAGATTAGTTTTTTCTTTATTTATTTTATTTATTTATTTGTTATGTATATAATTATCCTAAAGCGAAGTTTATTCTATGTCTACAATTAATTGCTATTTCGCTTGTACGATTTAATAAGTTTTGGGGATCTTTAAAAATTAAAATTTTAAGCTTCTCATTCGAACATAATCTGCAGGGGTCGTCTAAATATCTACATGTACTGGCTCATCGTATTTGGGATTTGTTTGGCCATGTGAAAAAGAAAGGCAAGTGAAGACGCCAACAGAGAGGCGTTAGAGACGGAGATGGGGGAAGGGGAAGAAGTGAAAAAAAAAACAGTTCTTTTTTGACAAGATAAGCAATATAGTTGGAAGGTATATATATATACACATGCATATAACTATATACGCAAATATCCATAAATATACATACACACACTCCAACCATATTTCCCAACAGTGCAAACCAGAAAGGATGAACTTGTGAACCTTACAATATTTATTCAATTGTACTCAATCACAAGTAGAGCTGAACATGTACATACATACATACAACACACATACACACATACATGCAAGCATGAAACTGCTTATGTAAAACTACCTTGACAAGTAAATGCACCTCGTTACCCGACTAATGAGTATTTGGTATCATCAGGCTAAGATACAATGCGAAACAAAACCTTTATCGTGTATTTAATTATATCAATATCGAGACGCGAGTACACCAACAGCAGCACGACACGCCTGCATAGTATTTAAAAATAAATTAACACATATATATATATGTGTGTGTGTGTGTGTGTGTGTGTGTGTGTGTGTGTAAATTCAAACATGCATACATAAACTAACACGTATATGCATAGAAAAAGTGCAGAGGGACGTTTTGTTTGGTTTTGTTTTTTAATCAGGATCCCAGTGGCGTAATATTGAAACAATGCAATATATTACGCCACTGTGATTCTCTGCACTCTTTCTATGCATATGCGTGTTAGTTTATGTATGCATGTTTGAATTTACATTATATATATATATATATATATATATATATTTTTTTTTTTTTTTTTTTAATTTTATCTTTCTTATCTTTCTGTTTTTGCTGGAGATGGAGCATCCTACCGGATGCCAGACATTCACCGGCTATTTCAAACAATCCAGCCTAGAGATCGTTTTAAGATTCTAACCATCTCTTTAAGTGCAATTGTTTGTATTTCTCTTGCACTCGGTTCACCGGTTATACTCGCCAGATAGTTCTTGAAATTCTTCTTCATTAGTCCTGTTGCTTCTATAATTACTGGTATGATGGAGATTTTCCTAAGATTCCAGTTTCTTTTCATGTCGTACATAAGACCTTGGTATTTCGTAATCTTTTCCCTTTCTGCTCTGTTCAATCCTGCATCCTTAGGGACACTAACTTCAACTAGGGTTGCTACTTTCTCCCTTTTGTCCCATATTACGATGTCAGGTTTAACAGCTCCGTTTTCTAGATATGTAGCTGTAGGGATTGCATAGTCATAGTAGATGGTGTATAAATTATTTCCAACTGTTCTTTCTGGTATATGCTCTCAGGACTTGCTGCTACACTGGATACTCAACTTTTTACAAATAGTCCAGTAAAGATATTTACACACTCCGTTGTGTCGCATTGTATAATAGCCATCCCCCAGGAGAACCTTACAACTGGATGTCATGTGGCTCACACTCTCTACTTCTGTGTGACAGAACCTGCACTTGTTATTGTTGCTGAGACCACTCATCTTTTTAAAGGCATTGATCATCAAGCCTTGATCTTGAGCAGCCATTATCATTCTCTCCTGATCATAGTGGAGAGATTCTTTTTTTCAGCCAGTCTACAGATCCCTCCTTATCTATATATTCCTGGGATAATTCACCTAAGAAATACTTAGCACGTTGTTGGTTGGCCCATTCTTCCAGTTTTCTGGAATGGAAGGTCTTTGTGTATTTCTGCCGGCTTTTGCGAGCTATTTCTGTGGCAGGATTGTTATCTGTTTCTGTCTCATTTGTAAGACAGTCCTGTCCAAAATGTTTGGCCAATTTTGTGATAGAGGTTGTTCTGCTTGCTCTGGTTTCTTGATGTTGGCATACCATCATAAGGTTTGGGTTCTTGGAGCTCATCAGATATTGGCCGGTGCTCACAATAGTGATATATATATATGTGTGATACATATATATATATATATATATATATATATATATATATATATATATATATATATATACACACATATATATATATATATATATATATATATATATATATATATATATGTGTGTGTGTATGTATGTATATATATATATATATATATATATGGAGAGAGAGATCAAAATATGGCTGACGAATGCCAGTGAGCAGTTTATAATTAAAACTCAAGTATTTTTTGCCTGGGTCCGCTCTCCCAGTTTTCAACCTAAGGTACCACATATTGATCTTAACTTCAGTAACATTATAAATAAATATTACGCTCTTATTAAATCATCAAACATTCTATTGGATTTGTTCCTACCCAACGAAACCAAGACTTATGTGTGTGCGTGTGTGTGTGCGATTGTGTTGTATATGTAGAGGATGATGATCTAACATTATGTATATGTAACAAATATGGAAATACACCGTCTTCCTTCTACCACACACTCTTCTCCCAGTCTAAAACTCTACTAGCGCGCATTTGGGGGTTCTTACTCTCACCACGGCATCGAATGTATACATATTGACTCTGTTACTAGGAGGAAATATTAAATCAAATCATGACCCTGTGTTAATCTCTTCTTTGTTCATATTAGTCTATTTTGCCTTTTCACCAATTTCCATGTGTATTATGCGCACACACGCACATGCCCCCACCCCGTGCGTTGAGCACTGTGGTAAGTGGAATGACCAGCTGTCATTAGCGATAATGCAAAAACCTTTTGTAAACAAATAGAGCACTCTTTGGCAGTTGATATTGTTTTTATAAACAGTAATATTTTCCTTCCTCTGGCAGCTGTTTTGTCATCAACGAATCATCAGTATCATAGCGAGCAGCTGTCAAGCACTGTATCCGTTGCACTAACAGGTCAGCTACTAAGTAGAAGAAATTATAGCGCTTATATATATATATATATATATATATATATATATATATATATATATATATATATATGAAGGAGAATGGAAAGGAATTAGAGAAAGCAAAAGCCAAATCAAAATTCAATTCAAAAGTTCAAAGCAAGGTATATTCCGCAAAAAGGCAATTTATTCAAGTTAAATTTTCCTTAAGCCAGGCTTTTCAAAGATCAAAATCTTATCATCAGAGGAAGTCGCTGGGATAGATAAGTTGGCATTGGCCAAGATTTAAAATTTGAAAAAATGAAATAAAATAAAAGTATATATATATATATATATATATATATATATATATATATATATATATATATACTTTCTTTGCTTACATATATTATTTTGATAACACTATGAGTATTGATTTACTCCTCTCCAGGAGTTAGGTACAAGGCCAGTTTTTATCTTACTCCCACAAGTAAGATGTAACCCAAGGTCGGGTCGGGAAAGTGGGGTTTAAAAATTGCCTGGGCAGTCCCGTCGGCATTCCCCGGTAGGGGAGTCTCATGCAGTAAGGCCAAGAAAGCAATAACACTATGAGTAACTAAGAGATATCTATTCTTTAGAGAAGATTAGTGCGTTACGCTAGGTTGAAACCGTTACTTCCTCTACTAGATAGCTCAACCTATGAATAAGGGGCATATATATATATATATATATATATATATATATATATATATATATATATATATATATATATATATATATATATATATGGCACAAGACAAATGAAACGGACCGTAAAAAATATATCTCACAGAAATGTTATGTTTTTTGGAAATGTGAAAAAATAAAAATAATAAAATAAAACCATGGTTATTGGAATATAATATGAGCTGACTTATATTTGCTCTGTTATCAATAATTGACAATCATTGAGCTGAAACTTTTAAGGAGACGACAAAGTAAAAGGAACTGATAGTATATGCTAATACATATATTGTCATTAATAATTATATATATATATATATATATATATATATATATATATATATATATATATAGAGAGAGAGAGAGAGAGAGAGAGAGAGAGAGAGAGACTAATAAAAATTAATAAAATTAATACCTCGAACAGAGAAATTTAAGATTAAAGTCAAGACATAATGATACAAAACCTTATGTCTATAATTCTTATTCTAATGTTGATCAAAATCTATTACATAATGTTGATTCTAAGAAATGTCTAAAGATTAAGGCTTAATGGGGTCTTAAGAAGAAGTTGAAGTTCAGGGAATCTTCCTTAATTGGTGTCTAATAATAACTATGGATCAAATTTAATGCAAATCTGATATATTTGAATTTTCTAATGTGTTCATGTCCCCTAAAAAACCCTTTAAAATATTCCAAAAAACTGAAATTGGGGAATATCTATTAATTGATGTCTCATACCTATTGTATCTGAAGTTTCAGGAAAAGCTTCCACCCTCTTTTGCGTAAAACTAAATCAAACTAAATATAGCCCAGATTTGGGCCTCTTACAGCAAGCAACTGTGTTCCAAGGTTAATAATGATTGGTCCATTAGTTTAGGAGTGAATCATGTACATACAAATATATAAATATATAAACATGTCTAACTTTGTAAAGATAAATTATCCACAGACAGCTGTTTTGTCGTCTCCGACTCATCAATATTATATGTGTATGCGTGTGTGGGGGGGGGGTATCATAAAAAAAGGAAGGCGGGAGAGAGAGGGGAGGGGGAGAGAGAAGGAACGGAACTATACGAGGAATTCTTCAAATTAGGGTGAATTTAGAGAAAAGGGCTGGGAGGGGGGGGGGTTGAGGCAGTGAGCAAACACAAGTGAACGTTTGGGCGGAGAAGAAACCAGACGAAAATAGACTTAAGTTAAAAATGGGTTTTCCAGTGAAATAAAACAAACACAGCCGAGGGTAGGAGCACTTTTAACTTAGTAGGTCTACATAAGACGTGTTCTTTCTCGTCTCTCTGTACACACAGACATCCGCCTACGCAACTGTCGCTCACATTGAAGTTGCAATCGTTAACACGTTTTTCAATTGTTTGATTTATTTATTTAGTTAGTTATTTAGTTATTTAGTTATTTAGTTATATAGTTATATAGTTATTTTGTTATTTAGTTATTTAGTTATTTTGTTATTTTGTTATTTAGTTATTTTGTTATTCAGATATTTTGTTGTTTAGTTATTTAGTTATTTTGCTATTTAGTTATTTAGTTATTTTTTTATTTAGTTATTTAGTTATTTAGTTATTTTGTTATTTAGTTATTTTGTTATTTTGTTTTTTAGTTATTTAGTTATTTTGTTATTTAGGTATTTTGTTATTTTGTTATTTTGTTGTTTTGTTATTTTGTTACTTAGTTATTTTGTTATTTAGTTATTTAGTTATTTGGTTATTTTGTTATTTAGTTATTTAGTTATTTTGTTATTTAGTTATTTTGTTATTTAGTTATTTTGTTATTTAGTTATTTGGTTATTTTGTTATTTTGTTATTTGTTATTTTGTTATTTAGTTATTTTGTTATTTAGTTATTTAGTTATTTTGTTATTTTGCTATTTAGTTATTTAGTTATTTAGTTATTTTGTTATTTAGTTATTTTGTTATTTAGTTATTTAGTTATTTTGTTATTTTGTTATTTAGTTATTTTGTTATTTAGTTATTTTGTTATTTGGTTATTTGGTTATTTAGTTATTTGGTTATTTTGTTATTTTGTTATTTAGTTATTTAGTTATTTTGTTATTTAGTTATTTAGTTATTTTGTTATTTTGCTATTTAGTTATTTAGTTATTTAGTTATTTAGTTATTTAGTTATTTTGCTATTTAGTTATTTAGTTATTTAGTTATTTAGTTATTTTGTTATTTAGTTATTTTGTTGTTTTTTTTAGTTATTTAGTTATTTAGTTATTTTGTTATTTAGTTATTTTGTTTTGTTTTTTTAGTTATTTTGTTATTTAGGTATTGTGTTATTTTGTTATTTTGTTACTTAGTTATTTTGTTATTTAGTTATTTAGTGTTACACCGGCCGTTCTTACACAGGAGAAACTACACCGGTTGTCACTATAAATAGTGCGAGTCACCAGAGACACAGAAGACAAAGTACAGTCTTGTAACTGTCTAGCCAAGAGCTAGTCACTTTCTTACTTTGTTAATACACTTGTTAAACCAACCCTCGACTTGACTTCCTTTATTTATTATTTACTGTGGAACAACTTCACATTTAGTTATTTAGTTATTTAGTTATTTTGTTATTTTGTTATTTAGTTATTTAGTTATTTAGTTATTTTGTTGTTTAGTTATTTTGTTATTTCGTTATTTCGTTATTTTGTTATTTTGTTATTTAGTTATTTAGTTATTTTGTTATTTAGTTATTTTATTATTTAGTTATTTAGTTAACTAGTTATTTAGTTATTTAGTTATTTAGTTATTTTGTTATTTTGTTATTTAGTTATTTAGTTATTCAGTGATCTAGTTATTTTGTTATTTAGTTATTTAGTTATCTAGTTATTTAGTTATTTAGTTATTTTGTTATTTAGTTATTTAGTTATTCAGGGATCTAGTTATTTTGTTATTTTGTTATTTTGTTATTCAGTTATTTAGTTATTTTGTTGTTTAGTTGTTTAGTTATTTTGTTATTTAGTTATTTTGTTATTAAGTTATTTTGTTATTTTGTTATTTAGTTATTTTTTTATTCAGTTATTAAGTTATTTTGTTGTTTAGTTATTTTGTTATTTAGTTATTTTGTTATTTTGCTATTTAGTTATTTAGTTATCTAGTTATTTAGTTATTTAGTTATTTAGTTATTTTGTTATTTAGTTATTTAGTTATTCAGTAATCTAGTTATTTTGTTATTTTGTTATTTTGTTATTCAGTCATTTAGTTATTTTGTTGTTTAGTTTTTTTGTTATTTAGTTATTTTGTTATTTAGTTATTTGGTTATTTAGTTATTTGGTTATTTTGTTATTTTGTTATTTAGTTATTTAGTTATTTTGTTATTTAGTTATTTAGTCATTTTGTTATTTTGTTATTTAGTTATTTAGTTATTTAGTAATTTAGTTATTTTGTTATTTTGTTATTTAGTTATTTTGTTATTTAGTTATTTAGTTATTTTGTTATTTAGTTATTTTGTTATTTAGTTATTTAGTTATTTTGTTATTTAGTTATTTTTTTATTTAGTTATTTTGTTATTTAGTTATTTGGTTATTTAGTTATTTGGTTATTTTGTTATTTTGTTATTTAGTTATTTTGTTATTTTGTTATTTAGTTATTTTGTTATTTTGCTATTTAGTTATTTAGTTATTTAGTTATTTTGTTATTTAGTTATTTAGTTATTTAGTTATTTAGTTATTTTGTTATTTAGTTATTTTGTTTTGTTTTTTAGTTATTTAGTTATTTAGTTATTTTGTTATTTAGTTATTTTGTTTTGTTTTTTTAGTTATTTTGTTATTTAGGTATTGTGTTATTTTGTTATTTTGTTATTTTGTTACTTAGTTATTTTGTTATTTAGTTATTTAGTGTTACACCGGCTGTTCTTACACAGGAGAAGCTACACCGGTTGTCACTATAAATAGTGCGAATCACCAGAGACACAGAAGACAAAGTACAGTCTTGTAACTGTCTAGCCAAGAGCTAGTCACTTTCTTACTTTGTTAATACACTTGTTAAACCAACCCTCGACTTGACTTCCTTTATTATTTACTGTGGAACAACTTCACAACATTTAGTTATTTTGTTATTTAGTTATTTTGTTATTTTGTTATTTAGTTATTTAGTTATTTTGTTATTTAGTTATTTTGTTATTTTGTTATTTTGTTTTTTAGTTATTTTGTTATTTAGTTATTCTGTTATCTTGCTATTTAGTTATTTAGTTATCTAGTTATTTAGTTATTTAGTTATTTTGTTGTTTATTTATTTTGTTATTTCGTTATTTTGTTATTTTGTTATTTAGTTATTTTGTTATTTAGTTATTTTATTATTTTGTTATTTAGTTATTTAGTTATTTTGTTATTTAGTTATTTTGTTATTTTGTTTTTTAGTTATTTTGTTATTTAGTTATTCTGTTATTTTGCTATTTAGTTATTTAGTTATCTAGTTATTTAGTTATTTAGTTATTTTGTTATTTAGTTATTTAGTTATTCAGTGATCTAGTTATTTTGTTATTTTGTTATTTTGTTATTCAGTCATTTAGTTATTTTGTTGTTTAGTTATTTAGTTATTTTGTTATTTAGTTATTTTGTTATTTAGTTATTTTGTTATTTTGTTATTTAGTTATTTTTTTATTCAGTTATTCAGTTATTTTGTTGTTTAGTTATTCTGTTATTTTGCTATTTAGTTATTTAGTTATCTAGTTATTTAGTTATTTAGTTATTTTGTTATTTAGTTATTTAGTTATTCAGTGATCTAGTTATTTTGTTATTTTGTTATATTGTTATTCAGTCATTTAGTTATTTTGTTGTTTAGTTATTTAGTTATTTTGTTATTTAGTTATTTTGTTATTTAGTTATTTTGTTATTTTGTTATTTAGTTATTTTTTTATTCAGTTATTCAGTTATTTTGTTGTTTAGTTATTTAGTTATTTTGTTATTTAGTTATTTTGTTATTTTGCTATTTAGTTATTTAGTTAACTAGTTATTTAGTTATTTAGTTATTTAGTTATTTTGTTATTTAGTTATTTAGTTATTCAGTGATCTAGTTATTTTGTTATTTTGTTATTTTGTTATTCAGTCATTTAGTTATTTTGTTGTGTAGTTATTTAGTTATTTTGTTATTTAGTTATTTTGTTATTAAGTTATTTTGTTATTTTGTTATTTAGTTATTTTTTTATTCAGTTATTCAGTTATTTTGTTGTTTAGTTATTTAGTTATTTTGTTATTTAGTTATTTTGTTATTTAGTTATTTTGTTATTTAGTTATTTTGTTATTTTGTTATTTAGTTATTTAGTTATTTTGTTATTTAGTTATTTTGTTATTTAGTTATTTTGTTATTTTGTTATTTAGTTATTTAGTTATTTAGTTATTTTGTTATTTAGTTATTTAGTTATTTCGTTATGTTTTTATTTAGTTATTTAGTTATTTAGTTATTTTGTTATTTAGTTATTTAGTTAGTTTTTATTCAGTTATTCAGTTATTTTGTTATTTAGTTATTTAGTTATTTTGTTATTTAGTTATCTAGTTATTTTGTTATTTAGTTATTTAGTTATTTTGTTATTTTGTTATTTTGTTACTTAGTTATTTTGTTATTTAGTTATTTTGTTATTTTTTTATTTAGTTATTTTGTTATTTAGTTATTTTGTTATTTTGTTACTTAGTTATTTTGTTATTTAGTTATTTTGTTATTTTTTTATTTAGTTATTTTGTTATTTAGTTATTTTGTTATTTAGTTATTTTGTTATTTAGTTATTTAGTTGTTTAGTTATTTTATAATCTTTTACAAAAAAGAAACAGAAACCTGCTTAATCCTCAACCAAAAAATAACCAGCCTTGATTCCAGGGAAGCTGTTCTTCCTGAAATTAGATATCTCACATTGCACTAAAATAAGGGATGAAGGTCAGTCGGCAGATGCTTGTGCTGCCCTCCCCAAATGTGGGCAGGGAGGAGACACAATTTTACCCCCTTCCCTACGGTGTATCATAGCTTCAGGTTTTTCACATTGAAATCCCTCACAAGAAAGTGAGTACACATGTGTAGGATATACCTGTTAAACTTTGCATGGATCCGCCAACTCGGGTTTCATTCTTTCTTATAGGAGATATGGGAATCATCATCATCAGCAGCAATAAATGTTGTTTTTAAGTATCGAATCAATCGGATAAAAGCTCAAATCAACATTTTTTTTCAACAAATCACCAGCGTTAAAATATTCACTTCCAAATCTCTCGCATAATATAAAAACCCAAACAAACAGCTTTCTTTCTCTCTTTTTGCGGTTTACATTTCAAACTCAACACACGTGCGTATGCCACAAGACCAGCCTATAGTTTTGCAAGCCGAAGCACCTCAACAAACGCACCAAGAAACATTCATGAACCAGTGTACGCACAGCGTCAGCATATACAAACAGTTAATTGAACTCACGCACACAACAGTTCGCACATACTCTCACGCCGGCTAAATTCGCCTTTTGCCATTCACGAACTGCTCTCTCGCACGTAAGTTCCTACACACACTCTCTCACTGATAAAACAAAGGCAAGCTAATATGCACATACATCTACAATGCCTACCTGATTTATACACACTGTCGTACGCAAACTCACATGGTGACAGCTGAAACAAATGTGGCTATTCGATTTTACCTTACACGCAAAACAACTTTTCTTTCACCTAGAACGTTCTGAGACTCTCTGAACTCTCATGCATTACCAACTTTTTATTTTTTGTTGTCCTAAAATGTTGTCAATAAAATTGATATATATAACTCTATAGACCGTGTCGTTCACTGCACAGACCGTAATCGTCCACATGTACTCTTCATCTGAAGTTGGTAGTCGATTCTGACAGCGATCGCAGTATCAATCGTGTGGTCTCTATCAGTGTTGTAACAAAAAGATTCTCCTTCCAAACAAAACCACAGCTCCAGTTCAAAACAAGTAACAATGTTTTATTTTGTGAGATCTTACAATGATGCTTGTTTTCTTCTACTGAAAAAAAAACGGGCCAGCAAATCAAGACAAATGTATCTGCCAACAAACCAACGCAGATAGTCCATTAGCTTAAGCCCCAAGGGCCCATCTGTCTTTGAGACCCACAGAAACCCAACTGATCCCTTCTTCTCCTCTGCTGAAATATATATAGATATCACTTTGACCACACCACGAGACAACTCAAGATTATTGGCTGTTAATCTATGGACATAAAAAGTGACTGAGCATGTGACCAACCATCTGGTATGAATATTACTTTCTGTAAATCTCAAGTGGTTCATAATCCAGTTTAAAACAAGTAACAGTGTTTTATGTTGAGAAGTCACAGCGATACTGGTTTTCTTTGACTGAACGACAAGCCTGAAAATCAAGACAAACATATCTTCCAACCGAACACAATCTATTAGCTTAGGTCTCAAAGGCCCATCTGTCTCAGAGGACCACAGAAACCTAACTGACCTTCTCTGCCCATCTTGCTGAAATATATATAAATATTTGTATCATTCGTGGTAGACTACCTAGCCATCTACTTGAAAATCATGGGCTAGTTTATCTATGGACATAAAAAAATTACTCCCCAGGCGGGGTCGTATCTGGAGGGGTATTAATTTTTCCCAAGACTCAAGTGGCTCATAATCATATCCAAGAAGACATTACTATTTCAAAGGTCAGCCAATTTTAAGGGTGATCTCTTTTCTCTTAGCTAAATATTCCTCCCACTGTAGGCCTGTTGTCGGCATGTATTGCAACTATGCACCCCCACTAATCACATATTTGCGCCTCAACAAGGATGCATTTATGATTACGAACACTGTAAAATATTTAAAATATTAATGCATTCAATTCTACTTTTTCTTCTTCTTCTTCTTCTTCTTCTTCTTCTTCTATTCATTTAACACCATTTTTCCCTTGTTCAAAGGTCAGACGTTTTTCTGATTTTACACAAGCTCACTCTCCAGTTCACACAGTTCAGCGGGTCAACTGTCTCCAAATTCTACTTTGTGCGGTCTTGTCTAATCACTTGCTTCCAATTTTTCCTTGGTCAGTCAACCTTCCTGCGATTTAACACATCCATGCTTCTGGAACGTTTTTTCCAGGAGGATGAACGTTCCACATGATCATACCAGTGTAATGTAGCACTTTCAGCAAATCGTCTGACCTGATGCGCTGAGTTTGGTCAGATTTAACATTGCAGATTCATTTAATCACGGATCTGTCATTGCACTGCAGTCGGACAAGGGAGGCCTGGGTGAGAGCCCAGCATTCACTGCCATGTATTTTGACGCTCTTGACACAGCTGCTGTAGAACTAACTCCGGATGTACAAAGGGACATCTTGCGATGTTATGAGAGGCAACAATTCACGAAATTTCACCCAAGCTGCCTTCACTCTTGTGGCCGTACTTAGTTCACATCCACCACCTGCACTCAGCATATCTCATAGATAGTAGAAATACAATTATGTATATTATGTTGGCATATTGGAATATTTTTATATTTTGTCTCCACTGAGTATCTTACTGGTTTCATCTTGACCCCACGCATTGATCCGTTGTCATCTGGAAGCTGGTTTAGGATGAATGAAATGTTAAGGATAAGGCAATATCAAAAGAAAGAATGACAAAGTTCATTCATACAAAATTATATCAATTTTATTTTACAACCAAAAACAAAGAGTTAGTAGTGTGAGAGCGTATGCTGGTCCCCGACGATCACCGCCAACCCGAACGTTCGTTCCGTGGTTTTCTTTTCCATTTATCTTCTTCTTGTTCTCATTCTGGCCATGTCGTCTTGGCGATCGTGAGGTCACGTGCACTGGTTTACAAGTATACAAAAAACAAAAGCAATGCAGACTCACAAGAAAAAACACAAACTCAAATACATTGTGTATAAGTCAGTTGTGCTCTGGATGTGTGTGTGACACCATCATGGAAAAGGACCCTCAAACGTCAACATCTTAGTTAAGTTCCAATGTATCAGCTTGGACTCAACTGAGATAATTTGTTCGTCGAGGCATCTGGTCGTTTGCTCGTTAGCTCATCTCATCGTCTGCTCCCCCCGATCTACTCATCTCCTCCCATCTGCTCTGATCTGCAGAGCTCTGACTGCTAAATATATTTAGTTTCAACCAGAAATTCTAAACATCCGGTCTTTGTCTCAGTCACCCCCAGCTGATCAGCAGAAAAGACTCACCCTCTCAGACACTCCCAGCTGACTACCCGGAAACAATCACCAAACAACCTGTCAGGCACCATCCGTCTGGAGAGGTACACCTATCTCACTTCTGATTACTGAGTCATTTCCGATGTCAACATTCTTGGCTGTGTGTGTGTGTGTGGGGGGGGGTATTGGGGGCAGTCCATAGTATCACAGTAGTAAATGAGAGTTCAGAGTGTCCAGAGACATCTATTAAAAGAAGTTGAGCAGACATGTTTATTTTGGCTGTCGCCATGTTAGTTTGTCTATGACAGTGTGTAAATTCGGTACATTAGTAGGCGGTGCACATATGCATGCTCGCTTGTGTTTTAGACATTGTGAAAGTGTGTGCATGAACTTGTGTATAAGCGAGTTCATGAATATTTTTTTGTCGCATGCGCCTTTTGACCCAGTGTCCGAAACTGTTTATTTTTCAGACATTCTCACGTGCGTCAAAAGGAAACTGGGAAAGAGGAAGAGAGCACTAGTGTTTGGGTTTTTATATTACGGGCAAAATTCGGAGGTGAATATTTTTGCGCCAATTATTTTCTGACGAATCGAGAGTCTACAATTTTATACAACATTTGCTACTACTGCCGTTGTTATTAAGTGAGTTGTACTTCTGCATAGAACTCACGGAGATCGTGCCTCAGGATTGTCTGGTCTGCATGAAGTCCTCCTTGTTAGTCGCAGTTATTCATTAACCAAGAGCAGCAAGGCTCAGCGGTTACATGCTAAGTCAGGGAAGGTTTTCGCCCAGAACACACAAAGGAATGACACAGAAGCAACATTGTCACTTTCACTCCATTAGTTTGCAATTCCGCACCTGATGCGTTTTGCTTGCCACACGCACAGGAAGAGACGATCATAAGATGACGAATCCTGATGCTGACTTCACCGGGATTTTAACCAGAGCCCTGTTACCTGGGTAGCTTTGACACTACCACGTTGCTATCGCTCCTACCATGGTGAGGAAGGGTTGAACTTTAGGTGGGGTGAAACTGAATGCATTGTTGAACGTTGAGATGTTTCTGATCAGGGTCCTTCCTGTAGATTTTGAGCACTTCATGTCCCTAAATGAATTTCAGGTTACCCCCGACACTGAGGTCAACAGGGATCAGTGGTTGCTCTAAGTTAGCGAGGGAGGATGTCATCTGTAGTCATTGAGTGACGCACCGTTGTAATCCTCGCTCTGCATTGCAATAGATGATTGAAATAGTGATGGGATAATTCCAAAATTTTTGCCAATTTCGATACAATTACCGATTCTTTTCTAAATTCCAGATTCTGATACAATTAGCGACTTTTTCTAAATTCCCGATTCTGATACAATTACTGATTTACTTTCTAAATTCCTGATTCTGATACAATTACCGATTCTGTTCTAAATTCCTGATTCCCATACAATTATCGATTCTGTTCTAAATTCCCGATTCCGATACAATTACAGATTCTGTTCTAAACTTCTGATTCTGATGCAATTACAGATTCTGTTCTAAATTCTTGATTTCGATACAATTACTGATTCTGATTCTGTTAATATCTCTAAATATTTAGCTATAGAGTTGTTGTTTATTTTTTAATTTTCAGATTACCGTAAAAACCCATGTAATATGTGCATATATTTTCCCAAACATAAAAATACACTTGTGGGTGGGGTGGGGGGGGGGGGGATCTATAGATTTTAGTTTCACTGTTAGTTTAAAATCAATAAATATTTATCATTTTATCATTAGTACAAGCAATCAAAAATTAAGTTTTAAACAAAAACAATCAAACAAAATAACAATTAAAGGAATCGTTTTTGGCATCGGAAAATAATACAAATTTTTTCGATTCTGATAACCCAAAAAGTTCTGATTTTTCCGATTCCTGATTCCGAATAATCGTCGTAACACTAGACTGAACGTCCTCGCTGGCCATAGATTGTTCACAGGTGCGTTGGCAACACGACTAGAAGCTGCTGGATCCTGATGCAGACGACTTTGGAGTTCATCAGAGCTCCCTTAGCCGGGTTGCGGCCCTAATACTGCCGGGTGTCAGACCAATCCGTCTTGGGTGATTCTGTCAGGAACCGAAGTTCCCAATTGCATAGCTTTGACACAACCTGTTGCCAGAGTCCTACCGCATTGACGAGTAGTTGGACTTTAGGTCTATGCTACTTCCTATAGATCATGGACATTACTTTATTTGATTCTGCAAACCAGAAACCGATTAATTGGTTAGTTGCTTATAAATTCTTATGGAATTTCCATTACTTTGACTTGTCGGCCCAGAGTAGTTAACCTGAACTATCTCTGTGACAGGACGCTGGTCTGCCTTCAGTCTTATTACCAGCTATATAAATAGGAATAACACCGAATCATTTTTAATCGTGTCTAAAAAAGAAATATACTTTCATAAAGTATTAATTTCTAACTGCTAAAATTTTTGTGAGCAAGAACAAAATCGTACTTTTGTTTTGACGTGGTCGTGTCTTGTTTACACGCTTACTGATGCATTATGGTCGATTTTTTTTTTATTTGTGAGGAGGGGACCAGTAAAAGTAAATTAGAATTTTATTTCCAGACTAAAATACCATTTAAGATCAATAATCAACTTTATCCAAAATGCGTGCAAAGTAGGTCCAAAGTTCCGAAGAAAAATATGTGACCATAATGCATAACTTAGAGTGTAAACGAGAACAAGAAACGACCATGTTGCATCAGTAAGCATGTAAAGAAGACAAGGGAATATAAAAAAATATGGCGCCGTCACTGATTGTAAACAAGTAATATCCATCTTCATTTCAAAAATAACTTTATGATGATTATCATATCGTCATCATGCCAAAACTGGTTCCATCGTTGAGCATCAAGGTTACAGTCTATCAAATCTTGCTCAGTACTAGTTGGTCCATCACTGCAGTCATTCGGGATGGGTTCCATTGTTTGTCTGGGATTTCTACAGAAGGCAATTGCTTGTTGTTGCTGATGGAGGTTGCGGGAAGGACTCCAACCTTCGCCCTTGCTCAGTTCAGGGCTACCCAGTCCTTCCTTGGGAGATCCATTCCACATGAGAAATGTTCTCTGGGTTCTTGGATAGCTTCGTTCACCTAGTCATTCCAACCATTCCATCTGTCAATGCGGTAGTTCTGTGACCGTGCAGGGTCAAGGCTCTCTTTGGTCATCAAAACTGCTTCTTGATTTCAATCTGCTTCTTGGTTGTCCATGGCCAGATAGGAATTGTCTTCTATCGGGTTTCCTGTTTGTGTTTTTTGGATTCTCACATGCGCATCCCTTTGGATAGAGGGAGGTGCCATGCCAGCCATTCTGTACACTGCTGGTAGTGCGGTTGGTCTTAGCGTCCCAGTGATTCTGCAGCATGCATTATTTAGTTCTGAGTCGATGATTTGGCACAGTACGATCCAGCCCAAACTGCAGTTTAGTATTCAGCAGCAAAGTAACAAAGTGCTGTTATGCAAAGGGTGCAGGGTGTCAAGAAGCAACGGCTCACTTTGTGCTGCCACTGTCAATCATGACAATTTCTTGAAATCAAACGGAGACCGATTGCTACACTACATTCTTTTACTGGCCGTAAAAGGAATGAACTTTATGATATAATCTACCAACTGCACATAAAATGAAATATTTAACAAAATTAATTTAATTCTTTATTTCAACTGGACAACTCGTGAACAGTTGAGTAAATGTTAGTACACTGTACATTAGTACATGCATTTAGTCTTTTCTTTTTTATTTACGTCATTTCTTTATTTACATCATCATCTTTCTCTCCTTTCATCATCTTACTCTGTTTTCTTTTTTATTATCTTCTTTATTTACATCATTTCTTTATTTACATCATTTCTTTATTTACATCATCATCTTTCTCTCCTCTTTTTTATCTTCTTAATTTACATCATTTCTTTATTTACATCATCATCTTACTCTCCTTCTCTTTTTTATCTTCTTTATTTACGTCATTTCTTTATTTACATCATCATCTGTCTCTCCTTTCATCATCTTACTCTCTTCTCTTTTTTATTATCTTCTTTATTTACGTTATTTCTTTATTTATATCATCATCTTACTCTCCTTTCTTTTTTATCTTCTTTATTTACATCATTTTTTTATTTACATCATCATCTTTCTCTCCTCTCTTTTTTATCTTCTTTATTTACATCATTTCTTTATTTACATCATCATCTTACTCTCCTTCTCTTTTTTATCTTCTTTATTTACGTCATTTCTTTATTTACATCATCTGTCGCTCCTTTCATCATCTTACTCTCTTCTCTTTTTTATTATCTTCTTTATTTACGTTATTTCTTTATTTAAATCATCATCTTACTCTCCTCTCTTATCTTCTTTATTCACATAATTTCTTTATTTACATAATCATCTTTCTCTCCTCTTTTTTTTATCTTCTTTATTTACGTTATTTCTTTATTTATATCATCATCTTACTCTCCTCTCTTTCTTATCTTCTTTATTTACATCATTTCTTTATTTACATCATCTTTCTCTCCTCTCTTTTTTATCTTCTTTATTTACGTCATTTCTTTATTTACATCATCATATTTCTCACCTTCTCTCTTTTTTTTCTTCTTTATTCACGTCATTTATTTATTTATGTAAACGGCATCTCATTTTACCATTATTTTAACAATTTTGTTAATTTCTTGTTTGTTGCGCAAAAATGAGATTGCATTTTTTAAGTTTGTTTTTGGAAGGTGGGTTGTGTGTTTTCGTTCAGGCAATTGTTAAATAAATATATAGTATTAGAAGATAAGTTAATCCTATACGTCCATAAACCTTCTATTCAAAACATTTCTCTTTCTTTTCATCGTTTTTTTATAGATATGAGGGGGAGGGGGATAATATTCTCCTAGTTCAAATCAGCCATATTTGACTTTTGCTTTTAAACTTTAATTCATGTCAAAAATTACTTTCTATTAGTCAGTTTAAAGGCTTCAAAATTATTTTCGAATTTCGGAGTGGCACGATAGTTTTAATATCTTTTACTAACAGAGATTTGGTATCTGTCGGTCTGAAGCCAGACTATACTATTACTTCTATTAATTATTCTAGTGTCCTATCTTTCAATTCTCAATTCAGGGGAATAGGAATAGTGTAGAATCTGTTCTGCTGTCATGAAACCATCCTCTCAGGCATTAACTACTCCTTTAGGGGGTAGTGTTGTATCTCTTCTATTGTCATGATACCATACTCTCAGGCATTACCTCCTCCTTTACGGGTGTAGTGCAGTATATGTTCGTTCATCAGGATACCATCCTCCCAGGTATTACCTCTTCCTTTTTTTTGGGGGGGGGGGAGAATTATGTAGCATCGTTCTGTTGTTATGGTACCACCCTCCCAGGCATTACCTCCTCCATTAATTTTTTTTTTGGGGGGGGGGTGTAGTATCTGTTTTATTTTCATAATATCATCTACACAGGCATTACCTAATCCTTTGGGTGGATGTTAGTGTAATATCTGTTCCGTTGTCAGGAGACTATCCTCCCAGGCATTACCCCCTCCTTTTGAGTGGGAGTGGTTTAATGTAGTATCTATACTGTTACCATGAGACCATCCTATCAGGGTGACTTCAACCTTTGGAAGAGAGGGGCAGCATATGTCAACAAGAAATTGTCATAATCGGTTGCTTGTTAGCAAATCCAACACTTGCATCATATAGATTAGCAAAAATGTGCAACCGGCGTATATACAATGTAAGTGTTGAGTTTGCTAATGAAGAACCGATTATGGCAATTTCTTCTAAACGTACCCCCCCCCCACGTAAAGGAGTGAGTAATGTCTGGAAAGATGGTATCAATAGATCCAAATGGCAGAAAATGTGTTTACTACTTTATTGCATTGTCGTCAAACATTTAAAGTAATTTTGAAGTCTTTAAACTGACGAATATAAGATCAAAGTAATTTTGGGCTTGAATAAAAGTTTTAAAGACAAAAGTTAAATTTACACACCCCTCTCGTATTAAAGGCTATATATGCCTTTTTATTAATAAATAATCCAGTAAAAATTGCCAGTTGAAACTATTCAATGGGTGTATTGGCTCCGAATATTCAGGAGTTATCTTCCTTGAACCATATCCAAGTTATCCCCCTGAATTATAACAGCCAACAAGAGAATACACTCTCAATTTGCGGAAACCAAAATTATATCAAAATTTACTCACGTGCGAATATAAAACTGGATATTCCTTCTCTTTCTTGGCTGGCTTTCGACCCAGTTTGTACGTCATACGACTGGCTTTCCATTTGTCCATGGCTTTCATGACTCTGATGAGGTTCCCGTCAGACGTCTGATTCCGTCTGATCACAGTTAGCCAAAACCTTCCGATCAACTCATGAATTTTTCATGGCCCTTCTTTACCAGTCGCAGCTATTGTTCCCTAATATATTTAACAAAGTAAGTTGTACAGAGAACGTAAGTTTTACAAAGTTTCTTTGCAAGGGCTTCCCACTTGTGAAACACATTGCCGTGGGACTGCTTCTCTGCTGCTTACAACTTGGTCGTCTTTAAATCAAATGTCAACAAATTCCTGCCATGGATCACTCCAAACACAATCAAACACAGTTCGTATCACCGATCAATGTTAGTACTTCCATCGTGTTCCTCATCTTTCGGCTGACAATCGTTTCATCTCATTAACCTTTATCCTCGAGTGACTCTTGACCTTGATAAGTAGTGAGCCCAATAGTAAAAAATCTTTTTTAAATTTACTTGTCCGTTACTTACATATCTCTTTATAATTGTTTACCCTGGCAACTCATGTTATTTTAGTTGTGCTTGGGACTAGTAACGTATTTATTTCATTAGTAACTATGTCTGTAATTTTCACCCCTTTTATGTATCATGTTTGATTATGCTCTTTGTCTTTGCCAAACCCTTTCTGTGAGAAATAAATGTATATAAATTTAAACTCTACCACAAGGATTCGTGGCACAATGGATATAAGTGCTAAGTAATAATTAGTTCTAAGTGACAATCTTCTTGAGGTGAAGGTTCAATCTTCAGTGCGGGCGATACTAAGAATACAATTACGAATTACTTAAGACTTCTACCCAGTCATGACTTACGGAACGAGAGCAAACTACTTCCAGTGGATTAAATAAAGGATTTTGTTCGAACTGCCGTAGATATTCCCGAGTTTGGCATAAAGATTCTCGAGTTCGATATGACGTGCCTGAAGAAGTTTGTAGGTTACATTGACCGAAACATTGTGAGAATAGCATCCAAGACGAGAACAATAGTCCAATAATCCAAATAATCTAAATTATCAATCCTCATCTAAAAAAATTCCGAAACATAAAGTACCATTTCTCCATCATAGTTCTTTTCCATCTTTTTATTCCGACCTTGTATGTACTAAAGAAAACACAACACACAAAATGGTGGCACTCGTGTTGGAGAAGAGACTGCTATACGTGCATTGATAAAAACTTAAAAATAGAATATCAAATATTCTTATTTTTCATATGCTTTTATAGATCAACTCCTATGGCGAACAATATTGGCTTGGTAAAATCCGATAACGAGTTATGGCAACAGCCGAAAGGTAAGGATACAAAATAAAAACCAGGTATAGAGGGAAAGGTGATATCAAAAGAAAGAATGACAAAGTCTATCCATACAAAAATAATTAATATTTATTGACAACTTGGTGGGATTTAGGATGCCTTACCCACTCGGCGTCTCAGGTGGTTTGGCTATTTACAGTGTGCGACCTCCTGCATCAATTGAATAACACGCATGGATACCCCAGGCACGAGGGTACGTAGAAGACCAAGGAAGGCTAGGCTTGAGTGCGTACAAAGTGACTGCTTGATGTTGCTCACCCCGGAGTCCAAGACACCTGCAGCAGCTTAAATACCAAGACATGAAAAAGAAGAAGAAGAAGAACTGGTTAAGACAATGGAAAATAAAGAGTTACACATCAACAGATTGGATAATTTTTGTAAATAAATATTTTGGCATAGGGATTCATTTCACTATAAATATAACGTAAAATGATCACCAACTTCCTGACCAGGAAACGATATTAATCACCCAGTTCTTGACAACATAGGTCAGAATGAGTAACCATTTTTGTGTATTTTCAAATTGTCGCCATTTTGGAAATACAAAAAAAAATGGTTACTCAGTCAAGAACTGGGTGATTATTTTACGTTAAATATATATAATAAAGTGAACTCCCAAGTCTGAAATATATAGTTAAAAAAATGTTTAAGCATTTCCATGGTGTTAACATATAACCACACACACACAAAATATTTTTTTCCATTAACAGCATGAGGACAAAGGGTGAAATTTTACAAAAAATAATATAAGTACTTGTAGCAGTTGGCACCAAGAAAAAGTCAATTCTTATGGAGCCAGTCCTGGAAATGGCCGAAGCAGTTTACTATTTGAAAGTCAGCTACTTTTCTTTTCATTTTTTTAGGAAGTTTTCTCAACTTTATGTTAATTTTTTTTAAGCTAAAATTTTATTTAACCCTAAACATGCTTAGTGTCGTTTGCCTTTTTACATTTTTTTTTGTAGCTTTCAAATCGTAAACTACTTCAGTCATTTCCGGGATTGATTCGGGATTCTCCGTCAATACTCTGAACTAACTCCATTAAAAGTTGACATCTTTACAAGTACCATCATTTTACATACATTTTAAGTAATTTTTACATTACATACATTTGTTGGTAAAATTGAATTTTTCACTCAAAATGGCTGCCAATAGTGACGTCAATGTGTCGTCAGCAGTTTGCGAGCCGTGTAAATCTGAAAAATGTCCCCTAGCTGGTCTTCAGATTAGGACCCGACATTACTCTGACCCTAACGCTAACCGTGACCCTAACCACGACCATCGTAATAAAGGAGGCCAGGGCACTGGAAAATGACGTCATGCTCTAAAGTAACAAACAAGATATGTCGAACAGTCAGACTATGGGCATTTTGACCCGTCCCTTCACTTCAAAATTCATCAAAATTCAGGAAGTCAAACAATTTTAATGAACTTTTCAGTATTTATTAATTAATGATCACAGAATATAAGTAACACATTACTTTATTAGAAATCTTACTGCAAATGTATTATTTCGTGTAATTTGCGTAGGCTAGACAGCAAACATTAAATTAATACTTAATAAATTTTTGAATTTTTAAAACATGAAAATTTTTATTTCAAAAATAATTTGTCTGCTTTAATATTCATTCTGTAGCAGCTTACATAAATTAACTAAATTCTGTTGATCTATGTAAGTTGTGATTCGGCTTGACGATCATTGTAATCATCGCCTCTTCAATAGGTGCGCATCTGCATGTAATGAGATTCACGCGCGGTCACTAACGCCGGATCACGTGATCGACATGAACATTCTAGTTTGTGACTTACTCCCAACAAGGCAAGATGTGATCCTGTGATTCTCTGCTGTCAGACCAGCAGAGAATCTACGAACTCCAGGAAAAGATTATTTCGTCTTGTCAACATATACTCAACATAATATATTATCTTTTATTTTGTTACATAAAACTATTACCCGTCTTTGCACCGTGTTGTTCAATTGTATTACGTTCCGAAGAAGAGTTACACAAACCAATGCATATATCCTTTTTCCTTTGTTCCCGTCTTTATCTCATCTAAAATTTGGATTTCCCTAGCTAAAATTCTTTAAATAAGTTCATTTTTTCCGTCTACATCGATTGAAATGACTAGTATCAGTAATACTGCATGGAAATATCTCTTGGTTTATAAACACAAGAAGAAGACAAATCCCTATTCTTAGGCAGTTTTATTCTTTATATGAACATTTAATTATCATTAGTTTTTTTTTCAGAAGAAACAGTTTATTTACAATATAGTAAGTAGTTGTAATAAATTAAAACAATCATGTTATTTTGGGAGGAAAGGGGGGATTTTTTTCCAAACGGACAGTTTATTTACAATATACAATTTGAACATCTCGCTTATTTCGTTGGATTCTCGCACACATTTTGGACGAAACTTATTAATTAGTCTAAAATTGTATTTTTTATCCGAAATAAAATTCTAATTTATTTTTTTAATACTTGCAATTCGAACTTGATGCAATGCCTTAATCGTTAGACGCCATCTTGTAATTTCCTGCTTTTCTTTCGTGCTTGACATCTATAAAAAGGAAATACGTTTGAAAAAAGGAACAAGTTAAAAATGATTTCCTAGTGAATGAATAATCTTTAGGAGAGTAGCCGTGTTCTTGGCAGGGGAATAAAGTCACAATAGCAGGAACAAGTTAACAATGAGTTCCAAGTGAATGAATAATCCTATGGAACTGAGTCTGCTTGTCTGATTACTTGCTCTGATTACAGATGGACGCGTGTGCGTTAAGTGTTCCGAGGAGTTCCGGTCCTCATTGATAGTGGTTCTTACTACCATTATCAATGACATCACCAGAAAAGCTCGACTCGGTAGGCAGGCCTTCTTTCTTTACGATAGCTGTGCCTTAACTCTAACGACGCCAAGTCGATTTTAACTCGGGTCCTAATATGGAGAAGCACCTGTATTTGTTTTCTGATTTGTTTTACTTTTTAGTAATAATAAGAACACTGATTACGCTGTAGATTAACACCCACTACTTAATCCCCCGTCAAAAAAAAATAAAATAAAAAATAGTTGGCGAAGAAAAAGTCGACGAATAGTTAATTTGTTTTCTGTTTTCTTAATGAAATAATAAAAACATTTTTTTAAAATAACTGTTTGGCTAAAATTGAACCACAAAAATCAGAAAAAATTACTATTCGCCGGTCTATTTAATTCTAATTATCTATAAACTTAATGAAATACACCTTATAATAATAATAACCCCTTGCTTTAATTAACTTCTTTTGAAAGTTATTAAAACAAATTGTTTTCTAGTTAATACTATTCGCCGGCTCGGGACATTTTTTATATTTACACCGCCCGCCAATTGCTGACGACACATTGACGTCACAGTCGGCAGCCATCTTGAGTGAAAAAATATCATCACGTGACGAGATTTTTTTTTCCCTTTAGCACGCCCCTCAAACGCAACTTATAGGAAACCGTCAGTTTTGAACTCTATGGAAACCCCGATTGGTACTTATCTAGATCAGATCTTATTCCTACCGATATTGACTCGGTAAAATCCGGTAACGAGTTACGACAACAGCCGAAAAACGATCTCACAAAATTAAACTCATGTTACCGAAACGGAAAACGAATAAAAAAGAAAAAACGCTTTCTGTTTTATTTACATTGCATTTGCAATTATATTTATTTTATTTATTTTTACTGTTATATTTACAACAATTAACAAAATATAACAGATACAATATAAACAAAATATATAATATAACAATGTAAAGAAATCTGAGTTTTAGTTTGTGTGCCGCCTTCTGTCGAAATTCAAACTCGTTACCGGATTTTATCGAGCTTATATAGACAGGCATGGAGGCTAATATATATAAGCACCCATATATATTGTTTTCTTTCTATCTTAATATTTATGTAAATTTTTTTGGATTATTGTTACTATGACACTAATCTTTATTTCTAACAGAGTTTAGTTGCTTTTTTTTTCAATTTTAGTGATTTAAACTAAACTTTTCAAACTCGTCGATAATTAAGCACTATACAAGCACCAGAAATTTAATTAATTAATCTTAGTTTCATTTTTAGGTTGAGGATACAGTTTAATGTTTGAATTGATATGAAAGATTTTTTTATCAAAATTATCTCCCTTTTACTTAGAAGGGGGGGTTGCTATGGAAAACTCGTTATCGGTAAAAGGGAGATAAATGCTGGTAAAGTCGTTTCGGGTAAAAACCGCCAATTTACGTTAAATTGTCCCCCGCCCCTGACACTTAAACTAAGTTGTTTATTTTAAAAGAATGAAAAAAAGCAGATTTTAAGTTAAAAAATAGTGTATGATTTACACCCTATGCTAGTTCACCCAAAAGCAAAAATGAGATTCTACTTTTTGGGGCAATGACGTTTAAATAATCTGAAAAACTGGGCGATAAAAATAAATAAAAAAGACAAAAACTATTTTAGAATGGGGGATCAGTTTAGGATATAAATTTAAATGACCGTCCACTTTCAGACCAGATGGCATTTTAAGATTATGTAACCTATTTTTGTTTTTAGTTAAATCTTAGCTATTTTCTTAATTTTGTAGCATTACCTCCCTTTCTAAACATTATTACACAGACTTACTACCAGAGGGCGTTTTCAGACCAGAGTTATCTGCCTTTTATAAACGCCAGACAGCGCTCCTATCAGTGACTATAAAAGGAGCTGCACAGGCAAATTCACCTCTCTTTAATCCGGCTGGTTTCGAAAGCAGATACACCCGTCTCGGTCTTTTGGCTGTGTTGACGAACACATCACACACCATATTCGCTCTCACACAAGCACACTATTCGGTACATAAACTTTTCCTCTCTATGTATACACACACATACGCACACATCCTTCCACTAAGACTTTGTTGAACACATTCTCGTGAACTCAATTTCATAGCAAACACCATTGGCGTGCCTACGAACACTGTTCGTTATGTAAACTTTTCCTTTCTACATACACACATGATTTTACTTACACTCTCCTTGTACACATTTTCATAGAGAACAACGTAGGGTTTGCGAACGATAAATATCTTTTTGAATTCTATATTGTCTCTGAGTTGTTACTTTGGTTCCATGGGCATGCTTGTATATTGAACACATAAATTTATAAGGAGTAGCGACGTTGCCCAAGCGTCATACCAATGCTGCCAAACGTCGACCAAAAATCTCCCCAAGTTTCTAAGGAATCAATTGTGTGTTTGGGGGGATTTTTTTTGTGATTTGTCTACTCCCACACGGACTCAAAGTTAAAGCATGTTTGTATTTTCTTGGCGGGGGGGGGGGGGATTTTTGTAGGTTTAAAAAAAATTTTTTTATGTTTATTGCTCCAGACAAGGCATGAAGCCAGTTGATGTAAGGAGCTAACAAGAACAAAATATAATTATCGCAAAGACAAGAGATACCTATTGGCCTTAGTCTTTTCAATACTAAAGCTATAGGTAAGAGGAAAACAGTCAGCAGGAAGAGAGTTCCACAAGCCTGCAGTTCTTAGAAAGAAGGAAGCTACTGGAATAGGAAGTTGTATTACAATGAGATATCAAAACTGAATTGATGGAGACCATTAGACCAACGAGTCAAACAAGCTGGGAATAGATCACATGATTCTGAAGAACATATGCCATAATAGTATTTATAGAAAAGACTGAGACTAGCATCTGTGAGAGAGAGGGTGCAGACAAGAAGAAAGGGTGTGGCCAATCAAATTACAGATACGTATTTGCACCTTATTAAGAACCTTCAAATGGGACAGAGATTTACCAGCCAAAAATGACAACAGTACTCCATACATGGTCTGATAGTAGATTTATAGAGATAGAGAATAGTCTCAGGTGTGAGAAAGTGTTTTGAGCGATAGAGAGAACCGACTTTATGAGAAGCAGAAAGAGCAATGGATCTAATGTATGAACTCCAAGAAAGATTTGATGTGAGAGAAAGACCAAGAAGTTTCAGAGTCGATTTCTTCTCAAGAGCAGAGCCATCCATGAGAATCTCAGGAAGAAAAGGGATACGCCTACAATTGAAAGATACGAGCTGAGTCTTAACAGAATTAAACGAAACAAGTCATTTTGTACCTCAATCCACAACTGAAATCTGTGAGCAACAGGTCAACTTCTAGATCAGCTGCATATTTCGACTGATCCAAGAGAGATGAGCGAGAAGCAACACCAGAATAGATAATAATATTCTTTGGAAGATCATTTATATAGAAAAGAAACAGTGTTGGGCCTAAAATAGAGCCCTGAGGAACACCAGCATTGATAGGAAAAGAGATTGAAGAGACACCGTCTAAAGTTACACAATAATTTTTACAATAATTACTACCTTTTTAAATGATGAAAGTAATAATTTTTTTTTATTATTACAGGTTAACTTTTTCAGCATTAAAAATGTCCCTCACTCCCACCAAAAACAACATGCATGCAAAATTTATCTCGCTTTAAAAAAAGTGTTTATATGTCCTTAAAACGCTATCTTGTTATAAAACGATGGCCCAGAAATCTGCGAGCAATTTTAGGTTAAATCTATATGCAAAACTGATCCCCACTCTAAATTTTTTAAATAAATGTTATTTTTTTCATTTTTACCGCCAACTGTTTCATGGTGTTTACAGGTAATCACCTAAAAAATTGTAGAATCTCGTTTTTATTTTTGGATGAATTAGTATACTGTGCACATGTACAAATTTACCAAAAAATAATTCAGTTCACTCTGAAAAAACATCAATGTTAAATATAAAATGAAAACTGGTGTTTTAATAGAGGAGGTTTTGCCGCTGAATAGTTTGACCCCGGAAATTCTTATTCGAATTCATTTCACTCTGGAGAGTTTTCCCCCCAAAATTAAAAATATTTTTACCGTTGCAGAAGCATGGATGTCTTAAATCGCAAGAAGAAAAACTTGGAAGCAAGTGATTAGACAAGATCGCACAATGTGGAATTTGGAGACAATTGACCCACTGAATCATGAGCACTGAAGAGTGAGCTTGCGTAATATCAGAAAATGTTTTACCCCTGAACAAGAGAAAAGTAACGTTAAATGAATAGAAGTAGAAGGGCGAGTTGCTTCATATTCAACAACATGAAGCAATTCGACCCAAATTATATTGTTCGAAACAGCAATGACAGTTAATGTTGTTTTTACGTATCGACACTTGATTGGATAAAAGCTCAAATCAGAAGTTTCTTTCGAGCAATAACAGAACAAGAAATATTCACTTCCAAAATTTTGTGTTTTTCTTTATTGACTTTTCGGTAGTTTTCTTTCAGAGACAACATACACGTGTATGTCACAATACAGCCTAGATCCTTTGGGGTCGAAAGGCCCTTGGCAAGTAGCACATACATGACAAGAGACACATACAAACTACTAAACATAGCGACATCATATACACACTGCTAAACGAACTCGTGTATACAGTTCATACACGCACTCTATCACTAACAAAACGAGTACACTATTATACCAGCCAAAATGAACATGCATATTCAATTTCTCCTTACAGACAAAACAACTTTTTTTTCACCTAGAACATTCTCGGACACTCTAAACTCTCAATATTTAGTAACTCTTCATTTTTCATTGTCTTAACAAGTTATCAATAAAGGTTAATTATTTTTGTATGGATAGACTTAGTCATTGTTTCATTTGATAATGTCCTATCTTCAACATTGGTGACTCTGAATGCAGTCTCTTCAACAATATTGTATGGTAAACTACCCGCCTGACGACGGGTACAATTAATTCATAGAATAATATAATTTTGCACTACTTTTATCTCCCCTTACGAAGATTAAAATCAAGATATAACGGATCAAATTCAAAGCAAATCTGATATATTTGAATTTTCAAATTAGAGGTTGTGCCCATATTATGTTTTTTCCTTTTTTTTCTTTTTTTTTATAACATAGTTCACCCCAAACAAGGCAGGCCGCCACTGTAGACGTAAGGGGCTACTGAGAAAAAAGGGTGACGGTTGGGGGGGGGGGGATCAACCTAATTTAGGAGCTGTGCAGTGAGATGTCTGTTTACATTAGTTTTAAATTTCTGCATGTCAGTATCGTCAAGAAAATAGGGAGTTCCAGAGTCCAGCAGCACGAGGAAAGAAGCTTTTGGAGTAGAAAGCTCTTCGGCATCTGGTGACCTCCACAGTGTATGGATGGGACTTGGCAGATTGTTGGGTTGGTCTAGTGAATTTACGTCGTGGGGGTACCAGAGCAGGAAGTTCATCAGAGCACAATCCATTGAACTACTTGTAAAACAGGCACAAGGAAGCAACATTGCGGCGATGGGACAGGGGCTGGAGCTTGGTGGATAGTGAAGGACCTATCAAGTCTAATACCTTATGGCCGGGGGTTAAAGTTCTTAGACAAAGGATTATGGGAGAATGAATCCTCCGACGAAAGGTTGTGGGGGAGATGCCTTTATAGCAGCATGCCATTCCCACTGTTTGAAACGTGGCCCAACCACGTGTGGATTGGTCGAAGTGGCCGGACCACGTGTGGATATAATTAAACAGATTATAACAAACAAAGGGAAGAAGGAAAAACATTATTATTATTTGGAAATTATATTAGAAAGAAAGCGAAGGAATAATAAAGCTAAACACACAAGAATGGTATTTTATAAAATTAATAATTAAGAGAAAAACATTTATATTAAACAACAAAACAATTTATTTGACTAAGACATTTTGTAGAGTTTGTACTTTTAGGAGTTCAACAGTTCATGTTTGTAAAAGTGGTATATGCGAGCGTGTTTGATGTATTTTTGTGTGGCAATTGTAATGTGAGTGTGTTTGACAGAATAGTTTATCTTTCGTGGTGGGAATTAAAAGAGATTACCTTTTTGCCTCCCCCAACCTCCTCGGTTGAGCCGGTGGAGGTGAGGGAGTGTCGACGATCTCCTCTGTGTGCGTTCACCCAGAACACGGAAGGAAAAAGAGAAAGAAAGGAAGTGCGTGATTTGTTGTATAGACACTCAAACCACACATGGTCAAGCTGACCTGTTGGTCCCTGATTGGCCGGAATCTTCGGGCAACGTGATTTCACGAGATCATCCCCTCTTCTTTACCTCAGAGATGAAGAAGGGCTGAGTCAACAAAGAAAGAAAGATCGCACATATATCCCCTGTTTGTTAAAATTTCATAAAAATCTGAGGTATTAAATTTTTATGAAGGGTTCTCACCCCTTTTTACACCGTTTGCATAAAACAAAATTAAGTTAAATATGGCTCACATTATGTCTCTTTACATCTAGCAGCTGTGTTCCCAAATTCATAATGATCGGTTAATTAGTTTATGACTGACTCCTGTACATACAAATATATAAACGCATACACATATCTAACTGTATAAAACTAGAGATAAAATGGACAAATCTATTTGTTTGTGAATACTTGAGGTTCTGATTGGTAAATAATAATAAATAAAATATATTCATTTCATAAAACAAACAGTAAACAGTATTTTCATGCACCGAGAGGGTGGGGTTGTCACTTCGCTATTATTTCACTGTAAAATGGACAGCCGTTTTAACTGAAATCGTTTGGAATTCCTTCCCTGCTCCTTGTTTCCCTAGCTGTACCAACATGCAGAAATTTAAATGTAATGTGAACAAACACCTTGCTGCACAACTCCCCACTTAAGATGCCCCTGTAAATCTGGCCTCTAATCATAGTAGCCCCTTTACGTCACAGTAGCAATATGCCTTGTTTGGAGTGAATAAAATTAAAAAGAAAAAAACTATTAAAAAACATATATTATGTAAATAGATTACCTACCCCCCTCTCTGTCTTCTAAAATAGGCTCATTTGAGTGGCTCAGATACTTCACATATTGACCAATCACTGAACTTTTGAGGCCTATTTTTACCCTCTTTCGCAAGAAACCATCATACTGAAAGGACGTTCAGAGAGACATGTTACGGCTTTAATAAAGAAAAAAAGTTTTTTTAGTTTAAGCCGCAGACACTCTTTATTTGGGAGTCATTTCTTTGTAATATAATTTTCAATGCATATGATGAGTTTATTTTTGTTATTTGTATTATTATTCTACAAGTGATTTTTTTTATGACACGGACCTATTTTGGACGAAAAGAAATGATGAAACTTTTTTAATGTAGCTTTTATTTATTAATCCGAAAATTGCCAAAATATTGGCTTTTTGGCCAGGATCAAAGTGTAGTATCTGTTCCGATGGATGCTGCACCCAATAGACCGATATCATCTTGGCCTTCGGGGCTTGATTTACGCCGGTCTATGGGTTTGTCCTGTGCAGTTCTAGGAGGTCCACCCTCCCAGGCTTTGCTTCTCCTCTTTGGGGAGGAGTAAGTTTATTGCTTACTGCCTGAGGCGCCCCTACCGGGGAATGCCGACGGAGATGCCCAGGCATTTGTTGTAGGCCAAAGTGCTCACCTTCTCGGGCGCTGGCTTTTCAAAACCCACTTTGCTGACCTTGTGTCACATCTTACCTTGTGGGAGGAAGAGAAATAAAAATATTGATAACAACCAAGAAGATGAGAAAACGAACAAATGAAGCAGCATTCACCCTGGGCGAGTTGAACCGGCTTCTTCCTAGGAGGAAGTTTCTAGGGAATATCAAATTCACAAGAGGTCCCCAGTCGCATGTATATCACCGTCAGGGGAGATGACGATGTTAGATTTTTGCATTTCTTGCAGGGAGGTGTCGACGTCCTCCTACATACAGCATCCGGTATCCACAAATGGTCACCCATCTGGTACTGACCAGGCTTAACATTGCTTAACTCGGTGATCTAACGAGAATCGGTGTGTCGATGTGATTATGCCGTATAATAGGGAGACACAAAGTTTGGATAAAATCCAACAAAAGTAGAGGAGAATATGAAAATGTTTCAGTTTTAGCACACTCTCGACTCATTTTTATCGACACACACAAGATGTGTAGTCATGAAAATACTAAAAATCTTAGGTAGAAGAGAAACAGGCTACTTGATGATGGCTGCCGTTTTTGAATTCGAAAATTGACAAGTAGTGTTTATCAGAAAACAGTCCCTCACGCTTTTCGTCCGTTTAGAGTCTGGCGGAAATTTTAATTTCACTAGTTTGAACACGTTATTACTATGATGTTTAATAAATTTAAATTTTGTTGCATTTCTATTCATAAAATACTATTGGACTATTTTTTTTTAAATAAATAAAGTATTTAAAATATATTTTCAATATAAACTATTTAAAAACTATTTTCAAACAAAAAGAAATTCTAATTATAAAAAATAGTAAATAAACTATCTAAAAAAATATTTTAAAAAATAACAATTATAAAAAAGTTTTATTTGATTATTTGTTTAAAAAACATTCCAATTATGAAAGAAAGTTTTATTTATTTATTTGTAATTAAAAAAATACAAAATTTCCAATTATAAAAATCAGCTTGATTTTCTTACGTGTTAATAATTTTTAAAAATGGTGAAAACAAATTATTTTTCTTCTTCTTTCGTGTGAATCAAATGATTCTGGTGTTGGCATTAGTTTCCCCGATGTTTTTCTAGTTAGAAATCTTTCTGAAAAGACATCGGGTACTTACGGGAAGGACTACGATTATTAACACCCCCCTCTCTAAAAAAAAAAACAACTTACCTAAAATATAATGGGTAACAGTTTTTTTAATAAATTGTCTATTTCATTTTTGACTAATTGTCTATTTCCAAATTTAAAACCGGAAGCCATCATCAAGTAGATTGTTTCTCTTTTACCAAATCTTAAATGTTGTTTTTTTTGACTGCATCAATTGTTTTGTAGAGATTTTTCGTTACATTAAGCTCAAGTGGTGGGCAATCACCTAGAAATGGTCCCTCGATAAAAAATACTGGTCCCCATCACCTCATTGGGTGGGCACCAGGAAGGACATCAATTAAGGAAATGACTTCCAAAGAAAATTGGTCACATTTCAAGCTATGCAGTTTATAAAAACCTGAGATAGGTAAGTTTGGAAGTCAATTTCTTAAAGCCGTCCAACACATGCCAGCATGTAAAATGGATGTTAAACCAAATATGAAAACATGAATTACTACAATGCAAAAAAATAAAGATAAAAGGATAAGATTAGTCAAGTCGATTTTTAAATGTCAGTTTAATTAATTTAATAGTCTCAAATCCACGGTCGACCTTTTCTGTCATTGTAATAATATGATCACCTTTAACTTTAGTCTAATGTTAAGGAGTTGAGCAAAAACTAACAAAAAATATTTTCCAGTCTTGTTGATTTTAAATAACTGAAAATTAAAAAGAAAAATTGTTTTCTTAAAAATTACTTATAATTAATAATTAATGTAAATGAAGAAATAAAAGGTAAACCGTGGATTTTTTGATTGTGTAAGTTTAGTGTCCCAAAGTCACCTTTTAATTTGGTATCGTACTACTACCAGAGTTCCTGAAAGTGATTTTAAAGCCTTTAAATTGGTGAATAGAAGGTAATTTCTAGCTAAAATTAAAGTTCAAATATCGTAATTTTGTGAAGTCAACAAAATTCGAAACAGGGTAATAACATGAAACTGTTAATGTTTAGAAAACGATAAAAAACAAACAAACGAAAAGATTAGGAATAAAAAAAATAAAAAATAGAAAGAGTATTGAAATTTATAAGATATGTACATTGTTCAACATGGTTGTGGTCACGTGTCCCTTTAAGAGTCACATTGATTGGCTAAAAGGTAAATCCAATCACTGCTTCCTTAGGGGTCACGTGACAAGCCTCTATAACCTCAAACATATAGGGCTCTTCTGCTTTTTCTCTTTTCCACTACTACAGTTGATGTTGCTTAATGGTTGAGTTGTAAAAGTCATAAACACTGACATTTATTCCATTGTGGAGAGCAGCCGCTCTGAGGTGATCTGGCCATATGAGGATCAATCAGCAGTGCTTCTGCAGTATTGTGTACATATGAACTATTTTGTCTTTAATTTAAAAGAGTGACATGAAAGGGGGAGATAATTCAAACTTTTTTGTCAAATCTGATTTCTCCAAAAAATGGAAGCTGTAAATAACCAATTTTAATACACAGCTTGCATGTGCACACAACGTTCGGTGCCGTTCGGCACTGACTTTTTAATACTAAATCAAATAAGAATATAGACAATACGTTAAAATCAAATAAAAATTCAGACGATACGTTAAAATTAAATAGATTTATTGAAATAAATTAAACATCAAATAATAAATAAACCAATTTTTAAAAAATAGATGTAATTGCAATGAAGTTAAGTTTAAAGGGAAAATGATAAATAAAACAGTTTCAATAAATAAAAAATACGTAGTTGAAATGAAGTAAAGTTTAAATGAACGAAACATGTGAAAAAAAGTTTTATACTGGGTACAATTCTGCGATCTGTGTGTAAATAATAAATCAGATTTGACAAAAAAGTTTGAATTTCAAGTCACTTTTTAAAATTAAAGACGAAAATATTTCATATGTACACAATACTGCAAAAGCATGCAATCAGCTTCCAGGATGCATTAATTTCAACAACCCTTTAAAGGACTACTTCAGCCCCCTTGCTATCAACACAGCACTCCCAGAGAGTTTCCTAGCATTGACCAAGAAAGATATCTCCTCTCTCCTGCCTACTGAATAGCTGAGCGAAGCTATCTTCACAGAAGATATATTCCAAGAAGACTTTCGAGAGCCGAACTTTCTCAGTGTATTATTGCTTCCTTCACTTTGACACTGTCTTAACTTTTGCCAACCCACACCCAACGGTGTAGGTAATGTAAATAAATACGTATCGTTGTTGTTGATACAAAGGACTTTGTTTTCTTTTCGTTTTATCTCTGTGTTGTTACAAAAATATTATAGGAGTTTGTCTTAAAGCCATGCTAAGATAGGCTCCTATGGACTGTCTTATGATGCAAAGCCCAAGATAGTTGTCGCAAAAGTGTCCCTCTACCTACGAAAGAATGTTAAATGGACACTTCTAGATAAGCTCCATGAAAGCATGATGACGCAATCCCCTTTTTCTCTATATTTACTATTTTCATCCACTGTTTTGTATATTATCTTTTATTACTTACATAAGTAAAATGATTTAATTAATATACAGTTGTGGTTCCTTTTCTTCGAAAGCTGTCGCCCTAATTCAACTTTCCGTACTTAAATGCAAGTACAATTCTTATTTTCTCTTGTGCATGAATTGAACTTCTTTCGCGGACAAAAATCTTCACATAAATAGTTTAAATCTGCTAACCTTGTCACACACCTCGTCGTCCTCTCTTAAAGCGATGAAATGCCCATAAAACATTTGCCTTAGACCTCCATTATTATTGACAGACAAAATGAACATGATAAAGAAATTATTGCAATAATTGCTGAAGAAAACTAAAAAAGATAGGGCCTAGTCTATCGATTGGGAAGTACACTGTATTTCTATTGCCACTATAGCCAGTACAGTGGCAACTCCAAAAATGAGTAATATTTTCTGTTTTCCCTTACAGTTGACGGTTAACTTATGATATAAGCCCAAGACGACTGTTGCAAAGAACCCCCCCCCCACCCTCCTACAACAGAAGAGCCAATAACTAACACTATACAAGGGAGACCGAAGTATGAAACAAATGTTAAAAGGACGATTCTTCTTCTTCTTCTTCTTCTTCTTCTTCTTCTTCTTCTTCAACAAAGATAAGTTCCATTAAAAAACAAGTTGGCAAACCCCCTTTTTTGTATATTACCTTTTTACTAATTTGCATCCGCTGTTTTGTGTCTCATTTTATATATATATTATTTTGTTTTTTATGAAAATCGCTCCAGACAAGGCATGAAGCCACTTGATGTAAGGATAAAAAAAAACAAAAAAAAACTTCATGGTCAAAAACTAGCCAACGATAAGTGTTAGATGGATAGATTCTGACCCAGAAAACAGCACTTCTTCCTCCTTTGTCAGAAAAATCGCTCATTGAATGTGAGGACTAAAGGAAGCGAGAGTTACGAGGCTGTCGAAAGTAAACCCAAAGTCCACTTTCTAAAACTATTCAATTAATATACGGTTGTGGTTTCTTTGTCGCCTCAATTTAATTTTCGATATTTCTGCACAAATCCATTTTTCTCCGGTGCATGAACTGGTGCTCAAACGCACATGTGCTGGGCACAGCGTATCATAAAATCTCAGCCAATGAGAACAAAGCATGTTATCAGCAAATCTGATCAGCGAGTGGTAAAAGGTTAGCTTTCCTATGGAGGACTTGTAGCAGCCGTACAACTAACAGCGACACTTGGCATTACGGTTTTGAATCTGTGCGTAATTCAAAAGCTCAACAGTGATTGGTGCAAGCATTTAACTTTTTTTCCAGCTTGCCTAATCAGGGGCCATCTCTCATGCGAGCTGACCACGTGATGAGAGATTATAAAACGGATGGTTTCCTCTCCACTTCCTCTTTTCTCGGCCAAGACACGGCACTGTCAAGAACATTCACGTTGCTCGGACCAGCCCTCAAACTCTTCTCTTGGGACGCAACAGGAACTACCCTAGCCTTTGGCCCGGGGTTTGACTTCAACAAGAAGACGCAAGGATTCAACATAGTTACTCCTGCCGACACATGTAGACTACTTAATGCAACACACATACATACTTACATACATGGCCATTGCTTGACTTCCACACTTGTGTACTGTAAACATTCCTCATATATGAACTCTTTTATCTTCCCTACTAACGGGACATTTATTTAACACCATGTTGACTGTCTAACCTTTCCTTGTGGCAGACGCCACAACCGGCCAGGGGATATTTGTTGCGACTCCTTTCTTTCTATGTTTACTCAGCCCTTCTTTGTCTCTGAGGTAGAGAAGAGGGGGTGATCTCGTGAAAGCACGTTGGCCGAAGATTCTGGCCAATTAGGAACCAACAGGTCAGTTTGACCATGCATGATTTGACTCCCTATAAAACAAGTCACTCACCCTCTTTTCTTTTTCTTTTTCTTCCGTTTTCCGGCTGAACGCACACAGAGGAGATCGTCGACCCCCTCCCCCACCGGCTCGACCGAGGAGGTGGGGGAGGCAAAAGTCAAAAAATAGGTAATCTTTTTAATTCCTACCACGAATAACGAACTATTCCGTCAAACACACACTATTACAATTGCCACAAAAATGCATCAAAACACGCTCGCATATACACATTCGTACAAACACTAACTTAAACAAACCGAACATTTCACTCGTACACGCTCGTACAAACGGAACTTTTCTCTCCTTAAAAATGAACTCTGTAACTGATAGCTCTACAAAATGTCTTAGTCAAATAAATTGTTTTGTTTAATATAAATGTTGATTTTACAAAATGCCATTCTTGTGTGTTAGCTTTATTATTCCTTCGCTTTCTTTATAATATAATTTCAGATATTATAATGATATTTTATTTCTTCTCTTTGTTTGTTTTATTCTGTTAATTTTATCCACACGTGGTCGGGCCACTTCGAACAGTGGGAATGACATGCCGCTTTAAAGGCATCTCTCCAAACCCTTTGGTCGGAGGACCCCACATGGATTTAACCTAATTGTTCAAGAATAACCCCTGGCCATATCCTCTTCGTTCATACTCATGGAAAGTGTTCATTCACTATCCCCACCCCTCTCTTTAATTCCTCTTTTAATACATGTTAACAAAGATGACCAATAAAGTTGTTTTAACTATTAGAAATAGATTTCGTCTCGTTTCTATAGACTGCTGCCACATCTGCGGAGGTGCTGCTTAGAGCACCCTTTCTTGCTTTGACAGAGTTCAAAATTCCCTTTGCAATTTAGTAGGGGATGATCTTCTTTTCTCTCCAGCCCCTTTCTCACGAGACATTGCTAATTTGTAGCAGTCATAAAGATTAACATTTATTTCCTTTCGTGGAGAGCAGTCTTAGTGAGGCTATTTGGTCACAGAATGAACAATCAGACTCCCGGGAATATTAATTTCAACTGAACCTTCAAAAGACTACTTTCAGACCGTTTGGAATTTACACAGGAGTCACAGAGAGCTTCCATGCACCATCAAAGAAAGACGTCTTCTCTCTCGCCCTGGTCAACTTGACGCCGAGCAAGGCTATTCTCCACTGGAAGATATACTGTTCGAAAATTTTAGCAGACGACCTTTCTTACTTTCTTCACTGACACACTTTTGGCAACCTACACCCAACGGTGTAGGTCACTTAAATAAATAATATATTGCTGTTTATAGAAGGGTTTTGTGTTGGATAATGGCCCTGTGAGGCCGGACGCATGTTGAAGTGGGCGTATGTGTGGGGGATCGTTTGGTTTAGCTTGCGCGATTTAGTGCAGGTGAACCCATACAAGCAAGTGCAAAATAGGGCTGTTCTCACAGTCGGAGCTCACAAGCGTTGACAGGGCCACCACGTTGATGAGACCTCAGGTCAAGGGTCAAGGTGCACCTGCGCATAGGGGTTCTGTGAAGTCACGGGCTTTTGCATGGGAAACAGAGTTTTGCCAGTCTGGTTTTTGGAAGCAAGCCGAACAGACGTATTTCTCTATCTAGTCTGAAATGAAAAGGGGAATTTGTTTCCCTAAGAGAACACAGACATGATATTCCTTCTTCCCTCTCCTCGAATGGCTAAGGACTTAAGCTAGGAATTAACTACGATAAAGTAGTAAATTGATCTCTCCCTCAACGTTTAGTAAAACATCTCCAAGAGCGACAGTAAACTGACGCCTGAATAAAACTAATCAACATTTAAAAGATTGTTTGCCTCCTGAATCGTGTTATGAAGGTTTTTGTTTCAGACACAGTGGACGGCGATGTTCACGGCAGTACAGAAGCGAAGAAAGAACTCAACCACTAGACGACATCGAGACGACACACTTCTACGACGAAGAAGAAAAGGTACGAGAAATTAAAGGGTATGCAACATTTGTTTTCATTTGATGACTCTTTTATTACAAAATATTATAGAAGTTGGTCTTACAGTCAATGCGAAGATAAGCTCCTATAAATTTTTCTCTACTCTATCGCTATTTCCATGGAAAGTGCTCGACTGAGCTCCAGTCTCTGTTTCTTCTTTGTAAAAATGTCACAGCAAGATCTCCTCTTCTATCACATCAGCAACGAATTTTCTTTTTTTCTTCTCTGTGCCTATCATCAAACGGAATTTCCATGAATAGAGTTTCCTTCCAAAGACTTCCCATTTGTGGAACACGTTGGCACAAGATTGCTTCCATGAGGGCTTCAATATGGTTACGTTCAAATCTAGTGTCAATAAATACTTGTCATGAACCGTCCTTTTAAGTCATAAAATTTTATTCATTCTGTTTGGTTTATTTTTTCTTCTTCAACCACCACTATCAGTTTAACATCCGTTTTACATGCTGGTATGCATTGGACGGCTTTAAGAAATTGACTTCCAAAGTAACATATCTCTGTCCAGGTCTTTATTTATCCCTCATGTCCATTTTTATTACTTTCTCCCATGTTTTCCTTGGCCTTCCTCTGTGAACTGAACCTACTACCTCAACTGTTCTACATCTATTAATCCAAGAACTCTCATCGATTCTTTCAACATGGCTATACCATCGAAGTCTCTTGTTTTGTACACATCTCCCTATAGTCTCCAGATTTAATCTTCTTCTAAGGCCATCAGAACTAATCCTCTCATAATATTCATCATCATTTAATTGTCAATCTATCCATATCATTAACCCTTATTATTCTCGAGTGGTTTTTGGCCTTAATAAGTTGTGTCTCATTAGTAAACAAAAATAAATCTCCAAACCACCATCTCAAATAAAATTTCATAAACAAAGACCAAAGTAGAGCTATTTTTATGATTTATTTCCGCTCCAAAACGAAAGAAAAAACATTTCTCGAGAGCGGCGACACAATTCTAGAAAAGAGCCTAATTATTTTTTGGTCTATGAAATACGTTTTAAAGTTTAATTCACTACAGAAAATAGTGAACAAAAATAAATTAGGTTAATTCACCACAAAAATTCGCTTGTTTTCGGCCATTCAAGAATGTACACGTTATCAAAGGGAAGTAACTTTTGAAATTATTTGTAAATGAGAGATTTTTTTTTTTTTTTTAATTATTTATTTAAAAAACCCAAAAAACAACAACTTCTGTTTGCCCCAAACAAGGGGGCAAATTTCCTATGAAACGTAAGGGGCGACTGTGATCCGGGCCAGATTTATAGGAGACAACCAGGGTGGGGAGTTGAGTAGTAAGATGTTTGTTCACATTGCATTTAAATTTCTGCATGTTGGTACGGTCGGGAAAACAGGGTAGGGATGGAATTCCAAAGGCAAGCGGTCCAAGGAGGAAAGAAGTTATTATAGTAGAAAGTTTTCCGTCATCTGAGCCCTCTACAGTGAATGAGTGGAATTTTGCTGCTAGTCCGGTGGATCGAGTGTATTTGTTTGCGTGGAGAGTTACAAATGCAGAAGGTTCATTGGAACATGTGGAAGTACTTGTAACACAAGCATAGGGATGCAACACTGCGGGGATGCGACACTGCGGGGATGCGACAGGAGCTGGAACTTGACAGACAGATTATATAAAAAGGCATCCCTAAACTTTTATGAATTGCAACTTTTTATTTTTCAAGGAAACTTATCGTTACAGCCCCCTCCCCAGGGACATGCATAAAGTTTTATTTTTAGCAGGAAAAAATGCCACTCGTAAACAGAAAATTCTAAAGCTATCAGGCTGTCTGGAAAGTTCGTGCCGAATTTTAAAGGAAATGAAAAATTAAAAAAAAAAAATATATATATGCTATTATTTAATCAAATGCTCATGAATTGTGGATTTTGATATGTTAAGTCTTTCTGGTAGTTTTTGTGGTGTGTAATGTTGATTATTTTAAATTAATATCTTGATTTGGTCGTCACCTCTAGAGGGTGGTCTGCCTGAGTGTTCTTCATCATTAAGACTAAAATCTCCAGATCTAAACTTTACGAACCATTTCTGTACAGTTCTGTCAGCTAAAGCATCTTCACTGTACACTACACATCTTTTTTTTGTTGTTTGAGAGGCATTTTTGCAATTATGGAGAAAGAAAAGTATCAAGTGCCTAAAATGGATTTTACAATCTTCCATTTTTAAAGCGCTCCAAAATTAGCACACGTTAAATAATTTTTCACTTTCTGTCTCAACAGATATTTTGAAGTGTGCTGCTCTAACCGGAAATGTAAGTACGTTAGATTTGTCAATAAGGGATTGGACTCTCGAGAATGAATTTACTGCACTTGTAACCCTCAGCATAAATACCCACAATCGGTACAAACTTTCTGGACAACCTAACAGAATCATCAGTAACCATGATGACGGAATGTGTGTTTAACTCTGCCACTTTCTGTCCATCCGTTCATCAAATCACTACTAAACAGGGGACACTGGCACAATAAGTGTGTGGAGGGCGGGATGAGAATCTAGGAAGGGAAAGGTATTAAACACAAAAGTCTCAATCCCGATAGAAGGCAGCACATTTTCATTTTATCTTCAATCACATCCAAAAAATAAATTTCACTCAACAGTATCATCTGAGAAGAAAGAGGTCATGTAAATAATTCATTATTTAATGTAAATAAATTTTATGGCGATATATATATTATAAAATAAAATAAATAAATAAAATTTAATAGCTTCTTTTGGTATTTTGATTCATGTCTAGGTAACTATAAACTATTTTCGTTGTAAGGGACAACCCCCCCCCCTTACTAGTTTCGCTATTCATTTAAATGATTTATCAATAAATACTAAACATCTTCCACAAAAACACTGAAGTATAACAATCTTAATAGTTGCTTGAAACTGGCTCTGATCTGTTGGACATAAAAGAGACCAGCTCCGTTGTTAGCTTCGTATCCAAATGACCTAAATAGACATCTGAAGGCTAATTGATGTAACTTTAGAAGTAAAAAAAATACCCTCAAGTGAATTAGAATTTTTATAAATAAATTATAGAACTTATTAACTATTTTAAGAAATATTACTGAATTAAAATTTATAAATGTCCACGCAACTTTTAGGATGTACTAGCTCTGAACGAAAAATTCAAAATGGCATATTAGTGGGTTCCCCCACGTGTGAGTTTGCTCTTTTCTTTTTCTGAACCACTGTATAGTGTAGGTTTTTTCAAGACACTTTAATCCAAGAACTTTTTACTCTTTGTGAATTTTTCTGATGATTTTGTAATGTTGCAGTGACGCTATTAACGTAAAAATGTTGTTTGGCACAAGACAAATGAAACGGACCATAAAAAAATATATCTCACAGAAATGTTATGTTTTTTGGAAATGGGAAAAAATAAAAATAAAAATAATAAAATAAAAACATGGTTATTGGAACATAATATGAACCTGACTTATATTTACTCTATTGTCACTAATTGACAATCATCGAGCTGAATCTTTTAAGGAGACTGCAAAGTAAAAGGGCACTGATAGTATATGCTAATACATATATTGTCATTAATAATATATATATATATATATGTGATTTTATGAAGGCTTACCAAAGCATTCCTTTCAGGACACCAATGATCACCATTAAAGATATTTTTTCTTACAAATACTATTTATTCAAATTAAATGTTTTTTCCTACACGTGTTTCACTACCAAGCAGTTACTTGCTTGGCAGATCATCAGGGAAATTAAATGTCTGGAATACTGGTTTCAACTGCCGACAATACACAATGTGGCGTTGCAATAGTTGAGGTCACTTAAGAAGAGAAGAGGAAAAAAAATAAAAATAAAAGTCAAAATTAAAAAGCAAGGAAGAACAACGATAAAAAAGAAAGTAATTGCTTGGTAGTGAAACACGTGTAGGAAAAAACATTTAATTTGAATAAATAGTATTTGTAAGAAAAAATATCTTTAATGGTGATCATTGGTGTCCTGAAAGGAATGCTTTGGTAAGCCTTCATAAAATCACATATAAATGCTCTGTACTCTGTAATCGAGTATCATCGAGCTTGTTTTTTATTGGAACAACCCCGGTCTTCACTGAATGATCTATTTTATAAGTGAAAAATCTAAATCTATCTATCTATATATATATGTACAGGGTAATCTCCAAAATTAATGAACAGATCATTATATAGTGAGTAACATGGGCATATGATTTTTTTGTAAATGTTTAATTTTTTTTTTTTTTTTTTTTTTTAGGAATCAACCATTATGAATTTTGGACTATATATTCTTGGCAACACGCCGGGTAACATGGGGACATTATATTTTTAAACTTTACAATTTAGGACCCCCCACCCCGACCACCACCAATCTTTTTAAATAAGTTAGATACAAAAATTTTAAAGAAAATAATTGCTCTACGTCAAATTTTGAGTTATATTAAGAAATACATTTTTAGAAATATCAGTGCATGAGCATCAATAATATGTATGTGCTTCGTAAAATCCTAAACTATTGAACTTATCATTATGAATTATGGAATATGTATTCTAGGCAACAGGGTGAGTAACGCGGGTACAATATTTATTTTTTACTACTGTTCTCATCTTGGATGTTATGTTATTCTCACAACGTTTCGACCGTTTATCTTGTCGAACACGGAAATCTTTACGGAATTTCAAACGGAACCCTTTATTTAATTAAGAGGAGTAGCTTGCTCTCATTCTGTGAGCCATGAACGGGTAGAAGTCTTAAGTAATTTTATAATTGCATTCTTAGTATCACCTGTACTGAGGATTGAACTTTCAACTTCCAGAAGACTGTTACTTAGAACTGATTATTACTTAACACTTTATCCGTTATGCCACCGGTCATTGCGGTTCAATCCTCAGTGCGGGTGATAAGAATACAATGATAACTGACTTAAGACTTCTACCCAGGCATAGCTTACGGAATGACAGCAAGTTACCCCGATGGAATAAATAAAAGGTTTCGTTTGAAATTCCAGAGTTCAACAAAAAGATTCCCAGAGTTCACAAGATGCACCTGAAGAAAATTGAAAGTTACATCGGCCGAAACGTTGTGAGAATAATATCCAAGATGAGAACAGTCGTTCAAATAATCCAAATTAGAAATCTTCATCCAAAAAAATTCAAAAACATGGGCATACCAAGTTCGATTCCTGTCGGTTTCATAGGACTACTTTCATTATGGATGTTGGCAACCTTCATGTGGTCTCTTCTGTAAGTACTTGATTTTGGAAAACCACAGAACGAACATCAAGTAGGTCCAAAGTCATAGCATTCTGATTCATACGAATTTATATTAACTATTAGACAGAACTCAAAATTTTATACAGTGAAGCATGAAAGATGTGTTTTTACTTTTCTAACATTTTTAATCACCTTCTCCTTCTCCTCCTGTGCTTATCCCTCCACCCATTTCTCCCTCATACATCTGTCTCACCCCCGCTACTTGCCTCCTACTCTTTCTCTGCCTTACATCTCCACCTTCTCTCCTCACGTACTCAACCCACTATATACAACATCTATTTTTCCCCTCCCTCTCTTACAACCGCTTCCCTCCTTGGATTACTTTTCAATGCTTCACTCTATAAAATGTTGAGTTCTGTTTAATAAAGCTCATTTTTACCAAATTAATATGGTCAAACTAATCGACCGAAATATCTTGGTTCAGCTTTAATGTGTTCGTGTCCTCACTTCTGCTAGCATCCACTATTCCATGTACTAATTTTCCATTTTGTCTGAAATTTGTATTTTATATTTACCCCCTCATAAAATGTCAAAATAACAAAAAAGGAAAGAAAAGACAAAGTCAAAATAACCATTCTAACAGTTTATTACAGCAACAAGAGTGTACTTACAACTTGTATGGTAGGACAACGTGCGACTACTAGATATTCGTTGCATGCGTTTCCAGGTGTTGTGCATGGCCAGCCCTACCTCTGATAAATGTGGGCCAATAAAACCTCTCTCGGCCTATCTTACAGAGTTTGCATTATTTGGGGGGGGGGGGAGTTTTTGGTTTTTCTTTTCTTTACAATTTCACAGACAGACAAATAGAGCTGGCTAGCTAAAAAAAAAAAAAGAAGCAAATAGCATTTTTCTCACGGCTATTTGCTAACAAAATATTAAAATTAAACAAAAGACAAAATCAAAAAATGTTAAAAAGGAAAGTGTACATTATGCGTTTCCCTTTTTTTTTTATTAAAATGACTTTGCTGAACAAAGCTGCTGAGCATATCAGTGATCGTTTCATATATATATATATATATAGAGCATATATCTTGTATCAGTAGAAACAAAATCAAAGTGCTCGATCATAAAAATACAAGAGCAGAATATTATATATATATATATACACATTTTTACTTAATTACTATACATTTATGCATCCGTTAAATGTACCCAGGTTTCGCCAACTAGCTCCCTCGGAATTTTGTAAAAATTACAGTTTAAATTGACCGTGTGGAACTCTCAAGCCTTTTTTCCAGTACAGACGTTTAAAGAGAGGCTAAAGAGTCCCACATAGTCAATTGAAACTGGAATTTTTACAAAATTCCGGAGGACCTGATGGGCGAAACCTGGGTACATTTAACAAACCCATAAATGTATATTAATTAAATAAAAACACATATGTATGTATGTGTGTTTGTATAACAAATGTAAGTTAATATTACTTGAAGATACTTAACGTAACTAGTTTCCTGCATCAATTCAATCTTCAAACGTGTTTTTACTTAAAATGAAAGAGAAATGTTTAAAGATTACATGAAACTGCAGTCACCTTGAGTCCCTTCACGTAGTTTTACATTCAATTACATCTAGCTCTGCACTTACACACGGAATACTTTTTTGTTTTTAGTTGCTTTTGACTTTTATGGTTTTACAGCTTATCATTCGTATTACCATTTTGTATTCAATAAATATATTGAAAACAAAAAATATATATCTTGAAGACAAACTTCTTAAAAGGTTTAACCAATAAAATGGCATTTATTTAAACGTTAAAATATATAACAGAGCCGATACAATTCTTAAAGTTACAACTCACCCACAGATCCCAACATTACACTGGGTTTCATACCCCTAACAGTTACTTGTCAGATGTTGCTTCGGGTGTGGTTTAGTTCTTAGAATTATGTTAAAATAAATCAAATAAGAACTAAACCATAGCAGAAACATGTAATGATGGTTTCTTAAAAGCATCAAACCCAGTATAATGGTGAGATCCATGCGAGATGACCTGTAAATGTGTGTGTGTGTGTATATTTAATGAAGTGGTTTGAAAGTAGATATATGGGCCACCCACTTTATATACATGAGAAATAAAAAAAGAGAAACCGAAAATTGTTTATATGTTTGTCTTTATTGTTCAAAGACTTCTTCAAGATGACTGATTTGAAGAAAAACAAGCAATTTTCGGTGTTCCTGTTTTCATTATGTCAGATTATTAATTCCATAACTATCATATATATATATATATATATATATATGCAATCTGCAGCCTAAAAAATGCGAAAATCAGAAAAATTAACCTTGACAGAATTCGAAACTGTGCCATGAAGGAGCCATTCTAATAGGCAAAAGATATTCTAGCCATCTGAGCTATAAGGCAAGCAGTTTAATCAAGACCTAAATAATAGCAAAAAGACCTCATCTTATATGCCAAAGAAAATTTCACTGATAATCATGCCGGCTCATTAGTTAAATACCACTTTCAAGACTTTTCATTAAATAAATTGTTTGCTATTTATAATTCACTAATATATATATATATATATATATATATATATATATATATAAACAATAAAAAGTTAGATTCCAGTAACTATGTCTTTATTCACCTTTCAAAAAAAAAAAAAAAAAAAAAAAAAAAAAAAATATCCAGATACTTGACGGATTGCTCCGTCGACACATTGACAACCATAATATAGTTATATATCTTGGATTTTCTATAAGTACGACTCTTTAGAAGGAAAGTCCAAAAAAAAAAGTATTCAAATACAAAGGTGAATAAATACATGGTGACTGTAATCTAATTTTCTATTGTTTATTTATACATGCTCTGGAGTAAAACAATTAACATCCATTGAGCTTAAACCTCGAAAGTCTGACTATTAATAATAAATATATATATATATATATATACACACACACACACACACACACACACACATAAATATATATACTATATGTAAAGAAATAAATAATTTAATTATTGTAGTGGCACTGTGTCACTATTGGGTAACGCAAGCATTGGGCAAAGGTTGCTGCGGTTGCTGGAATAATAATGGAAGCTCGCCTTAATCGAGTGACACACACGCATGTACACACACATGAAAGAGGAAAAAGAATGACAACAACATATAATAAGCTGACAACACAACAAAAATAAACTTTAAAATAAAAAAAAATATTTTAAATTAATAAAATTTGCACAACCATGATGTTTATGTTTTTCATCATACAACACTTTTAATAATAGAAAAAGCAGAAAAAAAAAGAAAAAATAATATATATTACAGCTTTAAATATACTGATTTACAGAAACACATTTGATAAAATACTGTTTGAAATTGAAAACTTAAAATAGTGTCATCATCCACACACATCAGGATGAGAAAAAAATGTTTTAAAATAAAATAGCAAAAAAAAAAAAAAAAAAAAAAATACTATCTTGTAGTTTTTTCTTTTTTTAAATAAATAATTAACAATTATGGTAATAACTTTTATAATAGCTATTATCATTATAATAATAATAATGATAACAATAATAACAACAACAACAAGTCACCTTGATAAGATTTTAGGTTCAAACCATAATTCTTCTTTAATATCATCTCATTATAAAACAAACAAACTTATTATTTCTAATGAACTGTCTTGGTGTTTTTGACATTGTAGAAATCAATTTTTAAAACGAGAAATGGAGTTTATGAATTTTTTAAAAGTTCATATTTTGAAGGCTGTCAATCAGAAATCTCGTTTATTGTTGCATAAAGATATTGCTTACTTGATCAGAATATCACAGCTGGAAAATTAGGTACACAAATAAACAAACAATTCTAATCTTAGTGAATGTAATGTCACAGTGCTATGGGTTAGAGACAACTTAACCGGATATGGTCCACTGGTTGGAAAAGTACAATGGTGTGGAGGCTCAAAATTTATCTAGTAATTTGCAATCAAGATTGTCTTTTAAGCAAGAAATCGTAAGAATTAAATTTTTTTGTAATATTCAATTCTGCCCCCATAGAACAATGGCAGGAGGCTTTCTTCTCAGGTAGTACTTACAAAATATAGCTACGTCCACAGCAGGCAGTTATCTTGTCGGATTTTCAAAGCCAGAACCAAATAGCATTTAAGCTGACAAATCAAATTTCGCTTCTGACAAAGCCAATTTTCATTTGTTATTGTTGTGTCATGTTATTGGCAATATAATAACGTACTTCACTACAATTTATTTAAAAAGATCAGTCTGGCTCAGATGACTGGTAACATGACACAATTTTAAATAATCACCGTAAAATAAAAATCAGCAAGGAGATAACTCTTATTTGACATTTAAGAATATAATGCAAGTTGTCTACCTTAAAACTAAAAAAAAAAAAAAATTCTGTATAAGTTAAAAAAAGGTGTGCAAACAAATAAAAATGAAAAACTAAAAATTACTTCAGTGCATTCCGGGCAACACCGGGTAGGGACAGCTAGTTATTTATATGTTGATGATGCACAAAAGAAAAGACAACTCAGACTGAAATAAAAAGGAGATAAGACGGGTCAAGCTAGTTGAGTCGGATTGGGTCAGTTTTCCAGCGACGGCATTCTTAACAAGTAGCGGGTCCTTTGTAAGGTCATTATTTCAGAGTTGATTTCTAGAGTTTTGAAAAGCCTAAAAACAGGCGTACAAAAAACAAAAGAATAATAACAGAGGAAGCCTGTTTGCTATGTAAGAAAGATGATAAGAGGAAGGATGATGCGGATGCAGGTTTGTTTAAACCATGTCATTGGAATGGCGGAGTGCATAAAGAGGCGTAAGGGGCTGGAAATAGACAACGCATGCAAACTGCATCAGTAGTGCTACAACAGAGAGAGAGAGAGAGAGAGAGAGAGAGAGAGAGAGAGAGAGAGAGAGAGAGAGAGAGAGAGAGAGAGAGAGAAGCCAGAGTGAATAAATAGATACCCACACAGAATAAATAATGAAAAATGACAATTATGAACACAATCATGCACGCAGACATGCACGCTTTCAATTGGAGCAATTTGCACTTTTCATAGAAAGTCTAATTTTGCATAGTGAAAAAATACAAGTTACAAAAAAATGAAAAAAAAAATGAATAAATAACCTTTCCCTATTAGACTTTTAGTGAAAAAATATAAGTTCAAAAAAAAAAAAAAATGAATAAATAACCTTTCCCTCCCACAAAACCAAAAAGAAAAATAAAGCAATAATCTTGGAATGGTTCAGTTAACGTTTCTGTAAATTTTCATTATGAATTACCGAAAAAGAAAAATTCACATTTTTTTTTTCTTTAGATAAAAACTAAATCTATTTTTAGATTTTATCAAAAGATATAAAAATTAAGATTGTTTTGTATTTTGTTAAAAAAGAATTGTAGAGGGAGGCCATAGGGGAAGGAGGGCATGTTAGTGGAAGTGGTGGGGGGAGTATTTTAGAGGGGGGATTTTTAGAGGGGACGTGGGAGGAGGAGATAATTTTAGAGGGGGGCGTGGGAGGAGGAGATAATTTTAGAGGGGGCGTGGGAGGAGGAGATAATTTTAGAGGGGGCGTGGGAGGAGGAGATAATTTTAGAGGGGGGCGTGGGAGGAGGAGATAATTTTAGAGAGACCTGTGGCAGGAGAGAATTTTAGAGGAGGGGAGGGAGAGAATTTTAGAGAGGTGTGCGGGATGAGAGAATTTACGAGGGGAGGAAGAATTTACGAGGGGGGCGTGGGAGGAGAGAAAAGTTATAAATAATTAAAAAAAATAAGACTGATAATATTTCAATAAAATGATGAAAACTTTTTTCGTTTTGATTAAATCTACTTTTTTGCAATTCTCTCATTCTCTAAAAACGAAAAATATGATAGATGATCTCTCCGGGTGCATTTTGATCCCTCTTTCTCCCCAAATCATGGAGAGAGGGTATGAGGGAAGAAATGCTAACTAGAGTTAAGGAGGAAGGGCAGACAGACAGACAGACAGAGAGAGAGAAGAGAGAGAGAGAGTAAACTTTGGCCACAAAAATACATTACATAGTAACGAAGTACTATGGAAACTATAGAATACAGTTTCGCATCAACTAGGATTTGGGGGGAGGGGTCATTTAGTTTTAAAGAAAAAAATGTTAATTTTTTTTAATTAAAAATTTTTTTTCTTACTTTTGAAATAGAATCGGGGAGAGGACAGGCAAAGAGCTCAAGACATTAACAAACTTATCTCACTATATCCATGACTGTATAAATATATTATATATATGAGAGAGAGAGAGAGAGAGAGAGAGAGGGGGGAGAGAGAGAGAGAAAGAGAGAGAATATATAGAGAGATATATGAATTTACAGCTATCTACCTATCTAGATATTCAAATACTTATTTGCTAGCCAGCCGAGAATAAACAATAACTTCTTTACTATAGTCAAAGAATGCGGAGAAAGCTTAATTATTTATATATATATATATGTATATATATATATATATAAATTAATAAATAAACAAATAAAAGATCACATCTCAATAAGTTATTGAATTTTTTTATAAACAGGTCCAATGTTTTGAGCATGCGAGGTGTGGGAGAAAGGACAGAATAAATGGGATGGGCGGGGTAGGAAAAATTTACTTTTTTTTTTAAATTTAAAATTTTTAATTTAATTTTTTTTTTTTTTACTACAAAACAGCAACAATAAAGCACTAAACAAAAATTTGTTAGAAAATTCAAATTTCATTTTTTTTTAAATTTTATTTATTTTTTTATTATTTTTTAATTATTTATTTTTTTTTTTAATATTTTACTTCTAGTAAAAGTTTTATTTTTTGAAATTAATTTCATTTTTTTCAAATTAATTTTTCAAATGTATCGATATTTTTGAGATGAGGTTTTGTTGTTATCTACATGTTTTGGCATGTTATCCATCTTTTGGTTGCTATATTCACCGTTTCAGCCGCTATCCTCTTGCCATTTTCAGGTAACTTTCCTCATAATTGGTAACCTACCGGGAATTTTCTAGCCCTGTGGATTGAACGAAGAGTTCATTTCAGTTCAAAATTACCGGAAGCTAGCTATCTATGGTAAAAAAATACCCAAAGAAGCCCTGTGAACATAACAACCCTAGATAACAGTCCAAAATATGTGAATAATGTGAATTATTTAAGTGTCGATGCTTTTTTTTTGTTTTACCAAAACACTTCAAAATGTATGAATTAGCATCTGTGACATATGTCTGGTAGACGATGGAGTTTTAAGATTAAAAAAAAAAAAATTTTTTTTTACAATTTTTTTCAATGAGGTTCATTCACTTGGATTACACAAGTGATTTTTAACAATTTTTTTTTTTAATTTTAAAATTAAAATTTTTGTTACTTTTATTTTTGATAAGTCGGATAACAGTGCAGTCTGCTGGCTACTACGACAATTGAAAATATCTCAGCAGTTAGAAGAGAACGAATAAGAACTTAAGACAGAATTTTTTTAGCAGGCCACTTACATATATATATCATATATATTATATATATGTATATAATAAGAGAGAGAGATTCGGTCAACTGGTGCTTAGATGGTGGTAATCGTTATTGTTGTAGTAGCATTAGTAAGAGCAGCAGCAGTGACCCCTAACCATGTGCAGGCCATTATGAGACAAAGAGACGGACTATATCACAGTGTGTGGGCTGCTTATTGCTTCAGAAATTATAGCAAATTCTTTTTTTTTTTCAATTTTGGCAGAAGAGGTTGAGTAACTAACTGCTGATATAATTAGTAAAAAGGGGCTTTTGTTGAGCAAGGACAAACCACCTGATGTCTATGTCTCATGTTGGAGCTAGAAGAAGGAAGAAACACACTAAGTCAGACATTGTATGTGTGTATGTGTATATATAAATATATATATATATATACACACACACCGGGCCAGCCAGAAGTAACCGGGCAGTCATTGCCTGGAAGTCTTTTTTACTTTCATTTTTGCTACAGAGTTTTGACTGCCCTGTTACTTCTGACTCACCGCGTGTGTATGTGTGTGTGTGTGTGGAATGAAAGACCAAAATTATTTATTTATTTATCAACGTTTCATCTTTATTTCAAGACTTTCTCAAGATGATTGATTTGACGAAATAACATAGAAGTACAATATTTGAAATTATTGATTTCTTTGTTATTTCTTCAAATCAGTAATTTTGAGAAAGTCTTGAAATAAAGATGAAATGTTGATGAATAAATAAATAATTTTGTTTTTTCTATTTCATTTTCCATCATGTTGGAATATCATTTCCATAATCACCATCATATATATATATATATATATGATATATATATATGTGTGTGTGTGTGTGTGTGTGCATCTATGAAAAATAAGATATATAAATGAGTATATCTGAAAGACAAAATGGAAAACTGCGAGAGCTGGACATGTTTTGTTCTTTTCAGAATTTCCCTTTTGATGAAATTCTAAAATGAACAGACCGTGCTGAGATCTAAATTCTTCCATTTTTGATCCAGACACACACAGATGAGGATAACAATTTGACAAATGTGTCGACGAAATAAAATGGAAAAAAAGGATAAAAAGACGGAACATAAAAGACAAGATCACATCAAAAAGTCATGCAGAGGACTGATATTTCGTTTTCTTTTATTCACTTGTGATAAAACTTCTTGAATAAAATGAAATGAAATATCAGTCCTTCACATGGCTTCTTGATTTTCATCTATTTATCCTTTTTTTCTTCTTTAACACTCACAAATATTATATATATATATATACATATATATATATATATATATACAGCATGGTAGATCTGAGTTGTCTGTATTGTCTTTGACAGGAGTACCTTTTGTTAGAGAGCTAAATGTAGGTACAGAGCAAAATAAAGTTAGAAATAAAATGTGTGTGTGTGTGTGTGTGTGTGTGTGTGTGTGTGTGAAAATAATAAAGCGACAAAGAATGGAAAACAATGTGGTTTTTTTCCATACAAACTTCATCAGAAAATAAATTTTATTTTGAAAAAAAAAAAAAAATAATAAAATAAACAATCAAAAAAATAAAAATAACCCTAACAAATTCTAAGAATCAGTCGATCGTTTTTTTTTTTTTTTTTTTTACTGGAACTTTGAGATTTTACATTTTATCCATTATTACCAGAAAACTGCTTAATTCTTGGATGGTTGTTGTTCAGATATTTTTTTGTTTTGTTTTTTTTTAAGTTGACAGCATCTATTCATCTCATGATTGACACTTAACAAAAAAAAAAAAAAAAAAAAAAACTCATTTTTATTTAATTTAACACTTTCTGATGAAGTTTACATGAAACGAAACAGGTTTAAAACACGGTCTTTGTCACTTTCATTATTTTCATTGCTGTCGGATATTTCTACTCCATATCATTCATATATATTATTTAATGAGACACTCTAAAAGTAGACACATTGTAATATATATAAACAAACCGGATTTCCTGTTAAATACAATGTATCTACTTAAATATGTTGGATAATCATTAATCCATATATATATATATATATTTGTTAATTCTGTTAGGTGAAAAGAAATCCAACAGAGTGCTCGATTATTCTATGAGAGTATAATATTTATTCATGAATTTTACAGAAGTTTAGGTCTCATGGTACCAATGGTTTCGCGAATAAACCAAAACCTGGTGAAAAAAACCTGGGCTTAAGTTTATTTCATCGCTCGTCAGCCATTTTTTTTTTTTGAAAATGCTGACAAGCGATGAAACAAACTTAAACCCAGGTTTTTTTTAACCAGGCTCAGGTTTATTCACAAAGCCATTGCCATCATGAGATCTAGACTTCTGTAAGATTCATAATATATATATATATATATACATATATATATATATATATATATATACATATATATATATATATATATATATATATATATCAAGCATTGATTGCATTTAAAAAGGCATAGTGGACTGTTATTCTTTTTTCCATGTGTAACATTTGACAGTAGATTTGCTCAGAGTTGCATTTACGAGGGTTTGAACTCCTCTCAGCATCATAGAACTATGAATAGGAGATCAGTAACAGTGCATGAGACAGGGTTTTCTGAAGGACAGTCTTCCTTTATCCAGTCAGGTAACAGAAATGATACACTGCACTCACAATTGCAGTCTGAATTAAGTAAAAAAAAAAGAAAAAAGTGCTCTATCTTGTACAGTTAAGCACGACAGAGCAGAATATAAAATATAAAATTATACATAAAATCACTGACATGATTGTTTCTATCAGGGTAGGTGATCGAGTTAAAATTAACAACGTGAATCCTAAAAGAATACAGCTCGGCACTATTTCAAAACACCTTATCGCATAAAACTATTATATTAATTTGTTTTTTGACAAAAAATGTTTACTTTAATAAAAAAAAAATCGCCATTACTGTTTTTCTGTTAACTTGAAGTTAATTTCCAAATGGCTCTATTTGTTTATACTAGTTAGAGATATTTCAAGATGGCCGCTATATGCTGAGCAATGCATTCTAGTCATAAAGGAATTAAAAAAAAAAAAGAAAAGTTCCAGAACAAATAAATTTGCGGAAAACTAAAATTACTCATTTTGGAAGAGTGAAAAGTTTATAGAAAAATAACTACTTACTATAATAGTTCTATGCGATAAGCTGTTTTCTAAATAGTTCCGAACGACATTTGAGGATTCCTTGAAGTTAATATTAACCAGTTATATTTCAGAGAGAGAGAGAGAGAGAGAGAGAGAGAGAGAGAGAGAGAATATAACTCACACCTACACACCAGAAACTGCTTTCAGAGTTTAATTTACAAAGCAGGTGTGATACTTTTATGAGTATGTGTATTTATATATTACATTTTTTTAACCCATCTTAGGCAACAAATTGTTGTGGTCGAAAAAGAAAAGTTTTTCTATGATTAATTTTTGTTGTTTGTACATTTATAAGACTTTTCTTTACGTAGACAATCTGACATTTATCAGAAAAAAAAAAAATTTAGAACGGCGATCATTTTCACAAGGTAAATTGAATTTATTACTAAATTTCCGACATGCATTTAAATAAGTTGTCTTTCCTTTGTTTTTGTTTTATTTTATTTTAAATGTGTGAAAATAAGTGACCATCGTCGATATTGTATTTATTAATATTGTAAATTCATAACAATGTATATTTTTGTTGTAAATTTAAACAAATTGAATAAATAAAGTTTTATAAAGTCTAAATCGCAAAAATTATTTTTACAAAGAAGGAACATTTTTCTTTTTAAGACCAAACAAATTTACTTAAACTTTTCAATTGCTTGTATATTGCATATTCTTTTTTTTTTTTTATTATATATATTATATATATATTTTATCAAAAAGCTCGCGAGTGAGATTTTTTTTCTTTCCGCCTTCTGTTTTAAAAACAGTTGTTAGAAGAAACCGATGTAAGTTCTTTAGATTGAAGAAAGAATAAAATTTTAAATGAAAGATGTTTTTGTTTGTTAGTTTGAAAAATTTACTATGGACTTAAACGAATGAATAAATGAGGAAATAAAAAGACATTAAAAAACATTCGAGTATATACATTCTTTTCTCTCCATTAAATAAGAAGGAAGTGAAGCAAGAAGAGGAGGAAAAAGGAAAATGGAATGCAGTTTCTGGTTTGTTTATAATCATTTTGGTTTCAGATGAGATCGGAAAGATAAAAGTCAAATCAAAATGTGTGAGGAGGGGGGGGGAATATAGATAGATAACACCTGATGGCTGGAATAAGGAGAGACCGTTTTGGGAAGGGGCATAGAGGATTGATAATGTGATGAGCAATCAAACCCAATCAGTTTTTGACTGGAATAAAACAGGATATCATCATTACTATTCTTTGAAGGGTAATGATGACGATGATGATGATGATGACTGGCAAAACACAGCAGCAGCAGCCACAATACTAACACCAGCATAAACAATGATAGAAATGGGAGATGGGGGGGGGGGGAGAAAAAAGTATAAAGAGAAAGAGAATGTTCGTGATGGTGGTTGGGTGTGTAGGGGTCCCACCGCCACCACTATATTACCGTCTCAAATCCCATGACATCACAGGGTCACGGTTTGTCTCTTTGGCCATTGTCCTTTTGTTTTGTGTTCCGTTTATCTAACAGCTCGCTCTGCTCACACATCAAATGGTAGGAAATGGGGGGGAGGTGGGGAGTGGGGTAGGGGTGTTATTGGCGTTGGCGCTGGTGGAAGTTCTACATCGCCGTCTTCATTAGTATGTGGGGGCCTGGAAGTCTGGAGCTTCTTTCTGGGTGCTGAATGGTGGCTGCTGATAAGGGTCACCAGTTTCACTACCTGGGAAAGAAGAATAGGGGGACGAGGCATTTGGCTCCGGTTCGTAGCCAGTTGTGAAAGCGTCCGAGGCTCCCATACGGTACTTCTGAATAGCGAGGAAAGTGAGTACGCCCTGTGGAAAAGGAAAAAGAAAGAAAAATATGTGATTAGTTATCAGTGTTTTAAATTGCTTTTCTACAATTAGGATTGCTTTTTCATTTAACGTGTCTCTTCTACATTTCTTCCATGAAACTATGATTTATATTGGTTTCGATGTGTCATTGCTTGGCGTCATCTTTGACTAAGTCATTCCAAGTCTTTCTCAGCCTGCCTTTTTCTCGCTTACCCTCAATTGAGATGTTTATCCAACCAGACCATCGTTCAACGTGTCCATACCACTGTAGGCATTCATAAAAATGAACGCACAAAGACCTGCCAACTCTCATGGTTTAAAAAGAGCAAACATTTCAACAGAAAACTACAATAATGCTATAAAAAATTGATAGGATGAGTTTAATTAAAACTTATTATAGAATTTGCAAAGGTAAGGCCTGGGTGTGCTTGGTGGACTGTGCACTATCTGGAAGTCCTCCCTCTCTGACAACTAAGAACTCGTTTTTAGAACCATTTTAGACAGATTCGTCTTACACTACGACTCGACAGATTGGACACTGATGAAACAAAAAGCATCACTTGACAGAACATACGTAAGGATGCTGCGAGTTGCATTGGACTTCAGCTGGGGGAAACACCTAACCAAGAAACACTTATATGGACACCTTCCTCCTATCTCAGTCTCACTAAGAGAGACAGCTTCAGCATGCAGTCACTTCTGGAGAAGTAAGTCAGAACTTGTGAGTCACACCCTTCTATGGAATCCATTATGCGACAAAAGATTGGTTGGAAGATTTCATCACACCTACATCGACCAACTTATAGAAGACCCTGGATGCCATTTGGAGGACCTGCCGACAGAGATATCTGGGAGATGTGTAGCAGTTATATGACTACAATCTATTTTCTTGTGTGTTAGCTTATTCTCACTCACAGAGTGATTGTTACATTGTTCGGTAAGAACACTATTGCACTGGAGGTACTTCCACAAAACTTTTTCCCACTCTTTAAAAACAGTCTGTGTTTAAGCATCATGATGACAAGGTGACATATTCTTGTCTCGCCCCTAGCTACGACTTGGGCGAGAGGTAAGATGAAAAACCCAAACTCAACTACACATTTATAATACATGTGTATCTACCGACTCAACATATTTTTGTATTCTTGTCTACGCAACTCTTGCCCACCCATGCCTGTTATGTTGATAAAACTGTATGAATAAAATTGATTTAAATTGTAGAAGAAGTTTGTCCTTATAACCAAACTATGGTGACCCGTTTTTCTTCATAGCCAGCAAGGCCAGAGGATGGATATCTATGCAGCAACCCTTTCCTCATACAATTCACGACTCTTCTTCATTCGCTACATATGGTTAGAAGAAAAGAGTCAGGAAAATCCAAGGTGCTTTTTAGGAATAGGTATTCATAAATTTGCAGTCGTGACGTAAGCAGTTCCGACTACGAACAGAATCAAGTTCCAGGGCTTCTACACAATACGAACAGAACTAAATCGACTTTTAAAACTAAAACTAAAATGTAGTTTAAGTTAAGGTTAGTTTAGAATTAGGGTAAAATTAAAAAAAAAAAATAGTTCAGTTCGTATTGTGTAGATTGTTCGCTGAAGTTCGTTAACGTTCGCCAATCTCAGAAGTGTTCGGTGAAACTCAGAATAGATGACGTAAGTACTGAAATTTTCCTAAAAAGTACCGAACCCGAGAAGAATTCTTCAACTGATTGATTGAATTTAATCAAGTTGCAGATTTGTGTATGTTAACATGTCTGCTGGCAAGAACATGAACTGGGAGTAAAGAGCGTGCGGTGTAAGAGAGTAGAAAGTAGACCTTGGGTTTACTTTCGGCAGCCTTGTATCTCTCGCTTCCCTTATTTTGTTCTTTTAGTCCTCACATTCCATGAGCGATGTTTCTGACAAAAGGGGAAGAATTGCTGTTTTCTGGGTCGGAATCTATCCATCTAAAGCTTATCGTTGGCTAGTTTTTTGACCTTAAAATACTATTTTTTTTTTTTTTAGCTCCTTACATCAAGTGGCTTCATGCTTCGTCTGGAGCGATTTCCATAAAAAAACAAACAAGAAAACTTCTCTCTTGTGCTGATGTCTCCAGTGCTAACAGTGCGCAGACGTCTCAGAGGAGATGGGTAACAGCCTGTGCAGTGAAAGTTGCCACGTGTGGACATGTTAATCTGACGAAGAGTGTATATGTTAAATTCTCCCACCATCAATCGACCGTCTACGTCCAAGAAAAGAATAAACAATTACTTACAAAACTTAGAATAGAGAAAAAAGAAAATGCAATCGCAGCTTGGATGTCATCTTTGCCATGGTCTTTCGGTACTATGTCTTTGGTTTTTCTCCAAGAGTCAGCCAAGTAACAGAAACACACAAACCACAGAAATGTCCAGCCGCCTAGAAAGAGATAGTGAAATGAGAAATAAAATTATTGAAACAATATATATATATATATATATATATATATATATATATATATATATGATCATTTTTATTTACATAGACATGTACAAAATCTGCGACACTGGCATGTCGATGTTATCGATCAACAGTTACTATAAACTGAGATCTCATCAGGCAGAGTTAGAATCCGATCTCAACCTCAGATCATATTTGGGGAGAATGAAGTGGAGAGAAAAAAAAGAAAGAGAAGAAGAAAATTTAACATTTCAAAAATTGGAGGGGGGGGGGTCACGTGATTTACGGCCGTTAAAAATCAAAAAAGTTTAAATCTAAAATCTAAAACAAACAGGACAAATAAATAAATAAAATAAAATAAATATATATATATATATATATATATATATATACGCACGCACACGCACACACGCACACACACACACTTTTTAAAAATAAAACGAACTGAAACAACCATCTTTCTTGGAAGAGATATTAATTTAAAAGTTGAAAATATTGTTGTATTATGGATAACCAATTACGCTTGATGCAGGTTATTTGTTCTTGGTTAGAAAAGGTCAGGGGTCATAGTTTAGGTTAGATAATATTTAATGGCACAACCACCATTATGGTTAAAAAAAAGGAAAATAACAAGAAACCTAGCGTCAAGCAGAATTTTGATGGACAGAGCTTCTTTGCAAGGGCTTCTCATCTGTAGAACACAGTATAGCAGGACTACTTCTCTGCTGATTACAACTAATTCTCATCAAAAACTGCCCCATTAGTAATAATCAGTTCGTACTATTGATCAGAGTTCCTAACCTTTCGGCTGACAATCACTTCCGTCTCATTAACCCTTATCCTCGAGTGGCTTTTAGCCTTGGAAAGTGGTGACTAAACAGTAAAAAAATAAAACAAATAAATAAAAGATCATGTACACATTTTATGGTTTAGCAATTTATAAAATTCCCTTCTCGGAAGGGAGGTAATCGGGTGTAAGTTTGTAGCAGTTATGTCCCTTGGTTTATGAAATTATTGTTGCCAGTAGTAAAATTAAATCTGACATTAAAAAATTTACACTTTTAAAATATAAATTTATAAAAAAAATGTCTTTCATGGATTCTAAGAAAAGAATACAGCCAATAATCAGTTAAATCAGAAAACAAAACACAACAAATAAACAAAATCAAAACACTGCCAGTATCCTATATCTCTATGAAGCCAACATTTGTGCCCATGTATAGAGTATTGTCGCCATATTTGGGCTGGTGCACCAACTACTAGTCTCTCTCTCTCTTGGACAGGGTGCAAAAAAGAGTTTCTGTCTGCCAAGCTCTAGTTCCTGACGCAGTGTTGCATCCCTATGCTTGTTTTACAAGTACTTTCACAAAATATGTTCCGATGAACTTACAGCACTTACTTTCTCATCAAAAATACCCCAGATGAACCCGACTAGCAGCAAAATCCCAGATGCAAAAAGATTTCCTACTCTAATAGCCTCTTTCTTCGGACCGCTTGCCTTTGGAATTTCCTCCCTGCTCACCCGATAAAACCGACATGCAGAAATTTTAATGTAATGTGAAAAACAATCTTGCTGTCCAACTCCCCATCCAGTTGGTTGATCCTATAAATCTGGCCTTATCACAGTAGCTATATGCTTTGTTTGAAGTGGACAAAAGTAAAAATAATTCTGTGCAATACCGGATAGATACAATTAGTTTAACTATTATTTAAATCTCTTCATAATTTTTTTAAACAGCCTTAAAGAAAATTCTTTTTTCAAGTTCAAATATTTTTAAAAAAATTATTACCTATAAACGCTTATTTAAATTAAAATCTCTTTATAAATATTTTTAAACAGTTTTCCTGCCTTGATTTTGTAAAAGTTTTTGAAGAAATAATAAATCGATTCTTTAGATGTTTCTATTTAATCAGGATGTTAAGTTTTAAATAGCATTTTTATTGCTAAAGTTAAATTGACGACGGATGGACAGACACTCTTATTAGGGATGTGAGTAGCCAATGGCAAAAAAGGTTCCGTGTGTGTGTGTGTGTGGAGAGGGCAGCATAAAAAACAACTAAAAACAACATGGATGATGTGCTAGTGATATGTAGTAAAGACATTTAAAATAATTTATAGTTGAATCAATTATTTTCAGCATTTTCCTAAACAACTCCAATCAGTTTCAACTAAGAAAGTCAAAATTAAAAGCGGCAGAGTGCGCATGTGAGACAGGAAGTCACTCTATTATGAAACAAAAAGTCGTCTAACTCTCCTATGTGTGAAGTCTTAGACTTCACGTCAAAATTAACATTTTCAATTTTCAGAGAGAACTGTCATAAGAGGAAAAAGAAAGCCAAGCGAGGAAGAGAGAAAAAACACGAAAAGAGAAAGAAAGATAAAGCGAGAGAGGGGAAGAAAGAGAAAGGTAAAAAGAGAAATATAAGCACATCCCTGATTGTAACGCTCCATTGTCTCTGGTCCATGGTAGCATCGACAATAATTTGGAGCCTGTTCCTTGTCCAACATTGAGGACCATAAATGCGATGGCCAGACATAGTTTCCGTGTCTGCTTTGATTGTCACGAACCAGGTCTTGCGCTGACTGCCCCTACACTTTCACTATCCGTCCATGGCTTCGGGAGCCACAGCTCTGCGTATGACTTGACTTTTTTTCGTATCGGAGAGCGTGACTTAGCCAATAAATGTGTCTAGTTGCAAGCAACTCGAAGACAGGCTGTGTGTGGCACTGATGTCGGACTTCGACATTGGAAATTCTGTCCAGTGGCCTGATGCGAGCCAGTCGGCACAAACAGTTGTGATTGAAGACCTGTAGTCTGTGCAGATCCTCCTGGCGCAGTGGCAAAGTTTCACCTCTGTAAAAGGATGGTGCATACTACCGCATGATAAATCTGGACTTCTGTGTTTAGTCTAACTTCACTACGTGACCGAACGTGAGCTTGTCTGCAACTTTGAGGTTGGAAAGTGATAAAGATAATCTTATTAAATTAAAAGTCACCTATTTTTAACCTTACTTTTACAACCCAACATTGAATCTGGCTATAGATTTAAGTTTTCTGATTTCAATTAATATGACTGCATTTAAGAAAAAAATAAAAAAGTGCTTATATATCTTAAGACGCAGGTGAAAATTGCAATTACACAGGTGAAAATTGCAGTTCCAAATAAATTAACAGGAAAACTCTTTGATATACTTATGTATCTACACCAAGAATTAGGGGAAATTATCGAGAAGAATTTTAATTAAAATATAAATCAGTTTTACTGTATTTTTCCGATCCGCCATTGATAAGAGCGGAAATGCAGTAAAGCAGGGAGAGATAAGTAAGTCTGTCATTTAACCAAGTAATAATGAATGGCGAATCGGCAAAATATGATAAAACCGATTTTTATTTTTAATTAAAATTTTACTGTAGCGGAGAGCAGGAGAGGCAGCCGGCTGCTGTAAACTGAGACACTTGTGCGCAGCGATCGAAGAGAAGACGTTTGGTTTGCTGTTTTTGCAGAGGAGATCTGTGGGTGCGAACCCGAGAACGCTTACTTAAAAAAGTTTAATTTAATTTTTTCAAAGTGAGGAAACGGCAGTGGACGATTTTGGCGTGGCTCATTAGCATATGTGAGATGTTGCTACTATAAGGAGCATGACAAAACATGATCCTGGGAGATGCGTTGGGAGGTGGACACAAATGGAAGAAGAAAGTGCCGCATTTATTTTGGTGAAACGTTGCATTGACTCATTCAAGCTATCTTGGCATTAATATGACAAGCAAGCAGTTCGACATTCGATTGATTCCAGAGTTTAGTGGGACTGTCACTGATTTCCCGATAGTAGAATGGATAGAACAGGTGGAACTTGTTTGTGAATTGTGTGAATTTTACAAAGTGGCGCAAGTCCTTTCCTTGCGGTTAAGAGGGGGCGCTCTTGCTGTGTATAGACAGTTAGGCAAGGAACAGAGGGCAGATATAAATCATGTCAAACAGGCACTGATAACTGCGTTTTCAACTGATTCATTTGTGTCATATGAGGACTTCACGACGCGACGGCTACATCCCGGTGAGACTGTAGATGTGTTTTTGGCTGAGCTTCGAAGACTTGACCTCCTTGTTGGGGAGATACTTCCAGAAAAATGCATGGTGTGCACTTTTGTAGCAGGACTGCCAAGTCCCGTAAGGCAACATCTCCGGGCGTTGTCGAGAATGGATGACATGACTCTAGGATAGATTTTAACTAGAGCACGGGCTATCATGGCAGATGAAGAAGAATTAGTTGCAGCAGCTATACAACCGGTTCAGTCTAATACCAATCAGACGTTACTCACTGTGCCGGCTAATGGTAGCATTAAATGCTATAAATGCTCTGGTCCAAGCCACTTTGCAAGAGACTGCCAGTATCAGCATGGTGAAGGGCGTAATGGCCCTTTATACAAATCGTGAGGAAAGATGCAGTGCTACAGATGCCAGAAGATAGGCCACATTGCATCTGAGTGTTCGGGAAATGAAAAAGAAGGTGAGATATCAGCGCATGCAGACGCCTGTGCACACAAGCTAAGAGAGTGGCGAACAAAAGGCTCCAATGTGTCAGTGCTCGATCTACGGAGAGCGTACTTACAGATGCATGGGCATCAACCTCTGTGGCCATACCAGACTGTTATATTAGAGGGGAAAAGGTACTGCTTGATACGCATGGGTTTTGGACTCAATGTGGCACCAGCCATTATGCGAGCCATCGTAGATGCTGCATTGTCAAAGGACGACGCTATTAGATGGGCAACATCAGCATATATCGACGAAAATATAGTGTCCGCAGCTAAAGTGAGGCAGCACCTGGCCAACTTTGGGTTGGTAAGTAAGGAACCTGAATGGCTGCAGGACAGTGCGCGAGTACTTGGTCTGAAAGTTTGGGGGGGGGGGGGGAGTGCAATATTCTGAGATGGGAACAAGGTAACGAGATCCCAAGTATGCCATGCAGCATCACTCGATGTGCTGCGTTCTCTTTGTGCGAAAAACTAGTCGGGCACTTCCCAGTTGGTAAATGGATTAGAGTGACAGCAGCGTTTATTAAGAGGAGAGCAGTGGCAGTCACTGAGGGCAGGAACGATGATGTGGATGATGTTCCATTGACCACGATGATGACAGAAATCATTGCGAGAGTGCACGAAGGAGACTCCGTGCGAGGCAAGTGGTGTGTTGACGGTCGTGAGGTCGATGTCTGGGTTGACGCAAGCTCTTTAGCGACCAGGGTGTCACTGGAGCACAATGGAGCTGTGTTGGAAGATGCAAGTTGGCTATGCAAGGCAAACGATGCACAGAACATAAATCTGGCAGAGCTCGATGCTGTACTAAAGGGTGTTAATATGTCACTGATGTGGAAAGCATCCATATTGCATCTTTTTGCCTACGTATACAAATGGATAACGGACACTCTTACGCGAAAGTCCAGGGTGCATACTAAAGCAGCGAGCGAAATGCTAATAAGACGACGAGGTATGTTTTCAAGCTTGATAAAAGAGTACGGGTTGTCAGTAGACCTTACTCTTGTAAAGTCACAACACAACCGAGCGGATAACCTGATGCGCGTACCGCAGCGGTGGCTTGATTTAATCAGAAAGGCAGCTGAACCCCGGAGCCATGTATGCACTACATTAACAGGCAGGCAAGCCAGAATCCGACCAAATAAGGTCCATCCATCATCAAAAGTGGTCACCCTGGCATAAAAAGGAAGTAGTACTTTGTTAGGCAGGTCAACCCCACGATTTCTAAGGCATCCGTGAAGATATTAGTTAAAGAGTGTAAAGAGTGTCAGTCGATTGATCAGCCATCCACGCGCTGGCTGAAGGGCAACTTAGACGTTGGTGACACCTGGTATCGAGTGGGGATAAACATAACCCACTACTAGGGAAGGCACTATCTGTTGGTTATTGATTGTGGGCCCACACGGTTTTCTGTTTGGCGTTGTCTAAGACGGCAAGACACAGCAAGCATCGTCGACCAATTGAAAGTCATATTTTACGAGCGTGGGCCACCAACTAACATACTCACTGACAATGACCCAGCATTTTGCAGTAAGACTTCCAGAGACTTTGTAAATAGGTGGGAAGTTCGACTGCGATTTCACTGTGCACACATACCATCAGGCGCCATCGAAGTTTGAAACGGATTGCCGCAAGAAAACTGCTCAGTGATGGAGGCAGTTTACTGGTATAACGTCACCCCGAAGGACGATGTTTCACCACTAAGTGCCCTTGCCAACATGATCTATCGTTACAAGGTCAGACTGAAGAGAATTGATGTGCTGCCCCCTGATGAGCTCGAACAGCAACACCTGAGTTACAAGGTGGAAGATCGTGTTCGGCACATAAGAGACTTATGTCCTGTTATCGGCCTGTTGCATCGAAGAAAGTGCCACATTATTTTTGCGAACCGTTGCATTGACTCATTCATTTACTCAATAATTTTTCCTAATTTTGGGTGAGGATACCTATTTTTGCCTGATATATAAGTATATCAAAGAGTTTTTATTTGGAAATGCGATTTTTACCTATGTCTTTATATATATATATATATATATATATATATATATATATATATATATATATATAAGCACCAAAAAACTCTTCAGACATAGAAAAATAGATTCCTATAAAGTTTACTCTGATCAAATATGTCTCTCCTATAATTATTTTATTTAAATGTATAAAGAAATAAATCACTCCTATATTACCATCAAAATGGGTTACTGTTATTTAAATCAATAATACAGCTTAATATTTTGAAATACTGTATGTATATATATATACATAGTACAGAGGAAAAACCCGAAGACAGTTATTTGAATGACTAATTTGCATAACTATTTTTTAAACAGTCTATAATAAATTAATGTTTGGTTTTAATCATTCGTAATTTCATTATTTTTATATATATATATATATATGCAATAGTTTTGTCAATATTAACAGTGATTACTTAAAGTGATTTATGGTCTTATTTAAGAGAAATAAATTTGTATTAAAAAAGGTTTAACAGTTCATATAGAGAGGGGGAGGTGACTGTTACCCTCCTCCATCTCTATTGATGCCAAATTTTCTTTTTTTATTATTTATAAAAGAGCCCCCCCCCCCCACACACACACACATAGAAGCACCATAGCTTAGGCGAATTGACTTCCTCTTTCTTTTCATTATGGTCTTATTTAAAAGATGAATAAATTTGTATCAAAATTACCAAAAGGTTAATATTTATTCATATGAATAAATGTGAAAGTTTTTGTCTCATGTTTACAAGAAACGTGCATTCTTTTTCAAATTTTGGTTTCATGTAGTGACCTTTGCGAAGCGATAACAAGCTGGCAAATCAGCTAGTATATATATATATTTGACTATTGATTAAACACCAAATTTTACAGATCATTAAATGCGTTTGATAAATTATTTCTTCAACTTGACCGCCAACCTTATACTAAGGTGAAGTTAAATGATGACCCTCTCAAAGTGATGTACTCTTTCTGTTACCCTGGGGATATGATGAGTGCTGGAGATAGTTGCGGGTTAACTCTACCATTAGGGTAAAATTAGCATAGGGTGTTCTGCGAACTGTTGTTAGTCCTAACATCGCAAGCTATCCCCCCTCTTTCTACCAGGGGGAGGGTGTATAGCAGCTGTGTTAGAAGGGTGATTTTGTAGGGTGGTGAGTGCTGGGCACCTTACTAGTCCTCATTCGCTCGTCTTCAGCCTAATAACAGAGCAATGATCAGATGGGTATGCAATGTCGGATCGGATTGGATCAAACCTGGCATATCAACTCTGACACCCGATGTTGAATGTATCAAAGCTTAATGTACTCCTGACAGTCACTCGGCTACATTTGTTTAGCTACATTGAGAGCAGAGATTCTTTAAAAAAAAAAAAAAAAAAAAATGCAGAGATTTTTAAGTTGAAGACCTGAGGGATATGGGACAACCCCCCAAAATCTTGGATGCAAACCATCAACAAGGATTTTAGACAATGGAATTTGAATGGAACCGATCTTAAAGACCAGCAAGCTTCATGACTGAAATTGCAAGATGCCAGAAAACATCGGACTTCTCGCCAAGGGAAATCAAATGAAGTGGATATGATGATGATGATGAATTTTTAGACGGATGTTCACTTTCTTTGTATAAATCCAAAGTAAAATATTCCCCTCCCCACTCGCGATTTTCTAATCAAAATAATTCCTAGTCAAAATAGTCCAGTTCAGAAAGCACCTTTTCAGGATTTCTTGCATGGGGGTCATTTTATGTTAAACTTACATAGCAAACTTTTAAAAATTGAACCGATAACTGTAAAAAAAAAAGTTGGTAATCATTACTATTAGCAGCATAAAAGATTTTAAAGGAAATACCATTGAGAGATTAATCAAAAAACAATTTATTTTGGTTTACTTACTTATTTCTGACCTATTTGCGTTAAATTTAATATTTAAAAGAAGGTTAAAACAAATTACGTTACCGTAAATATTGAATGTGAGTAAAATAATCCGTGTTCAGCCATTTTGATTATTTTACTCACAGTCGCTATTTACAGTAAATTGTAATAAACTTCTTTGAGATATAAAATTTTTTTTAACGGAAATAGGTAAGAAAAAGCAAAATAAATTGTTTTTGACTGATTTCCCAATGGTATTTCCTTTAAAATAATTTATGTTGCTCATAGTAATGATTACAAAAAAGGTTTTATAATCTGAGAATTTGGTGTTCAATCGATATATTAATGTGAAGGTTTTTTTTTTTTTTTTTCACATAAAGATTAAATAACAATTTTAGAGGACCGTGAAAGATTCTTCGGGGAAATATCATGTTACATTAAACCAGCATGGCAAGCTGAACCCCTTCCAACTAAAAATCGAGCGAGTTGATTTAAAAAATAAAAAAAATAAATAAAAAAATTGTAATCTAAAAATTTGGTGGCTGTTTAATCGATAGTAAGAGACCAGGGGAAGGGTGGGGGTTTATATAGACCTACTCGTTAATTTTTAACATATTATGTCAACTATTTAATGTAGTATGTGCATGCGTTTCATCTTTCATCCCTCCCGTGGTATGAGACATCAATTAATAAATATTTTCCAAATTTCAGTTTCTTTTGAGTATTTTAAATGGTTTCAATGGGGGATAATATGGGCACAGTCTCTTATTTGAAAATTGAAATATTTTAGATTTGCATTGAATTTGATCCATAGTCATTAGACACCAATTAAGCAAGATTCCCTGAATTTCAATTTATTCTTAAGACCTCTTAAGCTTAATTAAGCCTTAAATTTGAGACATTTTCTAGAATAAAAATCATGTACAGGATTTTGATAGAAATTGGAATAAGGATTCTAGACATAAGGTTTTTCTATCTTGATTTTAATCTTTGTAAGGAGGGTGTCACATAAAAGTGGTGCAAACATTTACCTGTCCTGGTTAGGGTATTCTAGTTCTTTATAAAGATAAACAGATGATTTGATTCTCCTTACTTAGATACGATACTATGAACGTGTACTGCGTGTGTTCACTGCACAGGCCATAATCGTTAGTTGATGTGCCGGTTCAAAGTTGTTGTTTGATTCTGACACCGGTCGCAGTATCAACTGTGTGATCTCAGTCAGTGCTGCAACAGAAGGTTTCTCCCTCCAAATAAAACCACAACTCCAGTTTAAAACAAATAACAGAGGTTAATTTTTTAGAGGTTAAACTGGTACTCGTTTCTAACTTGCCGAATGAGAGATTTTTGCCCGAACAAATCAAAACAAGTCCAAGGGCCCATCTTGCTTGGAGAGACGCGCAAACCCAACTGCTGTCAGCCCCCAGAAAACCAAATTGCCTCTGTCATGCCCAGAGGGCCGGCTCTATCTGCCCTCCCTTGCCCATCTCCTGGAACAGACATACTTTTGACCGGAAATCTTAGGTTCTAGTCTTTTTCCCAGTCATCCCCATTAGACCACCCAGAAGGACCATCCCATCATAATGAGAATTGATAACTATATTTTGTATATCTATGCGTTTTTCTGTCAGTCCGTATGATAACTACCAAACATGAGGTAACAGTTGTCAATGAAGGGCAAATGAGACAAGAAGTGGTGGGAAGAGGGGAAAAGTCTCATAATCTGAAAGCTGGGAGTTCAATCCCTGTACAGTGCATCGATTACAAGACCGCTTAGTACATGTTTACAATATGACATATATAAAAGAAGGTTTGCAAATATCTTACCTGAGAAACCAAGATCTCCGAGGACAGCATATTTGCGATGTTGTACACTGCTGATATTATTGAAGACCGCATCGATTACAAGGAAAATGACGCAACCAAGGAAGGCTAAGACGCCAATCGCTGAGCCAAAACGACATGCATTCGCATCAAGATTAAACCGGCAAGTTTCGCTATACCAGCCTCCGGATGATATACAACCAAATACTACTATGGCGAATAACTGAAATAAATACAAAATTTTTAAGAATTAATAACATTATACAGGTTGTAATGATATCTTATATGAATAGAGATCTATGGAATTTGTCTGATTTTGAAATATCAGAGATCTTAACTATTTTTCGAAATGAAGAATATTGCATTAATAGTAAATAATAAATTCCCAACAAATAAAGTGGAAATCGAAACCAAAACCTTGAGATATTCAGAGTTAGGTTCTACTAACTGACCTATTTTGACTTTCTTATAAATAGAGCTTAAAACATTATCTAACAAAAAGATTTATGATTTACGGCCTGTTTCAAAACATGAATTCAAACATAAGTGATGATAAAAAAATAAATGACTGGGTAAACATTATCAATAGTGTTGGAAAGTATTTTTATAGCCAAGAACAATTTATTTTGCTTTAACCACGTATTGTATCTTTCACAATTATATAATTCTCCCAGCCGAGCAAAAATATGCAACTGGAGGGAGCATATCTTTGCTAGTAACAATGAAAGGGAATATTTGAAAGTCTTTTTTGAAGAAAGAAAAAAAAAAAATCATTTTCATTTATTTTATTAAATTAACTATTATTTTTTGTTATTTATTATTTATTGAATAAATTTTCATTTTCTAAAAAAAATATTTTAGCATTGAATCTAGTATCATTTCAGAGGCAATAAAAAAGCAAACATTTTTCCTGCCTTGACAGAGTACAAAATCGACTTCGAAACCTAGTAGAGGGGGGGTGATCTCTTCTCTTCCCCACAACCCCTTTCTCACAGTAGAGACGTCGGTAGTATTTCTCTACTCTGTCGTTATTTTCATAGTAGGTGTTCAAATGAGCTCCCCCCCCCCCCCCCCGTAAATTATTCACAGCAAAAACGGGTCTAGCTACAATTACTGTAAATAATTTTCCTTTCTTCCTCTGTGTGCCACAAACTAAACAGAATTGCCATGAACAAAGTTTTTTTTCAAGAACTTCCCTCTGTGAAACCCAATACCATGGAGCTGCTTCCGAGCTAACTACAACACAGTCATTTTCAAGTCCAATGATAAATTCTTGTCGAGCTGTCCTCTTATATAATCAAATTCTGCTCAGTTTTATCCATCTTCTCCAATCATCTCAAGGTGTTGTCTCATCATCCACCTGACAAACTGATTACTCCTTATCCCTGAGTGGCCTTTGATAAGCAGTGACTTCATATATATATATATATATATGAGGATAAAATGCACAGTATATCATAAAATGAAATGTCGTGGAGACAGGAGGCGTGACAAAAAAAAAAAAAAAAAAAAAAAGGAAAAACAAATTAAACATAGGAAGAAATCATCAAAAATGAGAGATTTACCGGTTTCGTTCGAACCAACGATGTCTTCAGAAAAAGTTGATCCGAACGAAACCGGTAAAGCTCTCATTTTTGATGATTTATTCCTGTGTTTGATTTGTTTTTCCTTTTTTTCACATACACACACTATATATATATATATATATATATATATATATATATATATATATAAGAAAATTAAAGTTTCCTACACATTTTATCATAATGAGAATTGATAACTATATTTTGTATATCTATGCGTTTTTCTGTCAGTCTGTATAACTACCAAACATGAGGTAATAGGTGTCAATGAAGGGCAAGTGAGACAAGTGGTGGGAAGAGGGGAAAGTTTCATAATCTGAAAACTGGGAGTTCAATCCCCGTACAGTGCAGTACATTCTCATTTTTAAATCACACCCTGAAATAAATGTCACCAAAAATATCCGACAAGAAACTGGTGATGTAAATAGTTCATTGTTTGATGTAAATAAATTGAGGATTCTGGTGTGCCAAGTTCAAATCCAGTCTATTCGATAGTATCCCTTAGGGATGTTGGCAACCTTCACTTGATCCCTTCTGCAAACATGCCAACAACAACAAAATCAAACCGGCCAACAAAGTTTTACCATGCTGACTCGTACGAATTTACTTTTGTGATATAAAAATGTTGCCTAGTTTTACATTTTTACAATGTTGGATTGATTTGTAAAAAAAAATAAATGTATCTGCCATTCTTGCATACTCTAGTGCAGGCATGTCAAACTCAGGATCCCCTGAGGGCCATGTGGGTCAATCTGTGTTACAATGGATGCTGTACATGGCTATTTGAAGTAGTATAATAAAATTATTGAAGAATATTTTTCTTACGTTTCGGAATTTTTTAGATGAGGATTGATAATTTGTATTACTGTTCTCATCTTGGGTGTTATTCTCACAACGTTTCGGCTGATGTAAACCTCTTGAACTCGAGAATATGTAGGAAATTTTGAATGGAACCTTTTATTTAATCCAGAGGGGTACTTGCTCTCATTCCGTCAGCGGCAACCATGACCGGGTAGAAGTTTTAAGCAATTCGTATTTTGTATTCTTAGTATTGCCTATATTGGCCAAAAGATTGTCACTTAGAACTTATTATACATAGCACTTCTATCCGTTGCGACACGGATCCTGGAAAATGTGCAAATTACATCCAAGATGAGAACAGTAGTCCAAATAATAGATATTTTTCTAACATAGAAACATGCTGTATGTATACAGATTTTTTTTGTTTTCAATCGTTTCTCTTTAATAATTTTACGCTAGAAATTATACTAACTTTCATTTAAATTCAAGGAGTCTTCTGACATTTTAATTGATGGAGATCAGAAAAAGGTAATATCATTTTTAATTGTAGATAAACATTTTTAATTGTAGATAAATATTTTTAATTGTAGATAAACATTCTGAATAAAGAAAAGGATGTAGTTTTTAGTGAACAACACATTTATCAAATGATAAAAACTGCAATTTTGACAGTCACATGACGAAATTACATTATTGTTTCTGCGAGCTGTAAGTCTGCTTGCAAAAGGCTGCATGCGTCCCACAAACCGCATGTTTGACATGCCTTCTCTCGTGTGTGTGTGTAATATATATATATATATATATATATATATATATAGAAAAAAGGGGAGTGCAGTATTAGTGCAGTTCCAACGAGAGAAAAGTACATATGTAAAGGAGTAAGGCTACCAACATTTGTAGAATGTTTTTTTCAACATTTATTTATTATTTTGTTGTTTTATTATTTTATATAACGCGTTTCAAGCGGTGGTCCACTTTCATCAGATATGTAAATCCATTTGAAGAAATGTCTTTCGATTTGAGAGAATGTTATTTCATTTGAGGAAATTTGTTATTGTTTTTGCGCATGCGTGGGTTTGCGGGTGTGTGGGTATCTTTTATTTTTTATTTGCCATTTTTTCTGCTTCTCTTGGTCAAGTACGTGTTACCCATCCATGACCTATCGGTCATCCCAGCTTCCTAGGGTGCGTAGAATTTCTTTTGAAATTTAATACTTTTTATTGCTTTTGTCGTCTCAACCAACGTATGCGTGTGGTCTAATCTTGAGTCTTGTAAATAGGTGAGACCACACGCATACAGGCGCACGCAGGCGCGACATCATTCTTGGAGACGACAAAAGCAATAAAAAGTATTAAATTTCAAAAGAAATTCTACGCACCCTAGGAAGCTGGGATGACCGATAGGTCATGGATGGGTAACACGTACTTGACCAAGAGAAGCAGGAAAAATGGCAAATAAGAAATAAAAGATACCCACACACCCGCAAACCCACGCATGCGCAAAAACAATAACAAATTTCCTCAAATGAAACATTTGCTCAAATCGAAAGACATTTCTTCAAATGGATTTACATATCTGATGAAAGCGGACCACCGCTTGAAACGCGTTATATAAAATTATAAAATGATAAAACAACAAAATAATAAATAAATGTTGAAAAAAACATTCTACAAATGTTGGTAGCCTTACTCCTTTACATACATACATATATATATATATATATATAAATATATATATATAAGCATTAATGTTTTCAATGAAGAAAAAAATTAGTCTCGTTATTTGCTTGTATTATACTTAAGTGGTGTAGTAGCCCAAATGCTCATTTATAATTTTCAAGTTATAAATAAATTTTTTAGAGATAACAAAAATGGTAATACGGGACCTAGGGCTTGGAGCAGGAGTGCACAGTGGTCCTCATTCATTTCCAGGAAATGCCAGGTGTACCTCAAGGGGGTGGATGGGTGAAAGACTAACATTATTTCATAAATGTCACTTAACTTTCACCCAACCAATCCGTAGTCTATCAAATGAATATAATAATAATAAAAAAAGTAATTTTGCCGGGTCTGTGATATATATATATATATATATATATATATATATATATATATATATATATAAAATATATATAAAATATGAAACTGAAAGTATACTTTTAGTAGATAGAACCTATAGTGAAATGGTTTAGGCTCAATATACGAGATAGAGCAATTATGAAAGAAGAGGGATAAACATGTACGAATGACAAATTTATTTCAACTTCGATTGTTCAATGCAAGGTGTACTCAGTAAAAACATGTTTATTATTCTTTCCTTAAGCTAAGGCTTTTCAAAGATTAAAATCTTATCATCAGAGAAATTACATAGATAAGTTGGCAGTGGAAAAGCCAAAATTTAAAATTTGAAAAAATATTAAGTAATGGAGAGTGAGAATGTGCGTGTAAAAAGATATGGGGTCTGTCCAGTTGGTGAATGTCCGTTGATAAGGTGTCCAGTGAAAGGAGATTTAAAGATGGAAAAGAAGGGTTTTCATGAAGGCAGCATTGAAAAAGTTCATGAATGAAGTAAATCCAATAGAAAGATGTTTAGTTCAATCGTAGATGGAACGCACTTATTCGGAACTGGACAGACCCCATATCTGTTTACACGCACATTCTCACTCTCATTACTTAATATTTTTTCAAATGTTGAATTTTGGCTTTTCCACTACCAACTTATCTATCTATGTAATTCCTCTGATAAGATTTTAATCTTTAAAAAGGCTTGGCTTAAGGAAAGAATAATAAACATGTTTTTACCGAGTACACCTTGCATTGAACAATCGAAGTTGAAATAAATTTGTCATTTGTACATGTTTATCCCTCTTCTTTCATCTATCTTTATATATATATATATATATATATATATATAATGAGATTTAAATTTTACTACAGCTTAGAAGCACCGTTAGAACGATAACTTTGAAATTTTAGAAACAATCAAATGAAATATTTATTAAATCATTTAAAAAATCTTTTAAAAATTTTAATCCAAATTTTCGGTTTTAAAAACCTTATTCATGGTATAGACAATATATTCCCTTTGTCTGTACCATGAATAAGGTTTTTAAAACCGAAAATTTGGATTTAAAAAAAAAAAATGATTCAATAAATATTTCATTTGTTTAACAAAATCTCGCGTCATGTTAACTGATTCTAAAATTTCAAAGTTATACATATATATTATTTCAAACATTATTAAATTAATTGTTCATTAAATGTAGTAGATCTATTTCATTTTCCCTTGTACCATACGAGAAATGGTCCACCTTCTCCACGTGACGTTACCTAAAGTAACAGTACTAAGCTGGATAGTCCATCAGATGAATTCTTGTCTTGGAATCCGGCAAGACCAAGAAAAACTACAACCTAGTTAATTGAGGAGAGAAAAATTAATGTTCATCGATGCTTTACTAACTCAATGTTTGAGAGGAAGAGGAGAATCTTGATTGAACACTCGGATATATATGTATCTCATATAGAAATCAAGTGTTAGCCCAAGGAAGGGACCCCCTTGATTTCATAGAGCTAACAGTTGAAATGAGAAAAAAAAAGTTATTAAATATTGTTGCCATTATACGATATTCCAAATAGATAATTATTAAGAATAATCTTAATAGTATGACAATAACGACACAAATTTAAATCAAGCCCTGATAAACTTGTCTATAGAAGATCTACAGTGAGACCAACTTTACTTTATATAAAAAACTAGGAAAATACCCATCTCAGGGCAGCTAAAATTAATTCCCCCAAACAGAACAGTTTTGCTTCATTTTTATGTCCCCTTATGAAGATTAAAATTAGTATATAATGCTACTTAACCTTATGTCTAGAATCCTTATTCTAATTTTGATTCTAGAAAATTTCTAAAATATAAGGCTTTAGCTTAAGTGGTCTAACAAAAAGAAATTGAAATTCAGAATTTTGTTTAATTGGTGTCTAATGATATTAAATACAAATCTGATATATTTAAATTTTCAAATGAGGGGATGTGCCCATATGCTCCCTAAAATCTCTTTAAAATACTCCAAAGAAACTGAAATTTTAAGAATATTTATTAATTGATGTCTAATAACTATTGTTAAAATTTCACAAAAATCGTAGGTATCTGAATTTTCACAAAGGGCGCTTCCACCTCCTTGTTAACCCCCTTTGCATAAAACTAAATTAAGCTAAATAGAACCCAGATTTGGAACCCTTACGCCTAGCAGCTGTGTTAAAAAAATCATAATGATCAGTTAATTAGTTTAGGAGTGAATCCAGCACATACAAATCTGTAAACATATCTGACTTTATAAAAGGTAGAAATAAAATATACAAACATGATAATTGGTAGTTTGGTAGTTTTGTTTTACGGCATATCAACCCTTTTTGGGTTATTTAATGCCGAATCTGGTCATTATAGTAAAAGATTTATGCTTCAAGTTCTAAAAATAAAATAAAAAAGGGGAGGGAGAAAGGGAGAGGGGCTGTTGTTTTTGTTTTTGGTTTTGTAGAACATAATTAAGTTTTACAAAAAAAAAAAAAAAAAAAAAAACGTCAATGTAGGTGAATTTCGTCTCAGGGAGCCATAGGGCAGCCTGATCTGGTATCACAAGCAAACATGATAATAAATATTAAACAAAAACAAACAGATCCTCTAATGACTATAAACTTGATATTAACTCAAAACTTGAGTTTTCTGTTCTTTTGACGGACACTTCACACTAAATCAGCCAACTAAGATCTCCACATATTCTTAAGGTGTATCCATATAATTTATGTGTTCAACAATGAAAATGCTATTTCAAATCAAAGTGTGATGGACGGACAAAGTGAACTGCTTACAGATGCATCTAAAAAAAATATGTTTTAAAGTTTTAAATCGAATTTTTCATGCAATCACTAAATATACCAAAATGTAGGTTATGAATCTGATCCATTTTTCATTGTAGGTGAATGAAGGTTTGAAGTCTAAACTAAAACCTTTTGTTTTGTCGAATTAGGTCGTTATTAAGAGATGAACACAATTTTCTAATTATCTCAGGTTTGACCTCTTGCATCACGGCTGCGTCACATGTCAAAGATTTGGGTTAATTTGGTACAAGGGAAAATGAAACAGCTACATTTAATCTATATATTAATACGATAGCGTGTGTGTGTTCGCGTGTCACGCTTACATCAAAAGCTCTGCGCATGCGTGCCGCATGTAGATTTGGAAAAGCATTCAAGTCACCTAATTTTCGTAATATTTTTAAATATTTCCCTTTGGCGCAACGGTTAGTTTAATTTAATCTAAAGCATTTACAAAGTATGGTTTAAGTTGTCGAAATATTACCTTCACTAGAAATATTGTATATAAGCTTTGTAAATTGTTTCATGTATTGTTCATTTTTTTAAATAAATATACAAGTCAAATCTTATATTTTATTCAAACATGTATAGGTTAGGATCGATTTAAATTTGTTTCGTTATCCCTAAAAAACATTAAAAATTTAAAACTAATGCTATATTTATTGCTTATACCAGTTCTGGGACGCATATTTTTATAGTTCAATAAATATTTATCAAAATAACGAATATGCATGCACACACTTCTGGGATATGCTATTTTTGTGGGTGGGAGCAGAGGTTAGGGGCTCCTTTTAACTAAATAAACTGCAAAAAACGCTTCCTTTGCTGCTCTTTTTATCTCTCCACTTTTGGCCTAGGCAGAGACTGGCTGACACTTTCTGTTCTCATTGTTTTAGTCAGATTTTTTTTTTTTTTTAGTTTGCTCAAATATGCAAAGAATTTTTTTTATAAAGGGTGGCTGCAACCACACTAGCGACATCTTTTTTTGCGGTAAACATGTAATAATAAATAAACTGTTTTTTATGAAACAGGTGACAAGAACTGTACAACAGAAGCGGATTTGAGGTGTGGAATATAACAAGAACAATGATCACTCCAACCTGTTCAATTTTAAACTATTTAAAAATTAAAAAATTGTTGGAATTTTGTTGAAAGTTTTTATTTTATTTTTAGGAGCAGGCACTGTTTGTTTGTTTTTTAAAAAAATAAGAATGATGAGAATCTACCACAAAAGTGGGGAGGAGGGGCAACGTGTGTGTGTGCATGGAGGGGGGGGGGACACACAAAATGTGTTAGGATAGGAACAAAAAAAATGGGGAGAAAGAGAGAAACAAGATTGAAAGGAAAAAAGAGAGACAAAGTGGGAGGGAGGAAGAGAGAAAGAGACAAGGTGGAAGGGAGGAAGAGAGAAAGAGACAAGGTGGAAGGGAGGAAGAGAGAAAGAGACAAGGTGGAAGGGAGGAAGAGAGAAAGACAAGGTGGAAGGGAGGAAGAGAGAAAGAGACAAGGTGGAAGGGAGGAAGAGAGAAAGAGACAAGGTGGAAGGGAGGAAGAGAGAGAGAGACAAGGTGGAAGGGAAAGAGAGAGAGAGACAAGGTGGAAGGGAAAGAGAGAGAGAGAGAGACAATGGGGAAGGGAAAGAGAGAGAGAGACAAGGTGGAAGGGAAAGAGAGAGAGAGAGAGACAAGGTGGAAGGGAAAGAGAGAGAGAGACAAGGTGGAAGGGAAAGAGAGAGAGAGAGAGACAAGGTGGAAGGGAAAGAGAGAGAGAGAGAGAGAGAGACAATGGGGAAGGGAAAGAGAGAGAGAAACAAGGTGGAAGGGAAAGAGAGAGAGAGAGACAAGGTGGAAGGGAAAGAGAGAGAGAGAGAGAGACAATGGGGAAGGGAAAGAGAGAGAGAGAGACAAGGTGGAAGGGAAAGAGAGAGAGAGACAAGGTGGAAGGGAAAGAGAGAGAGAGACAAGGTGGAAGGGAAAGAGAGAGAGAGACAAGGTGGAAGGGAAAGAGAGAGAGAGAGAGACAAGGTGGAAGGGAAAGAGAGAGAGAGAGACAAGGTGGAAGGGAAAGAGAGAGAGAGAGAGACAAGGTGGACGGGAAAGATAGACAGAGAGAAAGAGAGAGAGAGAGAGAGAGAGAAGGTGGATGGGAAAGATAGATAGAGAGAAAGAGAGAAAGAAAGAGAGAGAGAGACAAGGTGGACGGGAAAGATAGATAGAGAGAGAGAGAGAGAGAGAGAAGGTGGATGGGAAAGATAGATAGAGAGAGAGAGAAAGAGAGAGAGAGAGAGAAGGTGGATGGGGAAGAGAGAGAGAGAGAAAGAGAGAGAGAGACAAGGTAAAAGAGAAAAGTAAAGCGAAAGTAGACAAGAGAGAAGGAAGCAAAAAGCTGCTGCTGCCTCACAGAATGAAATTAACCAAAGAGAAAATCGTTGTGTAACCATGGCAGTTAAATGACCAGTTTTGCTGTCTTTTTTGTAAATAGTTGCTAAGAAACGAGACATGACGCTTGTTATTATTGCAACAGAGTTGTGTCATTCAGTTCTTCAATTTACATAATGCACACTTCATCAGTTCAAACGTTGATGGAAAAGAGTGAAAAGCTTTCAATTTCCTTGATTTGTGTTTTAAAAAAAGGTGATAGTCAAGTCCATGCAAGTCTCAAGATTTGTGAAGAAAGAATCTGGCAAACAAATGATCTATATTTATATATAAATGGCAATTCCTTTGTGTGTGTGTGTGTGTGTTCTCCATAGAAAGAAAGGTTAGAGAATCTACATAAAACTAAAAATGTATTCATATGTATAAAATTTTCTGAGGAAGACAATGTAAGTTGTCCCAACTCTCTACGTACGCCCTCCTCCATCCCCTAGAAAATTATGGGGACATATATAATTTGGTTTGGTTGTTTTGTAGCATATCCACCCTTATTGAGTTATTTAATGTCAAATCCAGTCATTTTGGTAAAAGTTTTTACGCTTCAAATTCTTTATATCTTCAAATATTTATTCATGTTGTTTGGTTTGGTTGTTTTGTAGAGGAAAATTTTTTTTGTTTTTGGCTTTGCAGAAGATGATTGAGTTTTGCAAAGGGAAAGGAAAAAGAACAATAACATCAATGTTTGGTGCATTTTAGGTCAGGAAGCCTGATCTGGTAGCACCAGACCCCTTGTATAAGACATTAATTTAGAGTTTTCCAAAATTTCAACTTCTTACGACTATATTGAGGGGGGGGGGGAATAAAAAAAAAAAGAGGAAAGTAATATGGTATTATGGGCCTGGTGAAAAAGGACAGTGTTTCTCATTAAATCCCAAGCAATGCTGGGTCTTCCTGTTGGCATCTGTATAAAAGAGAATTAGAATTATTTTTATAGAAAAACAATGTATAATTATTATAGCACTAAGGCTTAATAATATTTCATCTGATCTATATTTTTGACCCAGATTCATTAGGGTATTATAAAATAGTAATATTATTATTATTAATAGTAGTAGTAGTAGTAAATTGCGACTATACTACTATTATATTGTTCTTCTCGGTGGGGGGGGGTGCAGTGAAGATGTTCTTTTGATTCTCTTCAAAGACTGCCTACTTCTGGGCCTTTTGGCTAAGATCAAAGTGTAGTATCTGTTCTGATGGATACTACACCCTACAGACTGGTATCGTCTTGGCCTTCGGAGCTTGATGACGCCGGTCTGTGGGTGTGTCCTGTGCAGTTCAAGGAGGTCCACCCTCTCACCCTTTGAGAAGGGGTTAGTTTATTGCTAATCGCCCAAGGCGCCCCTACCGGGGAATGTCGACGGGGCTGCCCAGGCAATTTTTAAGGGTCATAGGTGCTCTTCCTCTAGGGTGCTGACTTATCAAATCCCACTTTCCGACCTTGTGTCACATCTTACCGCTGTGGGAGGTAGATAAATAACCTGCCTACTGCCTAATCGTTGACATATTTTATGTCAACGATTTTAATGTTAAAACTAGATATAATTCACTGAATTAAATGGATCTCCAATTCCTTAACTCAGAGTTGTTTCTGGATTATCTTCATAGGAGGTACAGCCCCCCCCCCTAGAAATAAAAACAACACATAAAAAACACCACACAAACACAAAATTCCCAACCACAAGGTACTCAAAAACAAACAAAAAGAACCGACAAAAATAATATCTGCCCACAAAATTTACAATGAAAAGAAAAAAAAAGCCACCAATCAGCAATTGGTCATATTTTAATCCTTTCCCTAAAATAATCAGAATATTGATTGATACACTTTATTTAGCACATGTTCAAAAACTGATCAGTTTAAGTAAAATAATCTTAATGAGATTAGGTTATTTTAGAAGCTTTTGTTTTGTTAAATTTAATGCATTCATAACCATGATTATATACATAAATATATATAGGTTAAAGTGTAGTTTAGAGTCCTGAACATAATGCGATAAAAATTGTATATAGGCAATAAATAGTTTCCTGTTGTTTTTGTTAAATATTAGTAAATGAGAAACCATTTCGAGTTAAAATCTAATTAGTTTTACGCATGTAATCTTAAGAAAAACACGCTTGAAATGTGTAAATAATCGCTAGAGGGGAAAATATAGTCTTCATAGTAATAGAAGTAATGGTTTTAAGACTCCATTTTTTTTCTTCTAGCAATTATTTACACATTTCAAGTGTGTTTTTCTTAAGATTACATGCGTAAAAGTAATTAGATTTTAACTCGAAATAGTTCCCCATTTAACAAAAACATCAGGAAACAATATCGCCTATACGCAATTTTTATCACATTATGTTCACGACTCCAAACTACGCTTTAACCTATACGTATACACACACTTACACTCATGGACTTTCGCTTAATTGGTCTAATGACTATGGATCAAATTCAATGCAAATCTGAAATATTTGAATTTTCAAATGGGAAGGTGTTCCCATATTATGCTCCCTAGAAACCCTTGAAAATACTTCAAGGAAACCGAAATTTGGGCAATATTTAATTGATGTCTCATACCTATTGTTAAAATTTCATAAAACTCGGAGGAATCTGGATTTTCACAAAGAACTTCAATCTAAAGTTGTTGTCAGAATTTTAGTGAAGCTAAGAGCGGGCAATGAAGATAAGCTCACACGGTTCTATAAAATGGTTTCAAAAGGCTTTGGAGACATGGAAGCGCTTAGCGTGTATGTATGCATGTATCTGTGTATATATATATACACATATATGTATATTACGTATGCATGTGATTATATGCTTGTGAGTAATTTAATAATAAGTAAATAAATAAATAAATAAATAAATAAATAAATACATCAACTCATAAATAGATAAAACCTCCTTACTCAACCCATCAACCAAAAAATTAGGATTCATCTTAAAATAATGAACAAAACCACACTCTTACATTCTCAAAACTTTATTTCAAAACTTTCACCCGAGCACGTTCAAAACAGAAATAATATTTATTTTTCCCCTTTTTTGGTCTTTGAGCATGACCTTGTTTTCTCGCCCCCGTCCCCCCTCCCATCACACGACCCAGAGAATTTTGCCCCCCCCCCGTCTTTCTCTTCAAGGCTAAATTAAAAAGATTCAACAAGCATATATGGTACCTTCATAATTCAAATTAATTCTAACCGACGAAATTCGCCTCCCACCCCTTCCGCATTTATTGTAACAATCCTCCCACTTCCTATTGATTTTATACTCCTACCGCTACCTACCACTGCCACCATCTATTTGTACCTCGTATTTTGATTTTTTTTGCTCAAAACGACCGCAGGTTCCGAGCCGGCTGCAAAAACATTTTGTACTTGGTTAAAAGCGTTGGTTAATAATAATCAGTTATAAGTGATAGTCTTCTGGAGATTGAAGGTTCAATCCTACTGCAGGCGATAATAACTAAGAATAACATAAAATAATTACCAGGTCATAGCTGACGAAACAAGAACAATCTACCCCTGTGGGTTAAATAAAGGGTTCCGTTCGAAATTTTGTATAAGTTCTTGAGTGCAAAAAGATGCATCTAAAGAGGGTCTGGGTTATATCGGCTAAATGTGAAAATAACAAAATTATTTCTGTGCATTAATTACAATTTTTCTTTGAAAAAATAAAAAAAATAAAAAGCACAATTTGCAAAGAGAACAAATACATATTTCCAGGTTCAACTGTCTAATCAATAAAACAAAAATAAATATTCTCTTTTTAGCGACAATTTAAAAAAAAAATGCAAATTGATACGACAGCTGCCACAATGTAATATCATAATTGATCGTTTTTTTTAAAAAATTAAGTTGGAAATAAATACTGCGATAAAAAAGAAGTTGGTTTCTTTGACCAACATCACAGGAATAGGCTGGCCATCTTCTGCATCATTTAACATTGATTATCTGGTGCTAACAGATCAGGCTGTCTGAAGATACTGGCTTCCTGACAAAAATTGCGCCAAACGATGTTATTGTTTTTTTTACTTTCCCTTTGCAAAACTCAATCATGTTCTGCAAAGCCAAAAACAACATTATTCCTCTACAAAACAACAAAACCAAACACCATGAATAAATACTTGAACATCTTTTACCAAAATGACCGGATTCGGCATTAAATAACCAGAAAAGGGTTGATATGCCGTAAAACAAAACAACCAAACTTATATTGATTAACATCACATGATGTCTAAATTGCTATCAATTCTACTTACTCTTCCAAACTCAAAGGATTTGTTTGGTAAAGAGTATGAAACTTCAAAATACTTTTGTCACATTCAATTCTATCAAGATTAAAAAAAAAATGATATGCGGACATGCATCTCTGTAAGCAGTTACGCCCGTCGATCTCACTTAACCTTCACATGCAGACATAATTCGTTCTATCGATGACGTCACCAAACGAGCATCAAGGGGCTGTCTTATCTTATTTACCTCCGCTCCATGAGGTTAGACACAAGGTCAGGTGTTAAGTTGAAAAGCCAGTGCACCAGAATTAGCCCACTCTGGCCTATAAAAATGCCTGCGCAGCCCTGCCGGCATTCCCTGGTAGGGCCACCTCAGGCGATTAGTGATAAACTAACCCCTTTTCAAAGCCTGGGATGGTTGATCTCCTGAGAGTGAACAGGACCATACCTCAGCCTGCCAACAACAAACTTACTATTGGACTGATTGTTGAGGACAGATTCCTTGACTGTTATGAAGAGAAATAAGTATATTATTTTAGTAAAACTGTAGCCATGCACCCTTTGTTAATTCACACACACACACACACACACACACACACACACACACACACACTACTTTTTAGGCAATTATATGTAAATATCCTGAAATTAAATTTAAAAAAAAAACAGTTTTAACTTCAGAGTTGGGGATCACTTTCGCATATAAATTAAACGTAAAATGGTAGCTCGGAAGTAGGTGATCATTGTACATTAAATGTGAAACTCTAAAAATGTTTTTTTTTTGTTTGCTTATTTCTTTTTATTTCCTACATTTTCAGGCTGTTTACATGGAATCACCTAAAAAGAGTAGAATCTCAGTTATTTTTTGAGGAATATTAGCACAGGTCGCAGAGTTCAAATTAACTCATTTTTTTTTAAATATACGATAGCTTTGAGAGTATTCCTTTGTGACCTTCGAAATAAAATTCAATTATGCCGCATTAAAACAGATTTTACATCCAACTTTCTAACTGGACACATCTGTTATTAGTGTCATGGCTGCGGTTTTAGATTCGTCCATGCATTTCTACACGAGCCTCTGTCTATTTGTCTGCTCCGTCATGCTTAAGTATGAAATAGATATTATTCCACTTTGAGATTAAAAAAAAGTTGTTTTTTTAAAACTTTTATTCACGACAAACAAAGCATATTGCACCGAGACGTAGAGGGGTATTGTGATTGGAGGCCAGATTCACAGGGGGCATCAAGTGAGGAATTGTGCAGCAAGATGTTTGTTCACATTACATTTAACTTTCTGTATGTTAGTACAGTCGGGGAAACAGGCAGCAGGAAGGAAATTCCAAAGGCAAGTGGTCCGAGGAAAGACACTATAAGAGAGAAAATTTTCCAGCATTTGGGGACTTCTACAATGAAGGAGTGGGATTTTTCTGCTAATCGGGTTGATCGGAACTATTTATTTTCGGGGGGGAGGGGGGGGGGTACAATTGCAGTATGTTTGTCGAAACACATTCTGTGGAAGTACTTGTAAAACAAGCACAGAGTTGTGACATTGCGGCGCTGGAGTTTGGTAAATAGTGCGGGACCTATTAGGTTAGAGACTCTTTTTTTACACCCTGTCCAAGAGGAAGAGACTAGTGGTTGGTGCACAAGCCTAGAAATGGCAACAATATGCAGTAACATGGTCGAATGGTGGATTTATAGAGATATAAGAGACAGGCAGGCGTGAGAAGTTTCTTAGCCCGATAGAGGGAGCCCACCTTCTTTGCAGCAGACTTGGCAGTATCTTCTATGTATGCTGCCTGTGAATGTTAGGCCGAGGATTTTAAACGTAAGACTCTCGGAAAGGGTGCTCTCAGCCATGGGAATCGGTGGTTTGAAAGATTACCTAAACAATCGTTTTCTAAATCGATGGATTGGACATGGTGGAGCTCGATCTTGGCCTCTGCGCCCTCCAGATTAAACTTCTTTTTTTTTTATGGGATTTTATCAAAGCAAAAGTATATCAGCGAAAAATCAGTAATTTAGCTGAACTTATATATAAACCAGATATTTTTAGCAGTGCTGGATATAACTCCTGCAATGCTCCACAAGGTTTTTTGCTATGCTAAAGATCTATTTGAAGTTTGCAGAAATGCGGACGGAGCTCATGTGAAATCATTTAAAGAAAGTTTGTATTTTTTATTAAATTTTTATTTTCTATCACTGAGCTAGAAAGATAAACATCAGATTGTTTTTGTTTTAAAATAAACAACGGATTTTTCCATTTATAGCAACACCCTGTCCATGGAACACGGACATTTTGTATCGAGCTCAATTGGAACATGATCAACATAGTTCAATACAAAATTTGCATAAGTTTTTAATTAGTATGCCCATAATTATTCTAATAATTAAATATTTTTTAATATCCATAGACATACATGTTTCATGTTCAACAACAATCATTAGTATGGATGTTGTAACTGTACAGCCGGTCGAACAATTCGAACTCCGGATCCAAATATCTCTAGCTCAAGCCTCTTACCGCGAGGCTGCCGTGACAATCACATTTCAAATGCGAGAGAAATAGGTCTTGTATTTTTATTTAGAAAAACGATAATGAGAAACAAGAGTGTTCTTATCTATCTAACGGGAGAGAAATCGCAACGTGGCTAAATTTGAATCTCAATTTAATGTCTCTCAAAGTGCTTGATTTGCACGTGCGCGCACACACGTTTCGACAGTTCATCTAGTGGACGACCCATAACCCAAAGGGTCATGGGTCGTCTAGATAAAACATCATAGTCTCTTTCTGGTTTGATGGATTATATCATCTTTAGTGATGTTATCTACTGTGCATGGTTATTCCATCGGTTTTAATAACTGACATCACAAAACGATGATGTCATTCAGTGTGCACGGGGACAAACAAGCAAGTAAGATCCACAAAGTTTTAATAGTACATGTGTGTCTGTCCCAAAATTAGATACAAAATAAATTGCTTGTTATCTAATTAGAACATTGGATGGGGAGTTGTTTATCTTTTCTTTTTTTTTTTTTTCAAAGAATCCATTTAAATTTAATGAATGCTAGTTTTGTTACATTAGACCTCTTAGATATAAGTGGTTGCACAACCGACATAAATGTTGCCAATTAGTGGGCATCACCAATAACATAGTCCTAACCAACGTCAGTAACCATTCCCAAAGGTTCCTTTGACAGATTTTGCAACCGCAGACAAATGACGTTCGCTTTTATTGATAGAAATTTATTTGGTTTGTGTATTTAACGGAAGATCCTTTTTTGTAATCATTTAATACCTAAACAACAGCTATTATCAACAATTTATTGTATACGATTAGTTAAACACAATTTGTTATTTTACCCATATGTTGAAGAAGGTTTATACCTTTTACAACGGATTTTACACGACATATCAAATGGGATTGGAATTCAGCATAGCTGATTTCATAGCCTGCCATGTTATCCATTAGGCCAATTAAGTAGCAACCCATGTGACCAGCACTCATGACAAACAACAATTCTCAGAAGGGTGGAAACATTTTTAATTAAAGTGCATTTCAGTCAACAGAAAGAGAATCGCAATAAATGTCTGCTCAAATTCTTTACATTCCAATCTGGGGTTTCTGCATTTCTTTCCTCCTGAATTGTTAGCCAGTAACTTTTTTCTTTCTTTCACTTTTTGTAATAAAAGTTACTTGTTTAAATGTATAAACTTACACGAATAATAAAAAAATAAATAAAAAACGTAAAACACTTTCCTGTGATCTGTACTTTTCAAACCACATTCCTGATCATCCTCATATTAACATCATCATATTCGGTTTAACGTCCGTGTTAAATGCAAGCATGTGTTAGACGCCTTTTCGAAATTGGATTCTAAACTCACCTAATTCTGGCCAGGTCTTCATTTATCCCTCAAGTCAATTCTTATCACTTCCTCCCATGGCCTTCCCCTGTGAACTGAACCTGCTACATAGACTGTTTTACATCTACTAACCCAAAAACTCCCATCTCATCCTTTCTTTCAACATGACCATACAAACAAAGTTTCCTTTTCTGCACACATCTCCTTCTGCTATAAGATTTACTCTTCCTCTGAAATCTATCTTTAGCATTACACATCCATCATATCATTTATCTCCATGCAACGCATGTCCTCAACTCTCACTGACCAGGTTTCATTTCCATACATAATCACAATGCATACACATGCCTGATAGACTCTTCTCCTGGTCAATAGTGGTAATGCTCTGCTGGTTAGTAATGACAGAAATTCCCTTAACTTAGTCCATCCACTCTGAGCTCTTGCAATCGCACTAGCACCTGCTCCACCTTGTGCCTCATTGGTATCACAAAGGTAACAAAACTTTGACAACCTCAATAGCTTTGCCATTCAGAGATACTTTCTCCACATACAAGTTCTCATCTATATTCATTGTCTTACACTTCTTGCATACAAACTGGTTATCCTCTTCCAACCTACCAGTGATTCAACTGCACTTCTTGTGTACCCAATGCTTACAAGTACCACAAAACAAACAAAAAAAACCGAAATAGATGCAGGTGACATAATAGCACTGAACATTACGTCACGCCACTAAAATCTAAACAAATATCAGCTAACTTTTTAAAAAAATATTTAGCTTGATCTTTTAAATGAATAAATGTAAGAGTTGAGCCAATTTCTTGCACTAACGGTAAAGTCCGAACACGTGTTATTTATCTACCTCCCACAGCGGTAAGATGTGACACAAGGTCGGAAAGTGGGATTTGAAAAGCCAGCGCCCGAGAATTTGAGCACTCTGGCCTACAAAAAATGCCTGGGTAGCCCCGTCGGCATTCCCCGGTAGGGGCACCTCAGGCAGTAAGCAATAAACTTACTCCTCCCCAAAGAGGGGAGGCAAAGCCTGGAAGGGTGGACCTCCTCGAACTGCACAGGACAGACCCATAGACCGGCGTAAATCAAGACCCGAAGGCCAAGACAATACCGATCTATGGGGTGCAGTATCCATAGGAACAGATACTACACTTTGATCTTAGCCAAAAGGCCGAACACCCTATTTCAAGTTAATTCAACGTTAAACAACGGATGCACCATCTTTTTTATATACTGCTTATTAAGGTTAGCTAATTTGCATATTTGTTTTGGAAAAGGACATTTTATTAACTATTATTTGTTATTTTTAAATTCAATGATTGTTTAGATTTAAATATAAGAATATTTCTGTTTCGCAATATTGTTTTATTTCCTAGACAAATATTTAGCATTCGTGTTCAAATGTTTCTTTCTTTAGAGGGACTGACTTGATTTTCAACAAGTTGTCGTCTTTAGTTGAAAAATAACTCAATTTGCTTTTTCATTTGCAAGTTAAAAATTCTAAATTGCAAGCAAAAAGGCAAATTGATTTCTTCCTTCTTTTCCCATCTTTACGATCACATTTAAAAAGATAAATTTGTATCGAAATTACCAAATTTTTATCTATATAAATAAATGAGAAAGTCTTTTTTTATGGAAATCGCTCCAGACAAGGCATGAAGTCACTTGATGTAAGGAGCTAAAAAAAAAAAAAATACTACTTCAAGGTCAAAAACTAGCCAACGATAAGTGTTAGGTGGATAGATTCCGACCCCCAAAACAGCAATTCTTCCCCCTTTGTCAGAAACATCGCTAATGGAATTTGAGGACTAAAGGACAAAATAAGGGAAGCGAGAGTTACGAGGCTGTCGAAAGTTTACGTTCTATTCTACTAAGTTCACTTTCTGTTTACAACAAAGTTATGAATGAAATGTTTATTATTTTAAATTAATGCTTCAAGTAGCAACCTTTACGAAGCAACAGCGAGCCGGCAAAGTCAGCTAGTCTTACATATATATTCTATTTGGCAAGATTTTTTCCTACATTTCCAGTCAAGAAGCGATTTATTATTGGAGAAAAGACAAGAAATCCAAATGGAAAACCAAACAAAACCTTAGTTAGCTTTCCTCCTAATCAGTTGACAGGAATATATAGTGATTAAATGATGAAAACATAGAATGGAGAAATATTTCCTGTAGTAATTGTCTGGAGTGGCAGATAGAGAGTGCATGAATATTAATCAGCTTTGCTCTCGCTTTCTTATTATGTAGCATTTCATAGATTTTGAACTTTTATTTTTACCTCAGCTCACTTTACTAAGTATTCTTCAATTAAATCACTTCTATTTGCAGGGTTTTTTTTTCAATCTTTTTTCTACTTACTGTTTTGTTATATCTTTCTGAATTTACTTCGTTTAATTATTATTTTTTGTTTGCATGTCTGTAACCCAAACTATGTCACAGTTCTAAAAAAATGTGAAACTATAAAATAATATCTTTATTTTCTAAGCATTAAGAAAAATTTATTACTAGCAACTAATTATATGCACACTTCAGATAAAAAAAAGTATTCATAGACAACAAGTATGGCTGCTTTGATGAAAGGCAAGTGTGCATACATTTCTCCCAGATTGTTTAGTGTCCTTTCAACTTTGTATATTTGAATACTTTTTTCTCTGAAGATTCTTATTTGACTGTAAAATTAAGACCTTCTGGTCTGATTGTTTAGTCCCTCAAGACAAAACAGCTGTAGAATTAAAATAAAAGGTTTACTTGACACTGCTATTAGTCCGGTCAGAATAGAAATAAATGAATATATAACATATATATATATATATATTTTTTTTTTTTTAACATAGTTCACCCCAAACAAGGCAGAATGCCACTGTAGACTTTAGGGGCTACTGAGAAAAAGGGTGAAAGTTTTTTTGGTTTTTTTTTGGGAGCTGTGCAGTGAGATGTCTGTTTACATTAGTTTTAAATTTCTGCATGTCAGTACCCTCAGAAAAACAGGGAGCAGGGAAGGAGTTCCAGAGTCCAGCAGCATGAAGAAAGAAGCTTTTGGAGTAGAAAGCTCTTCAGCATCTGGAGACCTCCACAGTGAATGCATGGGCTGCGACACCGGGGGGGGGGAGGCAGGGGGTCGGGGCGTCTCAACCCCCCCCCCCACTTTACGGTCATCAATAATGAAGTTATATATGTATGTGTTTAACCGCCCCCCCCCACTTTTTAGGAGATATTAACAGGTAGGCGATTCATACCTCATATAAAAGCCATTACCAAAGCTGAAGGAGAATTTTTTGTTTTTTTATAGAAATCATTCCAGACAAGGCATGAAACCACTTGATGTAAGGAGCTAAAAAAAAGAAGAAAAAAAAAGTAAATACTACTTCAAGGTCAAAAACCAGGTAACGATAAGTGTTCGATGGATAGATTCCGACCCAGAAAAAAGCAATTCTTCTTCCTTTGTCGGAAACATTGCTCATGGAATGTGAGGACTAAAGGACAAAATAAGAGAAGCGAGATTTACAAAGATGCCGAAAGTAAACCCAAGGTCCCTTTTCTACTCTCCTAATTAATTAATAAAATTACAAAACAGTATATTTATTCATCATCAAGTTTTGGTACTTAACGTGCTGCAACCTTCCCCGGACTCCAGGGTAGGCAACACCAGGTAACGTCTCATGCCTGCTCTCTATGCGGTCTGATCCAAAGGGTTGATATCAGTCATGCTGCATGCAGTCAAATCACTTTTTACAGACACAAGCCAGGTCTTCCTTTGTCTACCATGCTTCCTAGTGCCTGGGGTATCCAGACGTGCTATGGAGTTGATGCCAGAGGTGGCATGCTGTGGCCAAACTACCTGTAAGGCATCCAAACTCCCACTAATACCAAGCTTCTGATGAAGCACAGTTGAAGGGATCCTTTCCTACAGTTTGTTGTCGCACATCCACCTGATCATGGCACGGTCATTTACACTGAAAATATTGCAGATCAGAAGCGTTTAGAGCCCATGTCTCACTGCAATGCAAGATGGCAGAGCGAACACAGGCCGAAGAGACTTCCACAAATGTTTAAAGAAATGTGCCTAGATGTAAAGAACCTTTCCCAAGCAACACAACATCGAGCAGCGATAGCACGTTCACAACAGCGAGCAGCGATAGCACGTTCACAACCATCATCATCATCATCATCATCATCATCATGTCACAGTCAGCAAAAGGTAGCTTCAACATCAACGGCGGCGCCATCTAATCCACATGTGACACAGTTCAACCATCGATTCAGTGGGCAACACCCACATATCTGCAACAAACATAAACTGGGTCAACTACCAGCCTCCTAGTAAGACCCCTACACTTCTTGTGAACCAATAGTTTGCACTGGGAACATTCGATGGAGTTTACACTTATGCTTCTGTGACAAATAGCTCAGGGAAATATATATATATATATATTTTTTTAACGAAGTTCACCCCAAACAAGGCAGGCCGCCGCTGTAGACGTAAGGGGCTACTGAGAAGAAAGAAAAGGGGAGAAGGTTGGGGAGGGGGGGTCAACCTAAACTGGGATCTGCGCAGCGAGATGTCTGTTTACATTAATTTTAAATTTCTGCATGTCAGTACTGTCGGGGAAACAGGGGGCAGGGAGGGAGTTCCAGAGGTCAACAGCACGAGAAAAAAAGCTATTTGAGTAGAAAGCTCTCTGGCATCTGGGGACCTCCACAGTGAATGGATGGGATTTAGTTGATTGTCGAGTTGGTCTAGTGAATTTACGTCCAAGGGGCACCAGAGTAGCCAATTCATCGGAGCATAATCCATTGAAGTATTTGTAAAACAAGCACAAGGATGCTACATTGAGGCGATGGGACAGGGACTGGAGCTTGGTTGACAGTGAGGGACCTATTATATGCCAACATCCTGCAGGAGGTCGCGACCAACACCAGAGATAAGAAACTTTGTCTTCTTCATGCTAAGTCTCAATCTTTTGCTTTCCATGCCAGTCTTTCATACCAGCAACCTGAAATCTGCAATAACAAGATCGTCTGCATACAGAAGCTACGATGGAACACCCACATGGAACTCACTCGACAATGCCTCCAGAACCATGAAGAGAAGTGGGCTGAATACTGAGCCCTGATGGACCCCAACGCCCAATCGAAACTCCTCAAAAATGTTTTTCAGTAAGAGTCATTTTTGTGTATATATAAATCTGTCTCCAAATACATTACACATCCATATATAATTCATATGATAAATGTTATTAACATTATCTGGAATTTGTGTTATTTATTTCCGAAACACTATATCCTGGATATAACCAAGAATACAACACACACTTGTTTAAAAGATGAACTCAACAGTGTCCGAAATACTAATAGAAGAAGAATAAAACAAGTTTGATGAAAATTGTGCCACATATTAGCAAGTTACTATGAATTTTGTTCCTTGAGAAACACTATCTTTTGGCCCTAACTTTTGTTTATTTACTAGTTTGAAGGTTTCTATAGGAACGAGTTTATTATATTTCAGTATTCCAACACGAACAACTGAACAACCGTGTGGCTTTCAGCCAAGAAGAAAAAGAAAAATGGGAGAGAGTATTTTTTATAAGAGGGCAAAGAAAAACAAAAATGATATGAAGGTTATCTATAGAAATCTAAAATCATGATATTAATAGCAACCAATCATGTGTGATTTAAATGGGTCACATATAATCAGTGACATGAAGAGGTCTGGTGATGCCCGGGGGTAAACTCCTTGATTGTATGCCTCAAAGACTCAAGTATAAGTCCTAGTACTGAGAAATATGAGAAAGGGAAGTAGTTTAAATATGATTAGGTGCCCCCCCCCCCATTTGGATGCCTGGGACCACTGCTCTGTCGCCCCCCCCCTCCTCTCCTCTCTGCACATCAACCATATTTGGTACAAATAAACTTCAGTGTATGTCCGACTTGTCTTTGTTTTATCATTGCTCAATGATATGCGCCGAAAGTGCACCCGTGCGTTAATCGACACAGATTGCTACCTAGTGGTCGCAAAGAAGTTTTGGGTATATGACGGAAATTAAATATTGTGATGGATGAACAGTGTTTTCAACAGGATGCAGTAACTCCCCACACTTCAAATGACTCGTTGGAATGACTTTAGGGGACACTCTCGTGATCGTATCATCAGTAGGTGTGATCCCTAATAGGCTTTACACTCACCGGATCTGTTGGGTCATCTCAATCCTAATTTTTATCAAAACAATCAGACTATTCATGAAGTGAAGAGGGTCATCACAGGCAAAATGAGTGCAGTGCCAAGAGAGGAGTGTGTCAGAGTTATCAACTATTTTACACATTGTATCCAGGTGTGCTTATAATTAAATGACAGTAACACGAAGACTGTTGGACATTCATGACTGAAAATAGGTGGACAAGTCAGGTATAGACTGAAGTTTATTTGTACCAAATATGATTGGATTGCAGAAAGGATTGTGAATTTTATGAACGATTCTATGGGTGGCATTTTTTTAGGGTCACTCAGTATTTAATAACATTTTTTGGTATACATACAATCTGTGCATCATACCCCAATTTTAACCATTCCTAAAAGGAGTTCATGCTACATACAAATAGGTTTTATCTGGTAATCATTTTGTTTTCTAGATTTTCAACCTGAATTAGGATTCATGTTCAACACATAATGACTAGTATTAACTTTTACCATAGTCTAGGAAGAGAAGGTCGCAGAGTTTAACATTTGTGATTTTTTTAGGACATCTGTACCAAAGATTAGGGAAAGTATTACTGATATTTTTCTTTTCTTTTCCTAATGTCCATCATTTAGAATTAAACATTTCCCTAATATTATTGTTATTTTTTTGTATGATGCTGACATCAATTTGGTTGAATATTCTGAAAAGACGGAAGGGCTTGGCAATTTGACAGAGTATAGCAGAAACGGTGCATCAGGAACTTGTTGCGAGTTGAAAATCGAGATAATTGATGACCAAAGCTATTAATATTAAAATGCTCACCATTCAGAATTGGCAATACATAATTTAGTACTTCCATACCAAATTAGAATCTTTTTATAATCGATATTAAAATTTTTTTTTTTTTTAATTATGATTTTTATGAAAAACTAGAATACTGATCCCAGGACAGGTAAAATTAATTCCCTGAACAGAACAGTTTTGCACCACTTTTATGTCTCCTTACAAAGATTAAAATCAAGATATAATGATACTAAACCTTATGTCTAGAATCCTTATTTCAATTGTTACAAATGATCGATGACCAAATGCTTTATTGCATCACAAAATCAGTACAGGGCAAATGGGACCAAAAATGTAAGATTTTTTACTCAGGTTTGAATATTTACGCAGACGGTAACAAAACTGACCGATGACAAAGGCTTTAGAATAAATGCAATTTATTTAAATAACAAAGGAAAGAAATAATATCATGAAATAAACAGGATTTTTGTGGAAAATGGGTGCGGTTGTGTATGCGTAATTTCGTTTGTAATGATAAAATAAAACTTAGCTGGTTTGGTGTCATTTTTAAATAAAAAGAAGGTGGAAGTCCGTATCTCTTTGCTCCTTTACCTCTCCCTTGTTTCTTTTTTGTTTTTGTCCCTATTCTTTTATATACAGTTTTTTCATGCGTCAGTCTTTCGTGACTTGAATTATCGCATAATGTGAGTTCCCTTCCTCTGGAAATTGCGTTTGCCTTTCCTAAAAATAAATAATTTCTCAGCACCAGTCTATTCTTTCTTCTGTTACTTTGTGAATTCTCTTCTGGCAGGGCTTAGATTGAATAGATGCAAAGCTTTTTTTTGAAATCCAATTCATCCATGCCAAACAAATAAGTCTGTCTTTCTTTGGCTTTGTACTGGAATGTTTACATCATTTTCAGTGCCGCTTTCAGCTTTGTTGACATTCTGTTGAGAGTAGACGGTTCAGTATTTACCTCTCATATTTAGCTTTGGGCTTCAGTAATATGGCAAAGCTATATTGGATGGAGGGGCATTTTATTTTAGTTTGCCTAGCGAGATGATTCCCTGGAACTGACGCTGCCATGTTTTTTTTAGTTTGTAGCATTCACGTGTGCTTTAATTCGGACAGTCATCACAGCGTTTCTTATTTGGACACGTTGGTTGTTTTTTTTTTTTTTTCTTTCTTTTTGGAAACGCGACTAGTATCGTTGTTTTAAAAATTTGTGTGCCCAGTGTTTATAATGAGAGGGAGGGGTAAGCGACATAGCGTGCTTGCATATATTCGATGATAGGGTGGGTTGCTGAGATAGCAGATCAAATGTTCACTAAGTGAGAGGGAGGAAGTTATATAGAGAAGGACGAAATAGGTTTAATTACTATGTGCGTGTATGCATGGCAGAGTTTGTTTTGTTTATTTTCTTCTTTTTGCTAAGATGGGTTAAGAATGTCACACAATTTTGATCAAAATCCATTACATGATTTTGATTCTAGAAAATGACTAAAACTTGGAGCTTAAGCTTAAGGGGTTTTAAGAAATTGAAATTCAGGGAACTTTGCTTAATTACCATCTATGGATCAAATTCAATGCAAATCTGAAATATTTGAATTTCTAAATTGAAGGTTATGCCCATATTATTTCAGCTAAAGACCATTTAAAAGACTCTAAAGAGACTGGAAATTGGGGAATATTTATTAATTGATTATGAAAATAACAACCAAGATGAGAATAGTAGTCTGAATAATTCAAATAATAAATTGGACTATTTAAAAAAAAAAAAAATAACAAGGCACTATTTTTTCATAGTGGTTTGTTTATAGAAAAGCACCGAGGTAACTTATACATTTTATCATCTGCAGACACTGAACCTCTTACCTCGGTCTCAGAGATCCGGAATTTATTGGTTTTTAAAGTTGGTTAATTTGTCTATTAAAAAGTTTTACTTTTGTCAGTGGATTGATTAAACACCGCTTCAGATGTTTATTAATTTGTATTTGTATCTCTTAAATAAAAGAATGTTCTTCGTTTCTTTTTTACATTTAATGTTCATCCTATATACATTATACTGTATATATAATACAGTATGAATGTGCAGGATGTATTTAAAGTTTATGTAAGCTAATAAAAACTAGCAGGATTCTAGAAATTCCACGGTTGCTTAGCTACCATCTTTTGGTTCTTACCATAAAAATACTCATCAGCTAAATATCTGTTAAATAAATAAAACGAATGCCATGGCAAATTTTTTATTTATGACGTTTCATTCAATTTTGGAACAATTCATTTTGAAATGGGTAAAAATCTAAATTTTTGGCACCAGCAATACCAGATTATCCGGTCACTAAAGATGAGCAAGGCTATTACAATTTTAAAATCTGTGTGGAAGGTGATTTTTTTTTCCTTCTTTTTAACGATTGAGTCACCATTTATCAAGGATAAAAACTATGAGGATAAGGGTTTTAACAAGATGGATGGATTGTCAGTTGAATGCTGATGAATATTATGAGAGGATTGAAAATAATGAACAGAATGAATAAAATTTGATGACTTATGACGACAGTTTATGACAAGTGTTTATTGACATTAGATTTGAAGATGACCATGTTGTAGCCCTCAAGGAAGCAATCTTGTGGCAACGTACACACATTATACAGACCAGGAAGTGTATTCATTTGTTTTTGTTAAATACAATTTACTTCTGTACTCTCCATTGTTTACTTTATATTTCACGTAGATGTGAAATATAGATTTTTCTTGATAAGGTTCAGAAGCGTATCTGTAATTTAGTTGGCCCCCACTCTTTCTTCTTATCTGCACCCTCTCTCTCACAGACGTGATGTTGCTAGTCTCAGTCTTTTCTATAAATACTATTATGGCACGTGTTATTCAGAATTGTCTGATTTATTCCTTGCTTCCTTTGTTTCAGCTTGTCTAACTCATTGGTCTCCACAGATTCGCTGTTTTGATACCTTGATATAATACAGTTTCCTATTTTCAAGCACTGTAGGCTTGCAAAACTGTTCTTGCTGACTGTTTTCCTCCTACTTGGTCTTCTCAAGACTAAGGTCAATAGGCATCTCTTGTTTTTTGCGATAATCATCCTTCGTTCTTTTTAGCCTTTTATATCAAGTGGCTTCATGCCTTGTCCGGAGTGATTTCCATTAAAAAAAAAAAAGAAAGAAAAGATATTTAGGCTCTATCCAGGGATCCAGACCATTTCTAATGATTGCTGGAAATTTGATTCAGTACATGTATATGATATAACTATAAAGAATCTTTATTAATATGCATCCATCCAATCAGTGCATTTAGCAATTAAAATGCTATTTCGAATTGATGTGTGAGAGAATGATGAAAATGCTTTGTAAAAAGTGCAACTGACAGGCAGAAGCTCTTGGAGATGTACGAGTTAAAAACATTTTTGTTTTGTCCCCGTATTATTACCCTGAACTTCAGGTAGCATTGTATTCTGCTTACCTTCACTGTCGTCTTGTAGTGTTCGGTGTGCCTCGGGCTCTGAAGGACAGCACTAGACACTGGTCTAGTTTTAAGAAGTTTTATTTAACATTAAACAGATGATACAGATTGTGTTTTATTTTGCACGGGAGAGAGGAGAGTACAGAGGAATTAATTGGGGGAGGATTTATCATCAACAGCTAGGCCACTCTGAGCTGCACTGAGTGCCGGCCCCTGCTACTGCAAGGGTCCCCCGCTTCGCACATCCTTTCTTGATAGTCAGGAACAAAAAAAGATCGAAACACCTCTAACGGATGTGACGTCACTTCCGATTTCCGCTGCTACTCCTACCCTTATCAGAGAGTCCTCCTACTCTCTGCACTCCCCCCCACTATCTAACAATAGCGTTTGGATTAATGAAGGTTATAGTAAAGAAAAAAAACCCCAAAAAAAACAATAAAAATACCACCAACAACAACGGGTACGAACGTCTGACATGCAGTGTTCAAGCTCTTGAACCATACAAATTAGAGAGAATCTATCTCTCCTTTCTCTTTAGCTAAGATGAAATAGTAGTGCAGACTAGACTTTCAAGTCTTGGTGGAGCAACTAGTTTAAGAGAAGGAAAAAATTTTTTTTAAAACTAATGAGTCACTTATCAAGGCTAAAAACCACTTGAGGAAAAATGATGAGATGAATAAAAAAAAAAAGGGTAAAATATATTGGATCTTGAAAAAATGTTCCTTTAACTCATTAATTTTCATTTCAGAAAAGTAATATTTAGAGTTTTAGAGATTCAACTAAAACTCTATAACTGATCAAATCGAGTTATCTTTGAAAAAAGAAAAACAAAGGAAAAAGGTGCACGTATGTGGGCATTTTACCGAATTGAGTTATCGTCCTTTGGTCCGTGAGAATAGATTTTTACCGATGTATAGACACATCTAAAAACATGAGTATTTGTAGGTCATCTGGAGATTATCTTTTTCCTGTAGGTTTTTGACCTGAAATTGGTCATGTACAATTTTTTACCCACAAATAATGGTGATAATGATTGGTATAACGTTATCCAATTGTACGCTTACATGTTGGCAGACAATTAATTAGAAAATAATGAAATGCCTATTTCCTATGATTTACAGCTAGATAGCCAAGGAGAACTGTCTGAAAGATCTGTATTTAAAAAGTAACCTAATCAGCCCTAAGGAGGTTTCACCAGAGTCGATGTTCAATGGCGTTCAAGTACTAAATAAGTATAACAGGTTATGATTTAGATAAAGGCGCGCTATTTAAAAAACAAAAAATTATTACCGCACCCAAATAAGACAATAGATTTCACTATTTATATATTTTAATGGTGCCTTTTAGGAATATGTATCCAGAAATTTGCAGTTGTGACGGAGAAAGCCGAATCAAGTTCCGACTTTTACCGAAATATACAAATAAAAAAGATGCTGTTACTTTTATTTGATGACTATTTCTCAATCAATTAGAAAAATCAAGTTCCAACTTTTACGTAATTTTTTGGATACCCCTATTACTTTTGCTGAACTAAACCTTAGGGTTAGGTTAGAGTAAGTCTAGGGTTAGGGTAAAACAAACAAAAACAATTTGGTTCGCATTATGTAGAATATACTTAAATACAACATAAAATCACCAGTTTCCTTCGTTAAATAACTTTAGCGATAAAAGCGGCATTACATTTTTTTTCTTAACTAATTGATCACTTATCAAGGCCAAAAGCCACTCGAGGGTAAGGTTAATGAGATGGAATAGTTGTCAGTTGAGAGATGAAGAATATGATGAGAGGATTGAGAACAGTTGCTGGGATGGATCAAGTTCGAATACTGGTGGGGACTGTTCATAACAGGAATATTGACATTGGATTTGAATACGACTGTGTTATAAACTGAAGAGAAGCGGTCCCATGGTAATGTGCTCCAGAAGCGGGAAGCCCCTGCGAATCTCTGTTTGTGGAAATTCCACCTGACGTTAACCATGCAGACGAACAAAGGAAAGTTTTTTTGGTTGTGGTAGGAAGACGAGTACATGCTGTAAAGTATGACAGACTATCCGACTGATTGACAGACAGACAGGGTCTCTTTTAGAAGTATGTGGACACTTCTAAAAGCGCTCTTTAAAATTTAAGTGCGACAGATTGCCCGACAGAACCTCTCATGAATGTTACATTTATTAAGTTGCTTTGCCAGCTCGTTATAGCTTCAAAGTTTGCTACTTGAACTACTTAAAACATTAATTTAAAATAATAAATATTTCATTCATAATGTTGCTGTAAACACGAAACAAAATCTTTCTCATGTATTCATATAGATAGATAAACAAACATTTTGGTCATTTCGATACAAATTTATCACTTAGATGTGACCGTAAAGAAAGGAAAAGAACTCAATTTGCCTTTTCACTTGCAATTTAGAAATAGATCGCAACTTGTTGAAAATCAAATCGGTCCCTCAAAAGAAAGGAACATTTGAACACAAATATTTGTTCAGGAAATCAAACAATATTGCGAAACAGAACAACTTGTTACGTTAAAGTCAAAACAATTATTGAATTACAAAACAATAACAACTAATAGTTAATAAACTAAATGTTGTTTTTCAAAACCAATATGCAAATTAGTTAACCTTGCGACTCATATAACATACATAAGCAGTATATAAAAAAAAGGTGCGTCTATTGTGTAAAGTTAAATTAACTTGGAAATAGGGAAATATTACCATTAGGGCCCAACTTTCGCATTTATTCATTTAAAAGTTTTTATAAGTGGAAATGGTGCAACGGGTAACAAAGCTTGGCCTGCAGAGTTCAAGTTCTGAAGCCGTAAAAACCACTTAGGGAAAAGGTTGGAATCCAGCTATAGATGAAATAGTATTATAAACTAGACTTTCAAGCCTTGGTAGGGCAACTAGTTTGGAAGAAAAAACCGTTTTTCAACAATTCAGACTAGCAGCAAAATCTCCCCCCCCCCCCTTCACTGTAGAGGTCCTCAGATACTGGAAAACTTTCTACTCTAATAGCTTCTTTCTTTACTCGGACCGCTTGCCTTTGGAATCCCTTCCCTGCTTCTTGTTTCCCTGACTGTACCAACATACAGAAATTGAAATGTAATGCGAACAAACATCTTGCTGCACAACTCCCCAGTTAGGATGCCCCTATAAATCTGACCCCTAATCAGAGTAGTCCCTTAAGTCTCAGTGGCAATATGCCTTATTTGGGATGTAAACAAAAAAGCAAAAAAAAAAAAAGCATCTAAAATGAGATAGCCTCCACCATGAGTATTGTGATACAAGATCAGATTAAATGTGTGATCCTCGTCACTTTTACATACCTAGAGACTTGATAACAGTTTCCCATGCTCCCATGACACTTCACCATTTGTGAAGGTTTCACAGGTTGTGAGAACTAACTCCAACCCTTTGTTAATTATCAACTTCTCTAGAATCTTAGGATGCTGGACAAGGGGGCTACTCAAGTTAGCCATGATTAGCCAACAGACAAGGACCATTACTTGATATGGAAATAGAAATCAGTAATGCAGTACCTTTCACTCCAAACAGCCAAGAGCCACAAAGTCAACAGTACTTTAAATAGTCAATCATAAAAAAGAGAGGGTCAAGTAACCCGTCCTCCTTTTTATTGAAATGGGAGATGAACAGCTGGAGAAGAGCCCCCCCCCCCCCCTTGAGCCATTCGTCGTAACAGTTCTAATTATTAAAATTTATAAAAAAGAAAAGAAAACTCAAATAGAAGGAGAGAGGGGCGGCTTTTAAGATGCTTCTTAGCATACATATATAGGGGACAGTTTTATGCTAGATTCTCCAGTTAACGTTCTAGTTTCAATAGAAAAAATTGGTAACAATGTGTATAGCAATAGTACCAACACTCGAGTGGGGGTAGGGCACAAATTTCGAAAAAAAAAAACAAAAAGAAAAACGGAAATAAATGTAGATAAAAAAAAGGGCAACATTTTTTTTTTTTTAATGGAAATCACTCCGGACAATGCATGAAGCCACTTGATGTAAGGAGCTAACAAGAACGAAAGATGATTATCGCAAAGACAGGAGATGCCTATTGACCTTAGTTCCACCAACTTGCAGTTCTTGAAAAGAAGCTACCAGAATAGGAAGCTGTATTACAATGATGTATCAATTTAATTGAGGTAAATGATAAAAAAAAATAAAATAAATAAAAACTAGAGCATCGGTCATGTTGGTTGCCTCAGGTCTCTACTGGCACGATTTCTTTTAATGCATTTTTTTTAGGGCATCTACAGTCTGCCGAGGCAGCCAAAACGACAACCACTTCTACATGTTCTGGTCATGACAGGGTTAATAGACAATTATTATAACTCGCAAACCCACCATTGTTTGGAAGTTAATAACTTACAATTTGAGCCAATTTTTTTTACACATTCTTTCAGATTTTTTTTCTTTTTAAGAGTTAAAAGAAAAAAAAAAAAAAAAAAAAAAGATTCAACTTCAATCATTTTTTTTTCGAAAACAAACAAACACTATATATAGATATTGTTACAGATTTATCAAGTCTGATAAAACCAAAGAACTTGGAATGTTCAAGTGCCACTGACCATGAAATCTCTGGTCGCAAGCGTAAACAACCGGCCACCCGGGTCAAAAATCAAGGCCAGGAAAAATCTCTTCATTCCTCTCTCCCAAGAATTCCATCCTCTCTCTAGATCAGTAAGAAGGGTCGTGCATTTTGTCACATGATGGTTCCTCTCTCCCCACTGAATCTGAGAAAAAGAAAAACTAATTCTTTTTCCAGCATCAAAGAGGCAAAATGTATTGCCCAAATTCTACATAGAAAAAAAAAAAAAAATCGGTTTTCACAAAAACCTTCACCGTTAAACTATTCATTTTCACCCTTTATATATTAAGGACGGTGCTCAGTAAAACTGGCACAAGTGAATAAATAGGGGAAAAAAATGATAAACGCGTGAGATTTTCATCTATATCTTCCCCCGTGCCATTTTTTCCGATTTATCCAGTTTTGCCATTTTTACCGGTGCCATTTTTACCTAAATTCATTAAGGACACATTTTTATAAAAAAAAAATATTGATTCTGTTTATCACTGTCCAAGTTCAAGTTACTATTCTTTTACTTCTATGAACAATATATTATATGTGTAAACATGCACGAGGCTGCATGTTTTGGTGGTGCATGCACACGTTGCAGGTGATAGATGCTCGCCCCCCCCCCCCCAAAGGGGGGGGGGCACAGAAAACGAGTACCATTTTTAATCTCCAAAACAATAAACGTCTGTTAATTGTTTATAAACTGGATTCATGGGTTTGCTCGGAATGAGAATTCTTTGTTGCAGCACTGACTGAATCGAACAATAACTTTGGACCGGCACTACAAGTGGGACGATCGCAGCCAATGCAGTGAATGCACTCATACATGTGTCATTTTTACACACATACTTTTGTACCCCCCCCCCCCACTTAAAAACATTGTTAATGTATGTTATTATATGCACATATTTGCGTATACTTGCTTTCTACATACATTCAATTATACACAACTTTCGTGTGTATATAAAAGAACAGAACAACTGACTTTCCAAGAACCAATTATATTCCTATTACCTCAATACCACATTTAAACTACATCAACCAGAGTATTTGGATAAGTCTATTTCATTTTGATCAAAGGAGGTTCACGCTGGACATCCATTAAAAGGAAATATGACTTTTACTTTATTTTATTTATGACTTAAAAATTATAGAAATTAAAAAAAATAATACAAATCGTAATATGGGATTCAGGTATTGGAGCAGGAGTACACAGGAGTCATTGTGCGAGTTGAGGAGGTTAAAGATTAAAAATTTACCAAAAATGATTTGAATTAATGTCAGTGTACTTATAACCCCTCTCATCTAATCAAGAGATATAGAGACAAAATGATCTGGTCACATGATATCTTGTGGATTTTCTTCTTTTTAAGTTTTTTATTAGTATTATTTGTTAAAATAAAAAAATAAAAAATACCCACCTCCTCAAATGTAAAGGAAAACCTTAACGTAAGCATTTAGATATTAAAGCATCACAATTATTAAAATACTTTTTTTTTTATAATTATATATCTTTTAAAAATGTTAAATATTTGTACCCAGAGGGTGCATAGATTTGCTAGACTTAATGATATTGTTACCAACTAGCAAACATATGCTCCCTCTGGTTGCATATTTTTGCTAACCTGGGAAGATGGTATCATGATGAACGAACATATAAAACACTACCCCTCCCCTTGTGAAGGAGGAGGTAATGCGTGGGAGGATGGTTTCATGGCAATAGAACGAAAACTACACCACCCCCTGAATTAAGCATTAAAAGATAGTACAATTAAAATAATCATCATCGTTTTTTTTTTTATTATTAACGTGCAGGTTGAGGGACATCATGCACACTAGCTGCACACAATGTCAATGAGTTTGCCATATACATGAAGGTTTATTTGAAATAAAAACAACACTCAACAAAGTCATTCAGTCAGCTTTTATGGTGTCCGCCATCCGCCAAGTCTAAACTTTACATCGGGCATATGTATGCATTTCACAGAGATATACCAGACTAGAGCATATCCCAGATACACTCTCTGAGTAGACTGCCAGTTGGTTCGGAACTGCTTAATAATTAATAAAAGTAATATAGTTTGGGCTTCAGACAGAAACCCAATTTCCATTAGTAATAGAAGTAAATAGTTCAAACTAACAAATATGATTAAAGTTAATATCTTTGTTGGAGGAGGGGAGGTGATCGACTTAATGAACAATAAATATTGATCACCATGAACGATTAAACAAGTTTCAGACTTAATGATTGAAACATTAGGGGGAGGGGGATAGTTTTTACAGATGTGACATATGCAAGATGGTTATGACATGCGAAATACTTACCTAATAATAATAAAAAATCAATATAAATATCACTAATAGTTATAGGTATATTATTTTATTGACTAGTTACCCCCCCCCCCCCCCCCATCGTAACTGATAGAGTGTCAAATATGTTAGCATAAATTTTTATATATTATTGCAAAAGTCAAACATTTAAAAAAATTTTTTTTTTTACTCCTTTTGTGAAGTGGTTCGTGAATGGTAAGACAAAGTATGAAGAAATAAATGGATGAAAACGATTCTATGGAGATCAACAATATCAAATGATTTAGTAACAATTTTACAACTGGGAGAATTACTATGGATGAGGAGGGTTTAATTATTTGTCGCTAAGCAGATTTCAGTAAGCGTTCTCCATTAAATTTTCTGGATTTTTGTTGTTTGCTCAATCTTGGGACAGGTAACTGTGGCCAGATCAAGCATGCTTCAAAATGTCTTTTGGCAAGGGAGATAACTTTAGGATACAAGAATTATTTCCCATTTTAACATTATTTCTTAGATCGATTTTGTTATCAGTCAAACAACTCCATTATTTATTTGATTTTATCACAAATTCCTGAGAATCTAGCGATCGGATTGAATAATAATTAACATCATTAATTGAATTCCTTATAAAATCTTAACCTACAAAAGTTGTTTAATTTTGTTACAGGGCTTTGATATATATATATATAAAACGCAAACAAAGACCCCCATGATATTATTGTAAAACCTGAATACAAAATGAATACCACCATTGGATTCCTAGTAAAATTTTACTCAAGGAAAGTTGTGTTTGATCTTGTTATAGGGCTTTGTTTTCTATTGTATCCCGAAACAGACTGAGATAGTATAGATTGTAGAATAAATAAAATGAAAACAAAGAAAAAAATAGTACCAGGCAAGAATATGGTAGAAAATTTTGGATGATTCTGAAAGAGAATACAGACTGTATATAAAAAGAAATAAGACAACATTTCTAACGTCAGTCTTATTTCTATAAGTTCCAATTTATTTGCCTCCCCACAAGGACAAAATTAGACACAAAGTCAGTTTTTAATGTGGAGAAAATCCAGCTCCTCAAAAGGGGTACTCTGGATTGGAACAAATATAAAAATTGCTTCAGTCTCAAAGGACTTCTCCTTCACTGACCAATGACAGAATAGAACAGATACAACACTTTGTTCCTAGCCAAAAAGTCAAGAAGTGGCGTATTTGTTATTTGCTCTATAAATTGAACAGACAGAATTCAGGAAAAAGTAAAAAAACAATCTAAATTACCAGACGGAGATATTGAAACATACATAGCGATACACAGACAGTGATATGATATTTATTTGTAAATATTGTTATAAAGCCCCTTTAAGAAATTCAAGTTGAGCACTGTTCGGAGATATTAAAAACAGACTGTCACTTAGCTATAAGCAAGGTTCCGATAACGTTCGTCGAACCCTCTAAACTCTCTGCTGTTTACTGCCCGTTGTATTTAGGCATAAATAGAACTTAATCTCTCCTGTATCATGTGATAATTTGGGATGGCGGTGGGATAGCATGCAGAGTTTTGGTTGATTCTGTGAACTCAATTCACGCCCTGTGACCGTCTGAAATTGTCACTCCCAACACTGATGAGAGCGTAAGTTTGAAACGCCGGCATATGTAGGTATAAATAATTTAATATTTATTTGTAAATATATATGTTAAAAAAAACCTTGATATTTCATCCACTCTTATGTAACCATCTTTATAAATTTGTCTTAAAAAATAGGGTCCAAGGATGTGCTTGCTAACAAAAAAAACAAAAAACTAGTTAATTATCTCCCTTGGTTTTGAATTATATCTTATCTTAGGCGGTTTGTTTTTTGCTGTTTTTTTTAAAGGAAAAAAGCTTTGTGAAATATCTCAATGTGAACTCACTAAAATTAAAAATGGCAATCTGCAGAGATTATTCACTGCATGTATTGAAGAAAAAAAAAATGGATGTTATTCGTAAAAATATTCAATAAGTCTTTTTTTCTGTAAATCTGAAGATTCATTTGTTTTGAAGATTCAATCTATGTTATTACCAAATGCTCTGATTGTATGGCTATAAAGAAATAGCTGTTATTTTAAAAATAAAAACCAATTTTGCTCGATACAAGACCTTGTTTTTGTTGGAAAATATTTTGTCCGATCATATTAGTACCTTTGGAATTTCTGATATCTATTGAGCTTAACACTAAAGTTTAATTACACAACCAATACATCAATAATATTTTAGAGGCAAGCACTCATGAGATATGGTTTATGTCTAACGAAAATGTATGATTTTCTCCTCTTTGTAAATCGCAAAAATAATCTGGTATATTTCCCTCTTATTCATGTGGTTGCTTTGGTGAGCGCATGCGCATAATCGTAGAATCTTAAAATTAGTCAGTGGTGACCAAGGTCCATGACCGGTGAGACAACTGTATATAGTCACACTGATGAGTCCGAGTGAAGACAAAACAAGTTCGTCTGAATATTAAAAAATATTTATCAATAAATATATAGATAGATCGATAGATCCAGAGTGGTGCATAAAGATCTCCCACGTATGGACAGGTTTCAATCGGTAGGCTAGACTCTATCATTTTCATTATTATATACTTTTGAGGATTTGAAGGAAAGAATGAGAGCAAAAATCTATAGGATTCCACTTGAGATGATATGGAGAACTTCTGGGAAAAACTCCAATGTTTTTTCAACAACGTCCGCACCACCATTTGTCTGATAGTTTTTGTTTTTACAAAAAACTATTTTTATGTATTCTTTAGATAGAACAATATTTTTATTAGATGTGGAGATCCTTATTATATATATATATATATATATATATACTATACAAATTCAGTAAAACTGAATATTCCATTTTTTGCAAATAACTTTCATATATCTCACGCAAATTTATTTAAAATTGGATAGTTTACTCTTAGTAGTATATCAATTCGATATTTGTGAATAATATGGCATTTCCTCCCTGACAATTTAAATTTATTTAAGGATTTACATATGAGGTAATTTCATGAATATTTTCAAATATCAAATTGATATAAAAAGAGTGAAATCCTTCAAGTTCAACATATTATCACCCTGTATCATAAATAGCAAGAGCTAAGGACATGTTAGAGGCACATTCATTCGCCGGAAGTAGCTGGCAAGACTCAAAAGGAGATAGCTTTTTCAGTGGGATGCTCTCAATTTTCTATTGAAAATAGGACAAACTTGTTCAAAATTGTTCAAATGCAGTTCCAAACCAACTAGAGATGAATGTCAGCTGAATAGAATCTTTATTTCCAATCAACATTGAAATGGTGCTTGTGTAGTAGACATATTTTTATCCACAATACATTAGAAACTTCATCAGTTCAGATATGACAGCAAGATACCAATTTCAAAGCCACTATTCAATTTAAATGAAAACAAAAGTGTTTAATATTAGGTAGAAATCACCAGAATTGGTTTGTTAATCGATAGAAGCAGGGCATCTTCAGTGATAAATCCAGGTTCTGTATTTACTTTGGTGATCGTAGCCCCATGCCGAGAGAAAGTCAATGATAGATATGAAGCCAAATGTGTGAAAAAGTGCCAAATTTTCTCAATCTGTAATGGCTGGGAGTGGAATGTTTGTCACTGGTGTCAAAGATCTGCTTCTTGACAAAGATTAATTAATGCTTTAATTATTAAATCAACGCTGCTGTCTATCCAGGATGTTCTAGATCATTTCATTACTCCATATTAGCTGTACTCACACACACACCCGCAAATATATATAATTCCGACAGATTTGGGTTAATTATTTATTGTAGAGTTTACTGCTCCATATGGAGACTACTGATTGAAGAGATGTCTTTTGTAAATAAATATTTACAAAATGTTTATCGCCTGGAAAATCGAAAATCTGTCAATTTATAGATGAAAAATAGAAACCATTAACAGAATCAAATCAGAGATGAGAGCGAGAACAAATTTTTGACAGTTTCGTCAACACATGGATAAACATAATATAGAGTTATATATCCTAGATTTTTCACAAGTGCGACTCTTCAGAAGGAAAGTCCCCCCCCCCAAAAACAACACTCACACTGTTAAAGCATTTATATATTCAGGTTCAAACAAGGAACATAAGATTCTGTTTACTCTATGGTTACCCACGTGTCGACGAAACAGTCCCTTAAGTATCTGGATGTTTTTGTAAAGTGAATAAAAACGTGGTTACTGGAATCTAACTTTATATTGTCTATTTTTTAATTTTTTTTACTGGTGTTAAAAAATTAACATCCATTGAGCTTAAACCTTGAAAGTCTTGACTATTAATATATATATATATATATATATATATATATATATACCTGCTTGAGAAGTGTTCTTCGAATATCTGGGCAACCACATTGCCTCGACAGAAAAAGACGTTAGAATAGCCAAGGCTTGGAGTGCACTTAATCGGCTAAGAGTTATTTGGAAATCAACACTGTCTGAACAAATAAAAAAACCTTTTTCAGATCCGTAGTGGAATCCATACTGCTTTATGGATCACCAGCTTGGACTCTAACAAAAAAACTGGAAAGGAAACTAGATGGAAGTCACACACGGAGGCTTCGTGCTGTATTAAACATGCACTGGAAAACGCACCCATTTAATAAACGGCTGTATGGCAACTTGTCTAAAATATCATCAGTAATAAAAGAAAGGAGAACGATATTCGCTGGACATTGTTATAGAAGCAAAGAAGAGGTTATCAGTGATCTGATTTTATAGACGCCAATACACGGAACAGTTAAGGTTGGTCGACCCTATAAGACGTACACAAAACAGTTGACCGAAGATACTGGTTCTCAACTCAAAGATCTTCACAGAGCCATGACGAACAGAGAAGTATGGAGGAGTTGGGTCAATATAGTCCGAGCAACCAGCCCGATCTGATATATATATATAATATATTTATTTTGATGGTTAACTTTTGGATGATATAAGATATTAAAATTATATATATATATATAAAGAAATATCCTACAGAATGGACAATTTTTCACTTTTCGTATTTACATTATTAAACGTAAAGATTGGATGCAGGATATATAAGGCCCAACTCTGACTCCCAGAATTCCAAAATATCCGACTCAAACTTCTTATTTTATTATCTTCCAATATTTTGACTTGATTCTTCGGAGATTAAAAAATCCAAGTCCAACTCCTTCCAACTTCACAATGGTTTTTAGAATATCCATTCTGTTTATTAAAAGATCTTTCAACATGTGTGAAAACTTATATACATTTATTTTTTGTCTATTGGTCACTTAAGAGCTTCAAGTCTACTTGATAAAATAGCACCAAATTTGGCAGGAATCATCCTTGAGATACCGAAAGCGTAAAAAATACTACTAATAATCATAAACGCTTACAGGTTCAAAATCTATTGGACAGAATTCCAATAAATTTTGCATGAGGGACCCTTGTAAGAGGGAAGATTGGAGCGAACACATAAAAAAGCTGGAGGGATGGGAGTAAAGGATTAGATGACTCGATTATTACAAACAAAATCAACGTTTGTTTTAATGGTAAACTCATGGTTGATAAGATGCTAAAATTATATATATCAGATAAGTATATTGGACAAATATCCTACAAATTGTAAATAAGGACTAAAAATAAATACAAATGAAATTAGAAAATTTATTTCCAAATTGTTAAGTAAATCTTTCAACATATGTTAAAACTTGCAAACGTATATGTAAGCGTTTCATTTATCGAGATAAGGCAAAATGTACATCAAATGAATGAAAGTTTTCATTAATTCTCCAGCCATTTTTTCTGTTATATTCAAATGTTTTAAAGTTATTGATTATTTATGACTTTTCCATATATGGTCAATAACCAATAGACTAAAATGAAGAAAAAATACCGTTAAGAATTATTTTATTTTTTATTTCTGTTAGAACAGACATGAAATGTATGTGATAGGTTAAAATAATAAAAGTGTAATAACATTTGTTATTAAGATCATCATTTTGCATTATTTCAAATTTTACAATATTGTAAATAAAGAACGAACGCAAAGTTTGTTTAACTTCTAGAAATCGATAAGTTAGAAAATTCAAAGAAATTTATTAACACCATTACAAATTTTCCTCTGATCCCAACTGAGGTAATTTTGTCCAATTATTGATTTCAATTATAGTTTACAAGGGGTGCAATTGAAAACAAAAACCTATGCCAAGATCAAACAACTTTCTGAGTAAAATCTTTTCGAGGAAGCCAATGGTGGTATTAATTTGTACTAAGGTTTTTTTTACAATAATATTGTGGGGTCTGCGTTCACGTCAGACATTCATAAACAGCAGAGACATCATTAGAAATTAAAAATAAGATGGAAAATTGTTACATGGGTTCAGAGCTGGGAGCATGAGTACACAAGGTTCTCATTATTTACCAGGCAATGCCGGGCGCCTCAGCTATTATATATATATATATACATATATATCCTCAGAATAAATATATACTCCCTCTCTTACTGTCAGCCCTGAACACCATATTACTGTCTTGTTTTTTAAAAATAATATTTTAATAATTTTCAATCAAATGAAATCTGGTGATACCAGATCAGGCTGCCCTGTGGCTCCCTGAGACGAAATTCACCTACATTGACGTTTTTTTTTTTTTTTTTTTTTTTGTTTGTTTGTAAAACGTAATTATGTTCTACAAAACCAAAAACAAAAACAACAGCCCCTCTCCCTTTCTCCCTCCCCTTTTTTATTTTTATTTTTCCTACCCTACTCCCGGTCCTGGATATGACCTTAAACTACATCCGATGGTGAGATCCGGCTTACGGACTTTGGGGAATGTGGAGCCTCCTCTTAATTACCATTGCTCCCAGGTCCACCCTGACCCGGAGTGGTAGTACCTGTTAGGGTCCCAACTATGGGTTAAATAGAAACAGATATTAAAAGGGGAAAGAAACAAAAAAGAGAAGAAAACAAGACCAGATTCGGCATTAAATAACCCAAAAAGGGTTGATATGCCGTAAAACAAAACTACCAAACCAAAAACCATGATTAAACATTTGAAGATATTAAGAACTTGAAGCATAAAAACTTTCACTATAATGACCAGATTCGGCATTAAATAACCCAAAAAGGGTTGATATGCCGTAAAACAAAACTACCAAACCATACCAAATCAAATGAAATAAAACATTATCTTTACTTTGTATTATTCGAACTATTATTCCTATCTTGGATGTTAGTTTCACAACGTTTCGGTCGATGTAACATCTGATCATCTTCAGGTGTGTCTTATCGAACTCATGAATCTGTATGGAATTTCAAACGGAACCCTTTATTTAATCCACGGGGGTAGATTGCTCTCGTTCCATCAGCCATGACCAGGTAGAAGTTTTAAGTAATTCATAGTATCACATGTATTGAACCTTCGACCTCCAGAAGACTGTCACTTAGAACTGATTATTAGTCAGCACTTCTATCCATTACACCACAGGTCCCCTTGCAAACAATTCTAGTATGAATTTTAGGAGCCTTAAACCTATTCCTATTTTACATTGTGTAGTATTACTACTACTACTACTTATATATATTTATTAATGAATATTTTCAAATAAACCCATATACACATGTGTTTCATGCCAAACCTGCAATCATCAGTATGGGAGGAGACAATCCCTGCCTGTCACACGGTTTGAATGCCAATACGAAAGTTATATTTGACTCAGTAGTCGGAGCACGTACCGATGTGTTCACCAACGCATTGCTGTAGAAATGGGAGAATAAATTAACGTCTAAATAGCAAATTCAGCGGCCATATCAGCAAGCTGTCAAGAGAACTCAATAGGCGGGACCTAGAGCATTGCATTATGCTATAAATTACAGCTTGTTAACTTACTTAAGTATAATATATATATATATATATATATATATATTTAAAAAAAATGTTATTAAAATTTATAATTTTTTTTTATTAATGGTGTTTTAATCTATTATTTATAATTAGATAGACTGTATCAAATTCTATACGAGATTTACCTAAAAAGACATTATCGTCCAACACATGTACTGCTTCTTTGAGACGTCTTACTCTGGTCGGAGGTTACATGGGCCGAAACGTTGTGAGAATAACATCCAAGATGAGAAAGGTAATCCAAATGATACAAATTAGCAATCCTCATCTACAGAATTCCGAAGAAAAAAAAAAAATGTTATCTCTACTGTTTACAAATTTCCAGTGTGAACACTGACCATCTAATACAAAATTGATGCCACCATTGAATTTCTCGCAAAATTGTTTGCTTTTGGTATTGGATGCCGTTTTCAAAGGCATCTCCGGACAGAGAAAGAAACTCACCACAAATATTGTGTGTATATATATATATATGAAACTTGAATTGGAAAATTCCTATATTTCATCGGTAAGAAAGAAAGAAAAAAAAAATCAGTACTCATGAGAGAACATGAAAAGCTACTTAAAAAAAACAAACTAAAGAGTTCCTTCTGCGTCTTATACAACAGAATAAGTCAAAAGAAAGTGGTGGAATTAACTTATTTAGGTGTTCGTACGTCCTCGACAATCAGTTCGACAGAGGGCGGGCTGTTGTGGTTTCTTCTAGCCCTGCTCTGTCGGGCTGAGGTATAGTTCTGTTCAGTCTCAAGATGTCCACCATCCCAGGTTTCACCTGACCTTGTATCTAATCTCCTGGACAGGAGGTCAATAAAATAAGTCTAAAGGAAGGTTTGGTTGCAACAGCCTGAAGATATAAATCAAAGGGCAACAGGAGGGGAGGATAAAAAATTAAAAAAAATTAAATAAAGTATTTTTTTCACCCTTTGCCCCCACGCTGTCAACAGAAATATTAAAATGAGGTTCTATTTTTTTTTTTAATGCGATTACACATAAACACCCTGGAAATGCCTAGAAGAAAAAATATAGAGTGAGTGTTCACTTTACTATATGAATATAATGTAAAATCATCACCCACTTCTTGACCATATATTTACCCGCACTGTCATGTTTTTTTTTTTCTTGTATTAAAAAAATTGCGGCCATTTAGAAAATAGAAAAAAATAGTAACTTGTTCTATACTACGCTATGTGGTCAGGAAGTGGGTGATCATTGTATGTTAAATTTATATTGTAAAGTGAATCATCACCCTGAAGTAAAAAAAAAAAATGTCATGGTATTTCCAGGGTGTTGACGTGTAATTATATGGGGGGGAAAAATAGAATCTCAGTTTTAATATTCCGTTGACAGCATGGAGGCAAAGTAGCCTACCAGTATTAGAGTTGAGAGTCTTAAGAATATGAGAGGAGAGAGAGGGGAGAGGGGGGAGAGGGGGGGTGAGAACGAGAGAGAGGGGAGAGAAAGAGAGAGAGGGGGGAGAGAAAGAGAGAGAGAGGGTAATGTATGCAATAATTGCAGTAGTTGCGATCGTTGCAGCATCATCAATGTGTGTGTGGGAGGTAGACAGGTGCAGCATGGTAGTGGGGGGGGGTAGGTAGAAGTAAGATGGCGGACATAATATGGTGGCATAATGCAAGTAAAAGACAATGCCTTCAGTCTCTCTCTCTCTGCGTGGGAAGCAGACATTACAGTCGCTTGGGCATGAAAAGGAAAAAGAAGAGTGACACTGGCACATATTGATGATATTATTGCTATGAATAGTCAAATAAAGATTTATGGAGAGGAGAAACGAAGGTAGAGATAATGACATTGGATCTATGTGTGTGTGCAGGTGTGTGTATGTGAGAAGGACAAAGAGAGAGTGAGCGAAGAGAGAGAGCGAAAGAGAGAGAGCGAAAGAGTGAGAGCGAAAGAGTGAGACAGAGAGAGAGAGAGCGAAAGAGTGAGACAGAGAGAGAGAGAGCGAAAGAGTGAGACAGAGAGAGAGAGAGCGAAAGAGTGAGACAGAGAGAGAGAGAGCGAAAGAGTGAGACAGAGAGAGAGAGAGCGAAAGAGTGAGACAGAGAGAGAGAGAGCGAAAGAGTGAGACAGAGAGAGAGAGAGCGAAAGAGTGAGACAGAGAGAGAGAGAGCGAAAGAGTGAGACAGAGAGAGAGAGAGCGAAAGAGTGAGACAGAGAGAGAGAGAGAGCGAAAGAGTGAGACAGAGAGCGAGAGTGAGAGCGAAAGAGTGAGACAGAGAGAGAGAGAGAGCGAAAGAGTGAGAGCGAAAGAGTGAGACAGAGAGAGAGAGCAAAAGAGTGAGACAGAGAGAGAGAGCAAAAGAGTGAGACAGAGAGAGAGAGAAAAAGAGTGATACAGAGAGAGAGAGAGAGAAAAAGAGTGAGACAGAGAGAGAGAGAGAGAGAAAAAGAGTGAGACAGAGAGAGAGAGCAAAAGAGTGAGACAGAGAGAGAGAGAGAGCAAAAGAGTGAGACAGAGAGAGAGAGAGAGCAAAAGAGTGAGACAGAGAGAGAGAGAGAGAGAGAGCAAAAGAGTGAGACAGAGAGAGAGAGAGAGCAAAAGAGTGAGACAGAGAGAGAGAGAGCAAAAGAGTGAGACAGAGAGAGAGAGAGAGAGAGCAAAAGAGTGAGACAGAGAGAGAGAGAGAGAGAGAGAGCAAAAGAGTGAGACAGAGAGAGAGAGAGAGAGAGAGCAAAAGAGTGAGACAGAGAGAGAGCAAAAGAGTGAGACAGAGAGAGAGAGAGAGCAAAAGAGTGAGACAGAGAGAGAGAGAGAGAGAGAGCAAAAGAGTGAGACAGAGAGAGAGAGAGAGAGAGAGCAAAAGAGTGAGACAGAGAGAGAGAGAGAGAGAGAGCAAAAGAGTGAGACAGAGAGAGAGAGAGAGAGAGAGCAAAAGAGTGAGACAGAGAGAGAGAGAGAGAGCAAAAGAGTGAGACAGAGAGAGAGAGAGAGAGAGCAAAAGAGTGAGACAGAGAGAGAGAGCAAAAGAGTGAGACAGAGAGAGAGAGCAAAAGAGTGAGACAGAGAGAGAGAGCAAAAGAGTGAGACAGAGAGAGAGAGCAAAAGAGTGAGACAGAGAGAGAGAGCAAAAGAGTGAGACAGAGAGAGAGAGAGCAAAAGAGTGAGACAGAGAGAGAGAGAGCAAAAGAGTGAGACAGAGAGAGAGAGCAAAAGAGTGAGACAGAGAGAGAGAGCAAGAGAGTGAGACAGAGAGAGAGAGAGAGCAAAAGAGTGAGACAGAGAGAGAGAGCAAAAGAGTGAGACAGAGAGAGAGAGAGAGCAAAAGAGTGAGACAGAGAGAGAGAGAGAGCAAAAGAGTGAGACAGAGAGAGAGAGAGAGAGCAAAAGAGTGAGACAGAGAGAGAGAGAGAGCAAAAGAGCGAGACAGAGAGAGAGAGAGAGCAAAAGAGCGAGACAGAGAGAGCGAAAGAGCGAGACAGAGAGAGAGAGAGCGAAAGAGTGAGACAGAGAGAGAGAGAGAGAGCGAAAGAGCGAGAGAGAGAGAGCAAAAGAGCGAGAGAGAGAGAGCGAAAGAGCGAGACAGAGAGAGCGAAAGAGCGAGACAGAGAGAGAGAGAGCGAAAGAGCGAGACAGAGAGAGAGAGCGAAAGAGCGAGACTGAGAGAGAGAGCGAAAGAGCGAGACTGAGAGAGAGAGCGAAAGAGCGAGACAGAGAGAGAGAGCGAAAGAGCGAGACTGAGAGAGAGAGCGAAAGAGCGAGACAGAGAGAGAGAGCGAAAGAGCGAGACAGAGAGAGAGAGAGAGCGAAAGAGCGAGACAGAGAGAGAGAGCGAAAGAGAGAGACAGAGAGAGAGCGAAAGAGAGAGAGAGAGAGCGAAAGAGTGAGAGCGAAAGAGTGAGACAGAGAGAGAGAGAGCGAAAGAGTGAGAGTGAAAGAGTGAGAGAGATTGGGATTGAGTTACGTTATAAATGAAATTCCATTTTTATTCTTCTAATTAGCCGTAATTTGTATTTAACTAAATAAGTCACCCATTTCTCACTTAGCTATGTATTCCTATAAGTTGATTAAACCATTCTAATATGTTTTTTATGTCCCTCTGAGCATTCAGAGAAAGAGTGACTTTTTTTTTCACTGTTGCTTTTTAATTGCTTTATTTTGCTATCTAATTTACATACTGTGTTTGTACACACCATAGACACCTATGTAAATTAGTTAGAAATATAAAAGACCACTTTACTTGCATATAATGCATAAGGATAAATAGATTTGTTTGGTATTGGTATTCCACATATGCTTCTAGAGATGTATACTGAGAATGATTGACAGTGTTTGAAGCAGAAAAACGAAGTTGTTGTTGTTTTTGTAATTTTTCTTTAATTCAATATTTTAAATGTGCCTGCATTTTTCTCTAGGGATAAATAGAGAAGAAACAAAAGGAGAAAGGGAAAACCGGAAATGAGATCACCTTCATGCAGGGTATGAGTGTGCTAAAAATTGGACAGTCAAATATATATTGGGAGTGGGCAAAAAAATGCGAGGGAGGGAGGGGAAGTCTAGATGCTGTCATTATTTTTTATGTGTATAAAAAAATATGGTTGTGTAATAATTAAGTATAATTATCATGTGTTGGTTATCTGCGGGATTATAACTTTACTTCGCCATTTTGGTAGTGATTACAGAGTTATGTAAATAAACGGTCAATGTTGTGTAGTTTGTATTTAGAATCTTGTAATCTGTTAGTATTGAATAGAGTGAATTTTTGTTTTAATTTGTATATTTAAAGGTCAGCTAAGTGTAGTTAAACTATATCACAAGGCTGTTCTTGTTATATTAAAGATATGTTTATATGATTGGTATCACATGGCGATACGTAGTATGCCATGTTGTGCTTATTGTGAATAAAAGATGTATTATCTAAGATCCCAAAGTGAAGAGTCTTATCATTTTTAGTTATGCAAGAAGAATGTCATAACAGGTATATCACAGTTTATGAATTTTTAAAATTAAATCAAAGTGGAATAAATACTGATAGTGCTTGTGACCCAATGGGTCACAGGTACATCTAGTATTAAATGAAAAGTAATAAAAATATATAAGTAAATAAGATGATACAAGTTAAACCTATTTTCTTCAATTAAGCATGAAATCTTCAGGCACCCGGCTAGATTTTCTATAGGAAGCTTTGTAACCCCTTTCCTTTCCTACTAAGCTCTTGAAGGGCTTATCTTTTGGTTAGAATGTCTAGGTGATTGAACGCTGATGGTGGGATCTCTTTCAAGCATCGTTTGTCTGATAATTGACATATAATGAAGGTAGTTAAGTATTCTACGTAGAGGGCGAGGTCATCATGTTTTTCTGATCGGCATTTTTCCTCCGAGTGATAGTACAGGAGACTGAGCTCCTTGAGAAGCTTCTTCATCGGCACTTGCTAAATGTCGGGGTATTCTCAAGTGGCATGTTGTGCATGGATGTGTATCCCTTGAGGTATTTCCGTCGTCGATGAATGGCTCAGTCACTGCCATGCTAATGTTTCAGCTTTAGGATCGATTAGTTTGCATTTATCAGCATCACTTAAGATTAACTTGTTTTCAAGTGATTTTTACCTTCCCTTTCCTTTTTTTTGTTATTATGAAACTTTATCATCTTTCATTATTTTTAGCCCCTTACATCAACTGGCTTCATGTCTTGTCTAGAGTAACTTCCATAAAATCTCTATAATATATATATATATTTCTTTTTCTATATACAGGATAATCCCCTAAATTAATGAACAGATCATTATGAATTTTTTAATATACAGTATTCTCTCGCTATTCGCGGGGGTTACGTTCTTTACCTCCCCGCGAATAGCGAAAAACCGCGAATATTGGATGCAGTTTTAAAACGTCTATGTATGAGATTATATACGGTACTAAATGCTTCCCAAACACTTTCTAAAGACACTCTTACTCATTAATACAGTAATAATGTTGTAATATTGCATGCAGTTATGTATTTCACTAATGTAGTAATGATAATGTAGACACATTTGAATTTTGTACTGCAACAATATTTTAATCAAAAAGAAACCTAAGTACAGGATGACAGTAACACCGCAAAGCATAGTTACCCATACTGTATTACTGTACCGTAAAGTCATTTTCTATGCGTACAACATATGTATTAGAATTGACAGAAAGTGGAACAAATTTAAAGGCAAACTTAGACAGATGAATACAGTACTCACAATTCAGGTAATAATAATACAGTACAATTCAGTGCAATTAAAAACATTAATACACGGTCACAAAAGATATGCACTGTATATGCAGTGTATGCTTTTATAAAAAAATATGTACTGTATTGCAATAATAATTAAAAACAAATTTAATATTGTTTGTACACTCACCAATAATGAACGATAATAAAATGATGATGAAATTTGCTGTGCCATACGATGATGATGATAACACTAATGTACAGTATGGCACAGCTTAGCTGCTGCTTTACAGCACTTTAGGTAATTACTCGAGTGGCTGTTCCAAACTGCTCTCTGTTTACGTTTCACTACTAGGTAAGGGAAGCAACTCCGTTTGAACTACTCCAAGGGGGATAAATCGTCTCGCAACTTGATACGCTCATGACAGAGCCTAACCCACGAATATGCGGGGCCGCGAATGGGGAACCACGAATAGGTGAGGGTATACTGTATATTCTAGGCAACATGGTGAGTAAGATGGGCACATTATTTGTTTCATAAATTTTAACATTTAGGGGTGCATATATATAAAAATATATATTTTTATATATATTTCACTATACAGGATAAACTCCTAAACTTATTAACCGATCATTATGGACTTTAGAACACGGCTGTTAGGCATAAGGGTGGGTAATATTGGCTATATTTAGTTTAATGAAAAGGGAGCAAAAAGGGTGTGGAAGCTCTTCATGAAAATTTGGAGACCTCTGATTTTTGTTAAATTTTAACAATAAGTATTAAGTCATCAATTAATAAATATTCCTAAAATTTAAATTTCTTTGAAGTATTATAAAGGGTTTTAGGGGGCATAATATGGACTCAACTTCCTATTTGAAATCTTTCAGATTTGCATTAAATTTGATCTATATTCATTAGGCAAATTTCCTGAATTTCGATTTCTTACTAAGACCCCTTGAGACTCAAATTTTAGACATTTTCTAGAATCAAAATCATGTAATGGATTTTGATCAAAATTGTAATAAAAATTCTAGACATAAGGTTTAGTATCAATATATATTGATTTTAATCTTCATAATGGGACATGAAAGTGGTGCAAAACTGTTCTGTTCGGGAGGAATTTATTTTACCCGGCCTGGGACATGTATTTTTCTAGTAAATCGAAATATTCAAGACATCAATTAGAATTTCAAATAGAGTTCCAATTGACTCTCACCAATGAGAATTGAAAAATTATTTTTGGTTTATCAACTCAAACATTTCCTTTTTACACACACACACACAAACCGTTGTGGGTTTTATTTATTGTAAGTACATACAATTAGGCACAGGGTCATTAAATTGAGAGGAGGGGGGGTCTGTTGGTCTTTAACTACTGTGATGATGATGAGAATGCAAAGATGTCCTTTATTAACTAAGTCTGGGGTGGCAATTGAGAATACCTGGATTGTGCTCAATACTCTGCATTCAGCTTCACCTAATGTTACTTGAAAAAAAGATTTAATTAAAAATTTAACACAAAGGACCATTGGAGTTACTGCCCTTTTTAGGTTCCTTTTCCTCCTCTGCACTGTTTATGTTAAGTGTTGATAACAAAAGCAGGAGGTGATGACTGGGAGGATTGAGTCCCAAGACTATTACACTTTCATCCTAGCCGTGAAGGCCGGATCTCCTATTTCAAAAATAAAAGCATATCAAAGAGATGATTACAATAAATACATTTTATAACAGTTGTTTTTTTAATTTTTTATGGAAATCGCTCCAAACAAAGTTTGAAATTCCGTACAGATTTCTGAGTGCGACAGAAAGATTCCCAGAGTTCGACAAGATGCACCTGAGGGTCGGAGCTTACATCGGCCGAAACGTAAGAATAACATCTAAGATTTTTTTTTTCTTTTTTAACGGAAATCGCTCCAGACAAGGCATAAAACTACATGTGGTAAGGAACTAAAAAAAAAATGCTACTTCAAGGTCAAACGATAAGTGTTAGATGGATAGATTCCGACTTAGAAAACAGCAATCCTTTCCCCTTTGTCAGAAACATCGCTCATGGAATGTGAGGACTAAAGGACAAAATAAGAAAAGTGAGAGTTATGAGACTGCCGAAAGTAAAGCGAAAGTCCACTTTCTACTCTCCTGCTTTTGTTGCGTCTAATATATAAATTTAATATAAGAAACATTCATTTGATTAACTTTGCTTCATTGTGTCATATAATACCTAAAAAGAGAACGAGAACTAACGAGATTTCATGGGACTTACTAGCTCAATCTAGCGATTACTAAATTACTCTGTTCACCTTGCATCTTTTAGTAAACCTTCTTTCCTATTCTTAATAAATGTTGGAGTTTTTCTCTATTATTTTCTGTTAACCCTGATACTTAAGTTACAACACACTGAATCAAATATATTTGAAAAATTTTATGGTAAAATTATTCATGTCGTATAATCCTATGCCAACAAATTCTTGCCATAAACCGTCCCATAAGTAATCAACCATAGGTTATACCGTTGATCAATGTTAATATAAGATATTTAGTAATTTTGTTTCATCGTGTAATTAGTATTTTAACAGTTACTACTATTAATCAATGTTAGTACTCCCATAGTGTTTCTTATCTTTCGGCTGTAAATGATTCTGTCTCATTAACCCTTATCCTTAAGTGGCTCTTGGCCTTAATAACTGGTGAACCAATAGGAATAAAAAAAATAAAAAAAATTCAATTCCAGGCCATTATGTTTATACGAAATATATTTCAAATCAAAATATTAGTTGAGCATTATTTAAGATCATTTTTTCAAGATTATGTTGTAAAATTTTTTTAAACTAAATTATTTGCTGTGTATTTTTTATACTTATTAAAAAATATTATAATCCACAGGATTATTTTAAATTTGTCCAGGCATCTGAAAAAGAGTCCCAGTCTGTCACGCTCAAGTTTGAAACAGTATTTCAGTCGTTCTGTCACACTCAAGTTTGAAACAGTATTTCAGTCGTTCTGTCACGCTCAAGTTTGAAACAGTATTTCAGTCGGTCTGTCACGCTCAAGTTTGAAACAGTATTTCAGTCGGTCTGTCACGCTCAAGTTTGAAACAGTATTTCCGTCAGTGTCACGCTCAAGTTTGAAACAGTATTTCAGTCAGTCTGTCACACTCAAGTTTAAAACAGTATTACAGTCGGTCTGTCACGCTCAAGTTTGAATCAGTATTTCAGTCAGTCTGTCACGCTCAAATTTGAAACAGTATTTCAGTCAGTCTGTCACGCTCAAGTTTGAAACAGTATTGCCGTCGGCCTGTCACGCTCAAGTTTTAAACAGTATTCTGTCGGTCTGTCACGCTCAAGTTTGAAACAGTATTTCCGTCAACCTGTCACGCTCAAGTTTGAAACAGTATTCCGTCGGTCTTAAATGTGAAACAGCATTTTTCTAGCTAAAAGTACAGATTGAATGAACTCATCTTATTTTAGATGCATTATAGTTGGTCTGTCACGTCCAGTCTTATTTTTAGTGGTAAATATGCAGCCTGAACCGGCACATTATTATTTAGGCCGGTGGTTCAGGGTTTGAAATGAGTTGAGAACTCGAGTGAGATGATAGAAAAAAAAAAGAAGCTATCTTTTAATGTTGTAACCTGATTACTATGCTAATACCACATAATTTGTCGTGATTTATTTCTACTGATATTCAGCTGGTTTGATTCTTCTTCCTCCAGCAGATCAGCCCGTTCAGCTGGCATGCCAATCATCTTAGTTCACACCCCCACAATCCAATAGATTTCAATTTTGACCTATTTACCCAGAGTCACGGGAGAAAAAGAGTGGATTGAAATTTTTCTCTCTTTCAAGGGCATTTCAAGGGGATCCACTGCTGGTGGCTGTCCTTTCCGAGATGAGTTGCCAACGAAGGTTAAAAGAGGTCCAGTCTATCCTGAGATTTGGGGATGAGTGATAAAGATGGATTTCATGTAATATTGAAGTGCTTTTTGGTCTGGTTAATTACACTTCTCTAATTATAATGAGTGCACGAGAGTAGAGATATGTAGGTGTTTATATATATATATATATATATATATATATATATATATATATATAGAGAGAGAGAGAGAGAGAGAGAGAGAGATATTATTTCACGTATCCACATAAATGTTATAACGAAATATAATATTTTATGTATTGATTTTCAGTATTTACTTCAACAGTGCTCCATACGGGAGTAGAGCTAGGTAGTAAGTTATGAAAATATATTTATGGCAATTAAGCTACACAGAGGCTTCCGCATTTCATCCTCGTAGGAAATCGTCAGGCATTTTATATATTTTATGGAAATCACTCTAGACAAGGCATGAAGCCACTCGATGTAAGGAGCTAAAAAAAAAAAAAACTACTTCAAGGTCAAAACCTAGCTTACGATAAGTGTTAGATGGATAGATTCCAGGCCAGAAAACAGCAATCTTTCCCCCTTTGCCAGAAACATCACTCATGGAATGTGAGGACTAAAGGACAAAATAAAGGGAAGCGAGAGTTATAAGGCTGCTGAAAGTAATGCCAAGGCTCACTTTTTACTCTCCTTAGATACGTGTGTGTGTATGTGTGTGTGTATGTGTGTGAGTGTATATATATATATATACACTGAAAAATGTGTGGGTGTGTGTAAATAGAGAGACGTGTGTGTGTGTATATATATATATATATGAGAGAGAGAGAGAGACGTCTGTATATATATATATGAGAGAGAGACGTCTGTGTGTGTGTGTATATATATATATATATATATATATATATAAGAGAAAGAGAGAGAAGTAAAATATGGAAAAGGAAAAGAAAAAAAATGAAGAATAGGAAAATTGAGAAAAATAGATTTACAAGAAGGAATCGGATTAAAATATTTTCATTATACAATGTTCAAACTATGAGATTCACAGAGAAATGGACGACTTAAGTACATTGAGAAGAAAGAGATTATGGTGAAATATTAATACTTTTAATGTAAATAAAATTGACAGTGCTCTCTATCCCTCCCTCTCTCTCTCTCACCCACACATGTCAATCATCTGATGTCTATAGTTTCCCCCCAGTCAAACCAATATCACGAGAGTATGGTGGATCGAGGTCATTTAAATATTCATACAGTCGGCACTATCTCGGCTGTAAAATGGCAGAATGACAACAGATCCACTCTTCAGATGTGTCCATTGAAGCTGCAAGTTTAGTGATGAAAATGTTATTGCAAACTTTAGCGTGACAGACCGTCGAAAATGTTATTTCAAACTTTAGCGTGACAGACCGTCGAAAATGTTATTTCAAACTTTAGCGTGACAGACTGTCGAAAATGTTATTGCAAACTTTAGCGTGACAGACCGTCGAAAATGTTATTGCAAACTTTAGCGTGACAGACAGTCGAAAATGTTATTGCAAACTTTAGCGTGACAGACTGTCGAAAATATTATTGCAAACTTTAGCGTGACAGACTGTCGAAAATGTTATTGCAAACTTTAGCGTGACAGACCGTCGAAAATGTTATTTCAAATTTTAGCGTGACAGACTGTCGAAAATGTTACTTAAAACTTTAGCGTGACAGACCGTCGAAAATGTTATTTCAAACTTTAGCGTGACAGACCATCGAAAATGTTATTTCAAACTTTAGCGTGACAAACAGGTTTGTAGACTTAAAACACATGCATTGCTTTAAGAGTTTGTAAAAATTGACAGACGCAGAATGAATAAAAAAAAAAAAATCTAAAAAAAATCACAAAAAATGATATAGGATGAAAAATCCCTAAAACATAACATATATCCAAATCTTTGCCATTAGATATTGATTAAAAGCAATTGACCTTTTTAGATTTTGTTGATTAAAAACAAAAAGAACACTAAATTTCTGGTGGCAGAAGTTTACTCTTTGGGGCACAAAATAAAAGTGACCCAAAACGTTTATGCACATACTTCCGGGTGAATTAACAAATCTAGAGGAATATATTTTGAGCCAATCATAGGCATCTGTGTGAAGTTGTAGAATTGTTGTCTGGGACCCAATTGGGCATATCTAAGACCAAATTTTTCATCAGTCAACCAGTTGAACCTATATTGTGCACAGCTTCACTCGCCCCCTGTGGGTTAGGGAGAGCTAATCACGATTCTCAACTCGCGCACACAATCATACACATACGCATGCTGACACAAGACGACATACACACAATGCCTACTTTTACTAACACTGTCGCATGCATATGCACACTGACTGAAAACAAATGTATACACATACATTCATCTCTAATAATCGTAACTTTTCTCACTCCAAACTTTCTACGATGAGAACTCTACTTATTAAATGAACATTTTCTCTCATAAAATAACTTTCAACAAGATGTAATTTTATAGTTGAAAGAAGATTCTGGTCACAACTGTTCTGTTCCGTGGATATTTGTCAACTAAAGCTTCCTCATTAGCCCAGCTAATGAATTCTTTTTGTTTTGTAAGGACACTTAAACGCTGAACAAGCATTCTTTGTTTCCTACCTATATAAGCAAACAGTTTATCTAAATCAGGGGCAGGAAACCCGCGGGCCACATCCGGCCCGCGGGCCACATCCGGCCCGCAAAGGTTTAGCGTTTGGCCCGCCACCCTGCTATACTTTATTATTGCAATCCGGCCCGCGGACCTCCCAGTAAAACTCATCATTTTGTGACATAGACGTAAAAGTAGGTTTCAATTAAGATTTACAGTGGGATAAAAATATATAATATATCAGCGAGCGATGATGCATGTATATTTCATTTTTCTTTAACTATTAATTTCAAATCCTTGGGCTGAGATAAAAATAGAAAAAGAGAAAGAGAGAGGCAAAGAGGAAACGAGAGACGAGGAAAGGGCATAAAACAGAGAACTTATGTGAGGTGTGTCAAAACGAATGCTGGATCAACTTGCTACTTCCCCCGTCATTATTTTTTATGATTCCAAAATGGCTCTTCGTCAGCGCTTTTTATAACATCACACACAGAAGTCTCCTGAGAAAAAATATCAGATTTGTAGAGTGTTCAATGCAATTTTTGTACAATTTATTCATGTAAACAAAATATAGTAATTCTGAGATTTCGTTTTTCACTCCAGCCCGTGATCTCCTTCCAAAAGTCTCATCTGACCCTCACTCTGAAAAGGTTGCCCGCCCCTGATCTAAATGAATAAATGCAAAGGTTAGGCCCATTTCTCGCACTAACGGTAAAGTCAAAACGTCCTATTTAACGTTAATCCAACTTTACACAATAGACGCACCTTCTTTTTTATATACTGCTTATGTATATGCAATATCAGTCGCAAAGTTAACTAATTTGCATATTGGTTTTGAAAAAGAGCATTTTATTAATTAACCGTTATTTCTTATTGTTATTTAATTCAAGGATTATTCTGATTTTCATATAACAAATAATTCTGTTTCAAAATATTGTTTTATTTCCTGGGGAAATATTTCGCATTTGTGTTCAAATGTTCCTTTCTTTAGAGGGACCAACTTGTTTTTAATAAGTTGTGATCTATTCTTAAATTGCCAATGAAAACGTAAATTGATTTTTCTTTTTCTTTCTTTACGGTCACATATAAAAGATAAATAAATTTATATCGAAATTATCAAAATGTTAATGTTTATCTATATAAATAAATGAGAGACTTTGTTTCGTGTTTACAAGGTCATGAATGAAATGTTACTTATTTTAATTTAATGTTTTAAGTATTTCAAGTAGCGAACTTTGCAAAGTGATAGCGAGCCGGCAAAGCCAGCCATATACATATATATATATATATATATATATATATATATATAATTCTCTTTGGTGAGCATGTGCCTTTCGTACTTCTTATTTTTGTGCTGTTTAACGGTTCTCCCGCTCTCAAACACATCCCCTAAAAGTGGTTTCCTAAAAATTAACATTGTTTTGAAAAATATGTATCCTCTTTAAAATAATGTTTATTACTAAATCACCTGTGAATCGTTGAGGCGAATATTTGTTACATTATCTAACATATAAAGTTATCTGGTAAGATTTATTTTAAATAGCATTTAAACTGACACATCAAACTTTGATCCTGACTTGCCAATTTTCTTTGTTATTGACACTATAATAACGTATCGCAACAATTTATTTTAAAAAATGATGTAGACCTGCTGGACAACTAGTAATATAGAAACTAGTTTCAATTATGACAAAAAAAAAAAAAAAAATCAGCAAGGAGATTAACTCATGTTTTTAGTTGAATATAAAAAGTGTTACCTCCCTTTACAACTACATTTTTTTTCCTTTTCTGTATAAGTTTAAAAAACATGCAATCATAAAAAAATAAAACGACTTCACTGTGTTCGAGTAAGTACAATTATTTAAACATAATTTCTTAAATCTGACATTGGTTGATAATCATATTTTTTACAAGAAAGTATTTACTTGAAAATTGATGACAGCATTAAGTATTAATGGCGAATCTCATGCAGTGTAGACTACTGAAAGAATTATCAGGCTGGATAGAATATGAAATCAATTAGAAGTTTTTTTTATGCAAACAACATAGACTGGAAATTTACATAAATGACTCGTCAGAATCAAATATCGATTTTTCAGATAAAATGCTATTTAGGTCTAACTTTGGGAATCCAACTGACTTTCCTTTATATATTAGATTAAATTAAATAAGATTTCTTAACTTTCACCGTGGTTGATAATTATATTTTGGCATTTCTTTAGTTTAGCTGTGAATCACAATTTATTTGCTTTCCTTTTTTAAAAACAGGGGCAGACAATCAACCGGAAGTAACATAGTATTAGAAGTTTTTATCCAAAATAATCAATAAAGCGAACAATAATAACAGCAAACAGTGTTTTTTTTATTTAATAATGTTTTATAAAAATAATAAAAATTAATGATTCTTTTTGGTATAATTTAAAACTTTATAAAACGAAAATTTATCATTTGTGCACCTGCAGTGATTTTTTGGGGTATAATTTAAAACTTTTGGGGTATAATTTAAAACTTTATAAAAACTGAATTTTTTCATCCAACAAACAGTCAAAACTTTGGGATGTCTGATTTTTTTTTCTTTTATTGAAGAGGATAAAGTTCTGCAATTTGATTAACAATGGCTTGCATGGGGTTCGAAGTCTGTGTGTCTGTAAAAAGTCAATAGTTTTTGGGGACTGGCTGGTTTCATTATCAATATCTTGCAGATTGAGGTCAATAAGCTCCATTTGGATAAAAAAAATTCAAAGTCTAAGCCACTTCCGGTTAATTGGGTTGAGTGAATGGAACTCTCCAATTTTGATTTCCGATTCACAGTAATTGACAGCTAAACTAAAGAATATTTTTACTAGAAAGTAATTACTTGAAAATGGATGACGTCATAAAGATCGAATTGAAGCTCTTGGCAACTTTTGAAAAAGAAAGTTCATTTTGTGACATCATATTTTTATATATATATATATATTTCTTGATAATAATCATTCGTTTTTTTTTTGTTATCCGCTTTTCTTCCATCTCTCTCTCTTAATTATTTACTTCAACTTCTTATTTAGGACATTTACTTTTTGTGCCATCATCCATTTTCACATAAAAATGGATCTTATAATTTTTTTTTTTTTTTTTAAATATTTACACACAAAAACAGGAACGGAAATTAATAAACAAGTCATCAGAAAATGAAATAATTATCTTGTAAGTAAAAAGTGCACTTCAATAAGTCCCTATTTACTTGCTTCCACACAAGGGCAAAGTTTCTAGTTTTCTTTAAGATTTAGACGTTGCGGGATGATGTCGTAACAGACGTGGCGTTTCCACGGATGATAGCTAGGGAGATGCGCTTGACCCTCCAAGCAGTTTCCCAGAGCTCGATCCTACAAGTTGCTATCATCTGTCCAATGTCTTGTTTGAATTGTTAAGTATCGGGACCGAGGACCACTGCCGTCTTAAAATGAAATGGTCAATTAGTGAGCTGTATTTGTCGTTTTTTTCTGGTTTCGGCAAACTGAGCTGCAGTTGCGAGATTGACAGCAGATTCCATAATTCGTGATGGTGTAAAAATATATACTTCAACTATAAAATTAAAAAATCTAGGGTTAATTGAGTCATGAGTTATATGAAAAAAAAAAAAAATATATATATATATATATATATAAAAAAAATCTAACCACATGACTTTTCAAATTTTAAATTTCCTTTTCTTTTCTTTCCAAATATGATCTGAGGTAAAGATCGGATTCTAACTCTGCCTGATGAAATCTCAGTTTCTAACAGCTGTTGATCGATAACATTGACATGCCAGTGTCACAGATTTTGTATATGGCTGTATAAATAAAAATCATATATATATATATATATATATTTAGAAACATAATTTTATATATCAAAACCATTTTCATTACCCTACCTACATATTACCTAGCTACGTCACTATATAGTATATACCAACATTATAATACTTTCTAATCACAGTGTAAGTTCCCCTTGTAACGTTTGTAATAAATATATTTTCCTACTAATCCATATAATTTTAAATTCTGATAATCTTGTTTGCTTCGTTGCATTTTGAATGTTTTTAGATGATGGGATGAAGAGCAAATGGGACGAGAAGTGGTGGTAAGAGGTTAATAGAGGGAGAGAGAGAGGGGGGAATTAGTAGAAGTAGTAATAGTAACAATGTAATAAAAGAGTAATAGGATGACATAAATAATGGATAAACCTGTAAACGGTCATCTGTTTAGTCACCATGGCAACAAGGGGTTTGATTGGATGATGTAAATAGTTTTATTCAGCAGCAGCGTTTGTGACAGTAAAATAGTGTCTTTCTTTTTTTTGGGGGGGGGGGTCTAACTGACATCTCCTAAAAACATGCTAATTTCCATTAAATTGAAAGATCAGTAACTTTATTCTCTAATTCCCTGGATATATTTACGATTTATTTATGCTCACAATCGGTTCGTGGCACAGATTTAGATACCAATGTATAACGTACCAATATTGTGGAACTGTTTCAGCTGAGAGCAGCAAAATAATTCCTGTAAAAATACTTCATTTTGATTGGTTACTGAAATCGGATCTCAATCATTCAGAAATCGAGGATAATCATTAATGCTGGGAGCCGGGTACCTGCTATGTACTGGCTATTTAAGTAAGGACCAAAGGCAGTATGTAATAAGACTAAACCTGCCACCACAACTCCTTGTCAGTCATTACCATAGCAATGCTATACATTCCAATTCCTACTAAACTTCTTGCAGGCGAACCCAAACCAGACACAAGAAACATCTACAAACTCTTACACACATGTTCACACACGCACACACACTTTCTGACGAGAAGAGGCAAGCTAATATATACACATATCTACAATGCCTACCAAATTTACACACACTGCCACATGCAAATTCACATGGCTCCAGCCAAAACAAACATGGCTACTGAATTTCTTACACACTAAACAATACCTTCACCTGGAACTTTCCTAAACACTGAACTCTTATTGACTACTAACTTTACTTTTGGTTGTTCTAACAAGTTGCCAATAGAAGTTGAAATATTTGTTTTGATAGACTTTCATATTCTTTTGATAGTTTTTCCCTCTACAATGTTGACCCAAGAGGTCACAGGTCATCCAGTGATCATACAATGTCATATGTTACACGTAATCATGATAAAATGAATACCTGATCCAGGCTTGAAGCTACGCCCATCATTTACATGGAAGACGACGCCGTGTTGGATAGCGAAAAAGCGAGGTTTGCATTTTGTTGAATACTAGACGTGTGAACCTTGACCTGTTGAACCACTACCACTATTTATTCTTTGATTTCATTTGAAAATTCATAAACTGTCACAAATCTTTTCAGACATTTTTCTTACATATTAAAATAATAGTGGAAGGTGAAACTGTCGAGGAAGTCGACAACTACATTTACCTAAGGAAGATGGTGAGAAGTATCATGCCTGAAATCAAACGGTAAAATGCGCTCGGATGGACAACCTTTTCCAAAGTAGACATCATGAAGAGTAGAAAGTCCACAATGAACATTAAGCAAAAAGTGTTCAATGAATACACCATGCCTGTTATGACATATGGTAGTGAAACATGGACACTTAATATAGCGATCGAAAAACTAAGAGTATTGATTTACTCCTCTCCAGGAGTTAGGCACAAGGCCAGTTTTTATCTTACTCCCACAAGTAAGATGTGACCCAAGGTCGGGTTGGGAAAGTGGGGTTTAAAAATTGCCTGGGCAGCCCAGTAGGGGCGCCTCAGGCAGTAAGCAATAAACTTACTCCTCCCCAAAGAGGGGAGGCAAAGCCTGGGAGGGTGGACCTCCTACAACTGCACAGGACAGACCTATAGACCGGCGTAAATCAAGCCCCGAAGGCCAAGACAATACCAGTCTATGGGGTGCAGTATCCATCGGAACAGATACTACACTTTGATCTTAGCCAAAAGGCCAAGAAGAGTAGCACAGTACAAAATGGAACGCATTATGCTCAGCATCAGTTTACATGATAGAAAAAGAAACACCTGGATCAGACAGCAAACTGGAGTAAATGACATCATCACTACTATACGAATGGCAAAACATAGATGAGCAGGTCACATTTCGAGATGTACGGACAACAGGTGGACATATAGAGCGACAGAATGGACCCTGAGGCAATGGAAAAGACATAGAGAAGACCAAAAACCCGGTGGAGAGACGACCTCGATAGTCAATTAAGTTGTACTTGGCCAGCTGCGCCAGGGATAAAACAAGGTGGAAAGAAATCAGGGAGGTTAGGGTTCCTCCACCAGGAGTGAAAAAAAAAAAAGACCTTGATGATGATAGCTTAGTGGTTAAGATATCAGACTGACAACATGAAGGTTTCTGTTAAAGTAAACTTTCATAAATATACTGTTGCGCATGATGCTATCCCATATTACTAACAAACTCACACACCAAACCTTCATTTCAGAATGCAACACTCTCAACTCATGACCTGGATTTTTCCAGGTATCTCCTTATTTGGTCAAGCTATCTATATCTCTCCATGAAAGGGATCATGCAGCTCGTTATTTATTCATTCGATCTCTTTGCTTCCAGAAGAAGCAAAAATCCTGCGCCTTACACAATTATGTAGCTTGGATTTTGTAGCTTTTAGTTCAAAGGCACAAATAACTGCAGTTATCAATAATAAAATCAGAATAAAAAGGAATAGTTTATAATTAAGTTCGGCTTGGCAGTTTTATAGCGAAAACCATTTTTCATGGCTTCATGGGATGGCAATTTGGTTTATCTCCTTGTTGTAGGTCTTTATTTTCACACTCAAAGAGAATAAATCTAAGGATAAGAAGATTAAATTTTTTGAAATAAATATTTTATTTGGATTTGAATTATTTAGACTACAGTTCTCATCTTGAATGTTATTCTCACAACGTTTCGGACGATGTAGCCTCTAACCTTCTTCAGATGCATCTTGTTGACCTCGGAGATCTGCGCTGAGGATTGAACCTTCAACCTCCTGTCACTTAGAACTGATTATTACTTAGCACTCTGTTATGTCATGGGTTCTTGCGAGCGATACTAAGAATATAATTACTTATTACTCAGGACTAAGATGGCTGACGGAATGAGAACAAGCTACCCTCGTGGATTAAATAAAGGGTTCCTTTTGAAATTCTGTAGAGGTTTCTGAGTGCGACAGAAAGATTCCCAGAGTTCAACAAGATGCACCTCAAGGTCAGAGCTTACATCGGCCGAAACGTTGTGAAGAATAACATCTAAGTTTTTTTTTTTTTAATGGAAATCGCTCCAGACAAGGTATGAAGCCACATGATGTAAGGAGCTAAAAAAATGCTACTTCAAGATCAAAAACTAGCAAACGATAAGTGTTAGATGGATAGATTCAGACTCAGAAAACAGCAATTCTTTCCCCTTTGTCAGAATATCACTCATGGAATGTGAGGACTAAAGGACAAAATAAGGGAAGCAAGAGTTACGAGGCTGCCGAAAGTAAACCCAAGGTCCACTTTCTACTCTCCTTAAGTAGAACAGTAATCCGAATAATCCAAATTATCAATCTTCATCTCAAGAATTCTGAAACAAAATATTTTATTCATTCTAATTATGGTTTCAACTAAGGGAATGTGATGTGAGTATTTAGTGGAGAAAATGGGAGTTATTTCAGAGTCGAGAGGAAAGTTCTGAGAAAAAAAAATGTCTGTTTTGTCATGCTGCTGTGATGAAAAGAGGAAGGTTTAATATTTGGCATCACCAAGTTCTGGTATTTAAGATGCTAAGTGTTCCCGACTCCGGGGTAGGCAAAACTGTCATGTTGCATGCAGTCAAATAACTTCTTACACACTCAAGCCAAGTCTTCCTTCGTCTAGCACGCTCCCTAGTGCCTGGGATATCCAGGTGTATTATCGAGTTGATGTAAAAAGGTAACAAACTGTACATGACCAAATCAACTGAGATGCCAAGCGCGCAAGGCACCCATAACCCCACCAATACCAGGTTTCTGATGAAGCACGGTTGAAAGGATCCTTTCCTCCAGTTTGCTTGTACACGTCCACCTGATCCTGGCGTGGTCATTACGCCAAAGTTGTTGCAGATCAGAAATGTTTGGGGCCCATGTCTCACTGTCATTCAAGATAGCAGAGATAACGGAGGCCGAAAAAAACTTTGCCTCTAATCTTGAAGGAAATATGCCTAGATGTAATTATTGGCAGCAGTTTCCTGAACCTTCCTCAAGCATCAGGAATTTTAATTCCTGGGCGGAAGTAGGAATGACGAGAACTTTACATTATCAAAATCTTAATTTTATGTTTTTAATTATTTTATTAATTTAGTACTAGTACATATGTGTCGTCAAAAATGATGGCTGACTTTTTTTTATTATGGCTTCCCAGTAACTTTTATAATTAAAGTTACTTGCAAAAAAAAAAAAAACAAGTTTCTTCACAATGCTAATACTCTAATTATAGAAAAAGCTTATCAATAGACTTCATCTGGTCCTTGTGCACTATCATGTCTTTTTTGCCGAGCTGTTGACCTACAGAGTTGGTCATAAAACTGCCATAGGTTTTTGAGGAAGAAATTTATCATGAACAGTTTGAAACTATTTTCGATCATTTGATTTTAAAATGACACTCTTGATATGAAAACTTTTCTACGGACTTTACAAACATTCCAAGGAAGTAAGTCATTGAGTATTGAGTCTGTTTTTCCAGAGTGCTTATGTTAATTAAATGTCTGACACTTCCTGTTCAAAGGTATTATAACAATATACATATATATCATTAGCATTATTTCAGACTATTATTCTTATCTTGGTTATATTCACGTTTCGACCAATGTAACCTACAACCTTCTTCAAGTAAATCTTTTCAACTCTCAGAACCTAATAGTCAAACTCTGAACCTTGTATGGAATTTCAAGCCAAGCTCTTTATTTAACCAACAAAGTAGATTGTTCTCATTCCATCCGCTATAATCAGGTAGAAGTATTAATTTGATGTTATTAATTATTATCACCTGTAGTAAAGATTGAACCTTCAACCTCAAGATGACTCACTTAGAACTGATTGTTAACTAACCTAACATGCCACGTGTCCAATTCTTAAACTTAATCTCGTCTTTATGTGTAGTATTACTAATATATATATATGTTTTATCGTTACTCATATTGTAATTTTCTTTCTAGTGTTCTAATCTACTATTTATAATTATTGGTCTCCATATTATGCTGAATTCTATATTAGGTCTAATTTTGAAACGTGATATATATATATATATATAAAAAAGAATATTTTAATAAATAAATATTAATTATTTTTTACCAACAGCCACTAGTGTTTCTTGCAGTCATCAGTGTAGTAGAGATGATAATTACTGCTGCCTGAAAGATACGATCCTGGTCACAAAGTAACCACTGACTCTGGGGCCCAGTATCTTTCCCCACAGCCACCAACAATCATTCATACATATATATATGAGAGAGAGAGAGAGAGAGAGAGAGAGAGAGATAGAGAGAGAGAGAGAAATAAGTTATTTTAAATTTTTTACATAAAAGACAAAGAGAAGGAGGAGGAGGAATAAGAAAAAGAGAGAAAGGAAGGATCTAATGTTATTTTTAAATTTTCAGAGAGATATATACAAGAAAATAGACACCCTTATTATCATTAATAATGAAGACTGCTGTGTCAGAGTGCTCTGATGGACCGAGGCAAGATAATATTGATTATTTTCCCTCTCTGATAAATCAGTCAACAATGGAAAGTAGAATTCCGAAGCTTGCGACGATTTGATGTTAAGTCCATTTCCAGATTAACCTATAATATGACTCCTCGGAAACTGAAAATTCTAATGCTTCTTCTGGCCTGTGCCATACTTAAATGGATAACCGGCATAATCACATTGACACACCGGTTCTTATTAGATCACCAAAGTTAAGCAACATTGAGCCTGGCCAGTATCAGATGGGTGACCATTTGGGAATACCAGATGCTGTATGTGGGAGAAGGGCGACACCTCCCCGCAAAAACTGATGCTGTCAAAAATCATCTTGCCTGAGTGAGATACACATGTGATTGGGGACCGCTTATGAATTTAATATTCCCTAGAAACTTTCTCCTCCGGAAGAATCAGGCTCAATCGTGCGTGCTGCACTAGGACATATGTAAATGGTGATATATGATAGATATATTGATCTCTGAAAAACAGAAAAAAATGTCAATTAGTATAAAATATCGATGTTTCAAACTTTTACTGCTGCTTTGTACGGCTCCAAGTGCTGGCTGTTGACAAAGGCAGCAGAAACTTTGAACATGTATGAATTATTTTTATGAAGTGTCTATTTACTTCTTTCATGTCTGCATACATAGTTAGTATGAACGCTCGCAATAAACAGTAATTATAGATGATTTGAAAAAAACCCCAAAAAAACCTAAAATCTCAGCCTCTACACCATTAAAAACAAATTAGTTCTGTCAGATTTATGTTAAAATATTGATATAATCTTTCACGTGAAAATAATCAGTTTATATTGTCTAGAAAGAATTACGTTGAAATAAACTTCACATTGTGCTCTCATATTTGAAGTTTAATTTCCTACGTGAAATTCTGGATATCCCTGTTCATGTACGTACGCACCGATATTATGTAAAGGAGAGGGTAAGCATAATCCGAACATGGCTTTCAAGTTAATCTAAGCGAAAGTAATCCGTCTATGATAAAAACCTGAACAAAAATCTGCAGTTATTTTAATATCTAAGGATTGGATCTGCAGCGCAATGATAGATCCATGATCAGATGGATTTGCAATGTGAAATCTGACCAAACCCAACACATCAGGTTAGAGGATTTGCTGAAAGCGCTACACTTGCCCAGCATAGAGGTTATCCTAAGGATGAATTGATTACGCTGGTATGGTCATGTGAACATTCATCCTCCTGGATAAACCATTGCAGAAGCATGGATGTCTTAAATCGCAGGAAGTTTGGCCGGGCATGGAAAACTTGGAAGCAAGTGCTGAGACAAGACTGCACAGAGGGGAATTGGGGAATTTGGAGATAACTAACCCGTGAAAACTGGAGAATGAGCTTGCATAATATCAGAAAAAGTATAACCTCTAAACAAGGAAAAAAGTGACGTTGATGAATAGAAGACGTAAATTTCTTTTTTCTTTGCGTGATTCGCTGCAGAGTGGATTTTATGAAGTGCACCATCTCATTCACTTAAATATATTCATGCACAGGGGTCACAAGGTCAGCTGTAATCTTTGGTTGCTGGTCTTACTCTAATAAGAGTTGACAGCAATCATATGTAGGTCTCTCATTTTCTCCCCTTTTATTCTGGATAATGTGTTTCTCCCTCTCTCACATTTATTTCCTCTTTCTTTCTTACCCCAACAGTTTTTCATATTGTAAAATGCTTTTTCACGTTAACGAAAAAAAAATTTCTTAATTTTTACATATCTCTGAAGACAAAGTATTATAAACAATTTCCCAGTCATGTACACACAAATTTGGTAAAAGGATGCTTTTTAAGAAATAGGTATCCATAGATTTGCAGTCGTGATGTAAGCAGTTCAGTTTCGACTTTTACTGAAATACACAAATAAAAAAAGTTGCTCTTATTTTTTTTTAGTTTATTCGGTGAATTTCGTTAACGTTCGCCAGTCTCAGAAGTCTTTGGTGAAACACTGAATTGATGACATAAGTACTGAAATTTCCTTGGGCACCTATTCCTAAAAGTACCGATAAAAATAAAGAATAGTTAACACTCAAGAATTTGTTAAAATTATATAAAATGCATGAGAATGAAATTCTCTACCGTGCCCGCATAGTTTTAATTGTATAAACGATTTGTAAGAGTTTTTATACCGTTTAAAAATTCTTACCAATTGTTTCCACATGTTAAAACTAGGCGGGTTTGATACAGAATTTTATTCGAATGTGTTTTATATAAATTATATGTTGTCCTTTTTTTTGGTTTAAGAGTTCTTGAGCGTTCATTATTCTGTACTTTTACCACAAATTTTTCTATGCCCAAAGCGATCAGCAGAATCTGTATGACTGCTTTAGACATGAAACCTGTCAATCACTATGGAAGTTTAATCCCTCATCTATACTAATAGGGGTGGGATGTAATGGGTGAAAATTTCAGATTCATGCGAGTGGTATTTTTTTGTGTTCATTTATACATAAATAACACTAAACAATCAAACATTTTGAAAATTTTGCAAAATTCAGAAGGTGCAGGCCAAAAATAGCCGTTAGGGCTCCACAGGACTCAAAATCCATCATTTTTCGGTGAAAAAGTGGTTTCATGCAACATTGCAGGTCATAAAACAGTCTCAAAAGCTATGAATGGATATAGATGGTCAAATCTGATATAGTACTGTAATTTAGGACCATTTTCAGGCTGTGAAAGGGTTTTCATGAATGTAAAATAGCAAAAAACTAGTGGCCTGCACCTTCTGAATTTTGCAAAATTTTCAAAATGTTTGATTGTTTAGTGTTATTTATGTATAAATGAACACAAAAAAATACTACTTGCATGAATCTGAAATTTTCACCCATTACGTCCCACCCCTAATACTAATATCATTTTTATCACAGACATTGAGCACAAAAAGCGAGGAGTTGGCTCAACCCCCTCACCCTCTCGATTGTTTCAAGAGTTGAAAAAACAAAAACAAAGAAAACAAAACAGAACAAACAAAAAACCCAGACCCCCCCCCCCCACACACCCAAATTGCAGATATCCAACTATGTCCGAGGCGAAAAATAAACTGAAAATAATTTGGCTCTTGATTGAGAAATATTGCAGACTCTCGAATTCTGCTGACCACATAAATACAAGATTACCCCCACCCCCCAAATGCCACACATGGAACTGTTAATAAAATTCACAATCCTTTCTGAAATCCAACCGTATTTTGGTACAAATAAACTTCATTTTATGCTCGTCTTGTCCATCACATTTTAATCAAATGTCCAGTCTTTGTTTTTATTGTCATTCAATATGCGAAGACATTTTGGTGATCGTCTCATCAGTAGGAGGTGTAAATCTGTGGAGTTATCTCAAAGATAATGTCCATCAGAACAATCGGAAGGCTATTCCTGAACAGCCCAAATCAGTACAGTGCCAAGAGACAAGTGTGTCAGAGTTATTGAAAATTTTACATGTTGTATCTACGCGTGCTTATCATTGCAGGGCAATAAAAAATAAATTATAAAAATAAAAAATTGTTGGACAAGTTAGACATAGACTGAAGTTTCTTTTGTACCAAATATGATTGGATTGCAGAAAGGATTGTGAATTTTATTAACGATTTCATGGGTGGCAATTTTTTTTATTTGGGGGGGGGGGGGGGGGTACCCTGTATAACAACTTATTAACTTCATAAGGAGAGAGACAGACAGACAGAGAGAGACAGGCAGAGAGAGAAGACAAGACTTGTGTCACCAAATCTATTATATAAAAAGGTAGTTGCCTGTGTACTTAGATAAAATTCAGAAACTACACAAGACATCTACAAAGCTGACATATTCTTTTTTAGCATTGCATCGAACCGAATAGGGGCACATTTTTTTTATTTTTGTAATATTCAGTTTTTTTGGAATCACCATGAATAAAATTGGGAGGGGGGTCAACAATTAGAGCGATTTTTTTTCCATCGATTTTTTTGTCTGAAACTAACTAAAATACATTTTCTTGGTCTTTGGGCTAGGATCAAAGTATAGCATCTGTTCTGCCCTCTATCAAGTGGGGGGGAGGGAAGAATTAATTTTTGACTGGAGAGGGAGAAGGTACGGATAGAGAGACATAAAGATAGAAAGATGCAGAGAAAAAGAGAGAGAGAGGTTTTAAAACAAAGATGTTACATACACTTTTTAACTCTTCTATTTTGTTGTCCATGCTTCCCCGGGCAATGCTGGGTAACCATAGTAGACTTCTATATAAAGTTAAGACGATTTTTCCCCGGTACCTTTGTCAAGAATAGGAAAATAACCACATGCATCACAGGCTACTAAACTCACCACTATATTACGCTTATTCACTCGAGCATGCTTTAGTAAATTTGTGATTATTTTCTCCAGATAACACTAAATATTACTTTTGACTCCTCAAAACATACACCATATAGGTGGTGGTAAAAACTTTTCCCCCTAACACTTTAGTACTAACACTCTCCCCATCTCGACACCGAGAAGTAATAAACGTCTACTTTTCAAAAACGTGTCCGTTAATATTTACTATTTGTCTGCTATTTATTTATTACATAATACAACACATTCCGCTGATTTTCGAGAATATCGGTCTACGTCATTTCTACCTATTACGTATACAGTTATACTCATTCTGTTTTTTAGAGAATGCAATTAACGAACATAGTTCCTTACAGTGTTTCATTATTCAACATGGTGGCTACAATTTTTTCAGCGACTCGACTTCCAAAATAACTCAATATACGGCAAGATACTCGACGGACCCATAAAGTTAATATTTCCTGAATCCTACACCTTTCACATGCATAAAATCAAAAAATTGAAAAAAAAAAAAAACATTGATTTCATTGTATAGAAATGACCCAAAACGTGTGACTGGTGGACCCTAAATTTGGTCGCCTTCAGGCGGATCGTAAAGTAAACGCATGTCAACTACAGGCTTCGTTTAAGTGACCTATTTTTCAAGAGATTTTCTACTCACTTTCGTGGCCAGGAGGTTATCGACATAGATCCAAGACAGAGGTTTATAGTTCGATCTTAGTCGACTCACATTTTTTTTTAACATTGTTAAACTTTTGCCTACGAGGGAGGGGGGAACAGAGAAATATGGGCCGGATTTTTAAAATTCAACGTTATTGTGTAGAAATCAATGTAATATGTAGTACTTTAACTATTGCGAATATCATCATTTCTCTTCGCACACACATGGTTTATTAGTGCTCTGCAGGCCTCCTTAATTAAATTTTTGTTTCAGTAGTGCTCAGGAGGCATACTCATTTTTTTTTTCTTTCCTCACAAAAAAAAAAAGGAATTTCTATACAAAGATAATGCCCCCCCCCCCATTATCTTTGTATAGAAATTCCTTTTTTTTTTTGTGAGGAAAGAAAAAAAAAAATGAGTATGCCTCCTGAGCACTACTTGGGCATTGGTTTAAATAGGGCTCTGTAGGCCTCTTTAATTTTAAAAAGTGCCAATTATTATAGATAGAGCGGGTGTTTAATCACAAAGAAACATTCTGGGGAAATACCGGTACCATGGGATGGGCAGAAAGACTCCTACAACTGCGTTTCCTTCCTTCTTTCACCCTTAAAAAATTCCAAATCGACAATTATTCTAAACATTAAAACTGTCTGATGTGACCTATTTGCGTTCTGTCTGATGTTGACAAATTTTAATTCATTTTTTTATATTTCTCCCGGGCAACGCCGGGGGACGGGTCCAGCTAGTTTATGAATAAAACAAGAACAGATATTAAGATGCACCCATTCAATCTGTGCATTTTGTGATGAAAATGCTATTTTTAACCGCAATGTGACAGATTAAAAGACTGAGTCGCTTACGTGCAAATTTTTTTTACTCCCCCCCCAAAAAAAGGACAGACACAAAAAAACCCCAAAAAAACACACACACAAAAAAAAAAAAAGTAGAGCAAAAGAGCAGTTGGATTTTTATTTACATTATCTTCTTCAGACGGCTTTTCTCTCCCACTTAATCCAAGTGGGAAACCATTTGCACACTAATTACATCCATATTACAACAAAAATAATCTCCTTGCCGAACTGCTGAATGCACCCTGTCACAGGAAGACAGCGAGTATCAAAATAACTTTGGAAGACATCAAGAGAAAACAAATATAGACGTAGCAACAGCAGATCTTTTATTTTGCTACTAATGTGATCTGATTGAACTCTCAAGAAGTGCTTTCTCTCAAGTTGGCTCTTCAGAAATATGTCCGACGGGAAAAAAAAAACTCCAATAAACAGCGGAAAATATACGGTACATACAAAAAAAGAAAATCTGTTAACAGATTTTAAATCCTAACACCATTTCTTGCCGTATAATTGTCTCTGCCTTCTCTGGCCAGTCATCTTTATTTTGTCCCATGTTTGTTTGGGATGCAATAATAATAATAATTTTAAAAAATCAAATTCTTTTAAGGTCAGAGGAAACATTGCACATGGACCGTGGTATCCATTGTCCATATTTTTATATACCCAAACCGGGTCAGGTTGTGATGACTTGTTAAAAGCAACCATTGTCCGGGCCTGGATTTACGCCAGTCTATCGGTTGTCTGTCCTGTGCAGTTCTAGGAGGTGCACCCTCCCAGGGTTTGCCTCCCCTCTTTGGGGAGGAGTAAGTTTATTGCTTACTGCCTGAGGCGCCCCTACCGGGAAATGCCGACGGGGCTGCCCAGGCAATTTTTGAACAGCCAGAGTGCTCAAATTCTCGAGCACTGGTTCTTTCCCACTTTCCCGACCTTGTGTCACATCTTACCTTGTGGGAGGAAGATAAATAGAAGCAACCACTTAGTATATATTGTATGGCTGAAGTTAAAGCCATGATGTCACAGCAATAATAATGACGTCATTGTGTTGAGTACAGTACAACTCATCAAAAGTGCATGTGTAGTACATAGAATACTGTACAATTTTCAGGGAAATGAACATGATATACATGTGTGCATGAAGAGGGGGGGGGGGCCAACAGGTGTAATTTTAGTGAAATTCGGAAAGCATAAGGGTTTTAAAGGATGCAATGTTTCGGCAGCCATCAACAACTGATGCAGGCAGTTTGTTCAGTTCTGAGTGTGAAAAAAAATGTTTTCGAAAGTCATGGGAGCTATACCGTTTTCTGACCTTGAAGGCATGTCCACACGTGTTGGACACATGGAGAACAAAAAGGTTGTTGTTGGCAAGATGGTTAATCATTTTCTGGATGTTTACCAAGTCAGTTGTTAGATGTCGAAGCTTCAATGAATCCAAGCCCAGGGAAGCAAGGCATTTGGAATATTGCATTATATATACAAGTAGAATAATAAACACCAGTTTCAATAGCCTAATAAAAATTTCAAATGAAAAGTAGATTTCATTTTCTTTTCTCAAGAATTGAAAGTCTGCTTTAGAGATGAAACTTGATAGCAAATCAAATTGACTTTATTATTATTATTCATGCTTTTATTTTATTTAATTTAATATGGTTACCCCATAAACTACTGCATTATTTGGATAATATTCCGGTTTACTCATTAAGGGTCTGATATATCTCTATTTAGGTATGTGTATACGTTTACTGATCATTATGAGTTTTCGGAACAAAGCTGCAAGGCGTAACAAGTCGTAATGTGGGCTATATTTAGTTTCATGCAAAAAGAGATGGAAGCCCTTCATGAAAAATTAGATACCTCTGATTTTTTTGTGAAATTTTAACAATGGGTATTAGACATCAATTAATAAATATCCCCCAATTTTAGTTTCTTTGGAATATTTTAAAGGATTTTGAGGAGGCATGATATGGACACACACTCCCATTTAATCCAAATATTTCAGATTTGCATTGCATCACGAATTAAGCAAAAGTTCATGAATTTCAATTTCTTCTTAAGACTACTTAAGCTTAAGCTTAAAATTTTAGATATTTTCTAGAATCAAAATCATGTAACGAATTTTTATCGAAATTGGAATAACGATTTTAGACATAAGGATTAATAGCCTTATATCTTGATTTTAATCATTGTAATGGGGCATAAAAGTGGTGCAAAACGGTTCTGTTTGGAGAATTATTTTTTCTCGTCCTGTATATGAGAATAGTTCGAATAATCCAAATATACATTTTAATTCTCATCTCAAAATTTTGAAACAGACTAAACTAAGTGGAACTCCAATTCCTTAATTAGAAATTTCTTCTAGACTATTTTCATAGGAAGAAGGATGGGAGGTCTTAACGCTTCTTATTTTTCAAGACCATACATGATGATGTATGACATCAGAAATTCTGGCATTTAATTTCAATCTTTAAATCTCTCCTACATCACGTGTTTAAGCTAACCAATAAAATAATCTCCTTTCCATTTGGACTTCTAGCTAACCATAGGATGATCCCCTGTCAACTATCCTGAATACTGGATAAACAACTGGACCCGGAGAACTATCTCTACATGTCACAAATATATCACTGCTATGTAATCTGTAACATTAGGTTACTTTAGCATCTTTCCGGTATCTGTAGCAGATTGGCCTTCTTGAAACTGAAGTTCTGTCACATGTATGAAATGGGACTCAGATTGCACATATGTCACAGATGAGTTTTATCGATCTGTCAAACTCATGCATGTCAAAAACGATAAGGAAGTCAAGTATGTGACGACAGTATATTATCAAAATTCCTTTATGCATGAAAATCATCACTATAGCAACTACTAAGAAGATGGTAAAGAGACAAATGATTGAGGAACAAAATATGTGGTGCCATTTTCAAACTTATTTTATTCGGCTTCCTTTTTAGTGATATTAGACTTGGGTGTGGAAAAATAATTGTTACTCCCCCCCCCCACCCCTTAAAAAACCCTAAATAACCCGGAAATTTCCACATAAGGTTAGAATAAGTAAAAGGAATATTCATTAGACGTTAAGTTAGAGTAGAACTAGAGCTCCGTGTACAAGAGGTTGCACCATCGCAAGAAGTTGGACGTAACATGTAGCAGATAAGCTGATCAAATCTTGTTCTTTTTCTGAACTGTGAGAGAAATCTGTCAGATTTGGGACAGTTGCTCTCTCCCCTTATGGGGGATGGGTTGAGGAGGACCGACAGAGTATTGTGCATACACACTAAAACAGGAAAAAGAAAACCCTGAAGGCATTGTTAAACTTCAAATGATCATGTGCTGTCTCTATTAATAACTTTTGCAACCACACAATGGCTACAACAACGAGAAAGAAGAAGAGAGAGAATGAACTGCTACTATGTGTCATCTACGCAACAAAACTCCAGCTGTTTTTGTCATGAGTCGCCATCCGGATAATCTGCTAGTATTAAAGAATTAGTCCACTATAACGCTACACCATTATCATTTAGTATACTCAGCAATAACAAATATGACAACTTTGTTTTAAATTTATAGTTAAAATGAATCAAGAATATTTTAAGATAGAAATCCTGTTGTCTTCTTATTCATGAGTGTACCAGCTACTTGAGAGAGGATCAAAGAATGTTATCATTCCCAACCCATTAAAAAGAGATCCGGACGATGTCTATGACCCTCACCAAGGGATATAAAACTTATCTGGTAAACATGAAGATTAGATGATGATTAAGATTTTTCAAAAAGGTGATATAGTTCAAAAACCGTATATATCTTTTTAAAGATTATGACATGCTGAAGGTATTGGAGTTAAAATCAATTGAGTATTACGTATTAATAGAAAAAAAACACACCTTTTAAATTAGTACATCGGCTTATTACCAATATGGTGGTATGAGCAATATAAAAAGTGGAATGGAAACAAGGTGTAATTAAAAAAAATTGTTTTTTTTAAATCACGTCTTTTAGTCAGTTATAAAAATAATTTATTTAAAAAATTCAAATATTTATAAGAATATTTGTTTCACAACATAATTGTTAAAACGATTTTAATTTAAATTATTTTTATATAAGTCCGGAAAAGACTTTACTTCTTTTCATCGAACGTACTTCTGATTCTGTTTTTTAGTGATTAACCATGATCCAATCAAACATGTCATCTAGGAAATAAGCCGATAATACTAGCATATTTACTCATTTAAAAAGTGTTTTTCTTCAGATTTCATACACAATACTAAATTGATTTTAACTCCAATACGTTCAGCATGTCATAATCCTTTAAACAAAAAAAAAATACAAGTTTTATTATCACTTATACACAATTTTATATCGCCTTTTCAAGAAAAAAAACTTAAGTGTCGCCTAATCTTCACGTTTGCCACTTATCAATACTTGTAGAAGACATGTTGATTACTTTTAGGCTGTTTGGCATAGGAAATTGAGATTTTGTAGGTCTAATCCTCTACTTTTGCAGATTGTCGTAAGTGGGTTATATTTATCTTATTTCTTATGAAAGGGTCACAGACAGAGCATGACCTCCAATTATAAAATAATTATTAAAATTTTCATAATAATTGCAGGAAATTTGGATCTTTTTAAAGACATTCTAATGGTAACGTAACTTTTTTCCTAGACTCATAACTCTAATTGTCTAAGCTATATTTTCAATTTTCACCATAGTGTGTTTCTAAAGTATTTGAGAAGGGGGCGGGCAACCTCTTGAAATTTTAGACCCACCAACGACTGAAAAGGTTTGATTTTAAATAGATGCAAACCGTATTTCAAAACAAAATTATGCTGATTTTCAAAATTTGAGAAAACTTTGACCATTTTACAAATTTCTAATGAGCGTTCAACTAAAAAAAAAAAAAAACTCAAATTTATGCAATGAATTTAAATGTTAACATTTTGTAAGACATCCTCCTTGATTTTATTGCAAAACAGACTTTTTTTAAAAAATAACATTTCTTCTTTGAATTATCTTTCCCAAAAAAGTAACAATTTTCTTACAAAAAATTAAGAGAAAAGGTAAAAAAAAGGGGGGGGGGGAGGATTCAATGAACGAAACAAAAATAAAAGTAAGATTCGTGAGAAAAAAATAGCAATAGATCTGACAAATCGATATTTGATTCTGACTAGCAATGTCTATCTTTTTATCCTTGCATGTTCTTTAAAAAGTGTAATTTGCTTCAGTTTCTTTCCGAATATAATTATCCTGGCAAAGAAGATTATTACAAGGAAGACAACTTCAAATAATGATCTAAAAAGCTACAAAATGTAAGGGTGCTAATTCCGATTTTAACTTAAAAGGTAAGAATATGAGTTATCTTTCTTACATTTTGAAATACCCCCCTCCATCTCTTCGTGACTTACACATTATTTTTTTTAATTTAAAATAAAATGACAGTAATGAATCATAGGTTATGCCAGGTAGATACACTAGCAATTATACATCATTCAGACAGCTGTTTCATCATTTTACGACTCAATAGTGTGGCTAGATGCAGCGAGTGCACCAATCCAGAGATGCAAAACATTAAAGGATCTCTACCCTCGGAACTACTGAGCATGCTACTATAAGGGGAAGCAATATATCACTTATAAATAAATTTGTATTTTTTGTTTACTTTTTTACGACACTGATAAACAAAAGGATTCCATTCCTTTTATAGAAGAATCCTGCTTTACACTAAGTGGAAACCATCATTTCCTCCACCAGACTGCTCCACCCATAGTTGAACATAATATATACATATATATATATATATATATATATATATTGTTGAATATAACAAACCAAAAAACCTGTGATTAACAGAATTAACTTTAATACCAATAATAATATACTAAAATGTCTATAATGCTAACTATAGTTTCGTACTTATTACATAATTCCCGCCAAAACCATCTATAATACTAACACATGGTCTGTACCTGATTATTGTCATCCCTCTGAAGATGGACTCCGATGGGTCTGAAAGTACCTAGGACACAAATCAAAACTATGGCAAATTCATCAGCCAATTCCCCTCCGAAACTAAGATTCTGATTCGGACTATTGAAAGGATCTACCTAAGGATATCCAGACATAAGTTGTCTGTTATATTCAACAATACTTGCCTGCAAGAGAAGATGCTGCCAAGATATATATATATATATATATATATATATATAATCTTCCCTATTTTATCCCCAAATGCTAGAAAAGACAACAGGAAAGACTTTCAGAGAGAAGAAAACCCTGAAATGCAAACAGAGTGCTTTTTTATGGACCCCCTTTTAAATATTAAAAACAAATTGCTCTCAATATGTAAGTCGGATGATTTATCGGAAACATCTTTATGCTTAATTCATAACAGGAAGTAAGGGAAAAACTGTGCTGTTTAATAATAAATAGATAATTAAAACAGATAGTCAAAAAAACAAAATAAAATAAACACATAAAATTAAGACTCGGAATTTTGGTTTCTTCTGTAGAAGGTGACTTGCTCAAGATGTAAAAATCTGTGTTATTTATCCAAGAACATGGCTACAACTCAGTAAGCCCACCATTTGCCTTGTGGCTTGTATAAAAACATGTACCGAGAAATTGCTACCATTTTTTATTCTGATTCTTTATGGCCAAAGGAATACTTCTCATAGTTGTGCATCAGCAATCCATTCCTTAATATTCCACTAACAAGTCTAAAAATAATTCAAAGAGAATATCCAAATCTTTTTATAAAAATAACCAATACTTGTGCTGCTGAGGCAACAATGAACCTGTGTTATTCCCGTGAGGTTTTGTTCGCTTCCCAGAGAACAACTGATATTCTGAATTAGATATTTCTCAATAGAAACAAACCTATTAAGTAGGAATTATACAGGTGTGCTTGCAAACAGAGGTGCATATCATTGAACAACGATGAAACAAAGACTGTTGGACATTCATGACTGAACCTTGGTGGATAAGTCAGGCATAGACTGAAATTTATTTGTACTAAGTATGGTTGGATTGCAGAAAGGATCGTAAACGTTAACAGTTCCATGGATATTTGGGGGTCACCTGTATGTTAAAATCAAGTTAGAAATTTGAGATCATATAGGGAATAAGGACCTCAGAAATTGGACAAACGAAAAGAGACAAAATTCGGTCTACAACGGTTGACCTTACCACACGTGGAATTTTGTAAACAAATGTATGCTAAAGCTCGCTTTTTAATATAGGGAAAGATTTATTTTAAGAAATATTTATTAAATATTTATTTTTAATGTAGGATGCGTTTTTTTAGGGAAAAATTTATTTTAATAAATATTTATTTTTAATGTACGATGCGTTTTTTTTATTTACAAAACTTCAAAAAAAAAAAATATTTATTTTTAATGTACGATGCGTTTTTTTATTTACAAAACTTTTAAAAAATAAATATTTATTTTTAATGTACGATGCGTTTTTTTATTTACAAAACTTTTAAAAAATAAATATTTATTTTTAATGTACGATGCGTTTTTTATTTACAAAACTTTAAAAAAATAAATATTTAATACATATTTCTTAAAATAAATCTTTCCCTATATTAAAAAGCAAGCTTTAGTATACGTTTGTTTACAAAATGCCACGTGTGGTAAGGTCAACCGGTGTAGACCGAATTTTGTCTCTTATTCTTTCCAATTTCTGGGGTCCTTATTCCCTATATGATCCGAAATTTGTTAACTTTGGGAGGTGAGGATGAGAAGGATTTTCAAAGCTGACTCAAAGAAACTGTTTATTTAGTCTAGTTTAACCATGGTTTAAAACTCATTAAAATACAACGTAAACATTTTTCTCCCTTGAGGACCCCTTTATGAGAACAATAAGTATAGTGACCCATTATGAATATCTGAATATATAGGATATCATTCGCAAAAAATAGCTAAACAGTAGATGACAGATGAACATCTCTCATATATCTCGTATATAACAAATTATGCAATATAATGAGATGAAAGTGGGTCAGGGAGGGCAATACATTTTTATTATTTGGGAGTCAAATAATTTTCTTATTTTGAAAAATAATGTTCTTTCAGACCAAATTGCATAAAACTATTTGGTATGATGGTGTTCGCTAATGGGCTTGGAGACCAGGTTTCAATCCTCGGTTGAGTCATATAAAAGACAAAAAAATCGTACTTGATGTCCCTTTACTAAACACTCAGCATTATAAGTTGAAGATTAAGGGTAAGTGGTGTAATCCTTGGAAAGGAGTGGCGCCCTCCCCTACACCTCGGTGTACTAGCTAACGAAAAGAGAGCCTTCGGGTCACCCTCGAATATGGTTGACTACTTTACTTTTTAACCTGTAAGAAAAATGGTGGTGCATTCCTGGAATGCACATATAAAGTTTACTGCATCCGGGACACATGGGGCATACTAAGCAGCATCTGCGTTCTGTATTACCAATTTTTATGCAGCCATTTGATTCGATATACAGATGGTTCTAGAAAGTATTTAAGAGCAAAAACAATTTCTCATAGGATTCTATTAGCTTTCTTTTGTATCCTTAAAAGATTGGAAACATTTCGATCTTGGAAAATCCAAGATATATAACTATATTTGGTTGTCCATGTGTAGACGAAACGGTCCGTCAAGTACATGGATTTTTTTGAAAGGTGAATAAAGACATGGTTACTGGAATCTAACATGTTATTGTTTATTTAGATATGCTCTGGTGTTAAAAATTTAAAAAAATTAACATCCATCGCGCTTTAAGTTTGATAGTTTGACTCTTAATAATTCACATATATATATATATATATATATATATATATATATGTTTTGGATTGCATCAGACTTAATTCCACCAAGTTTTTGAGCTGTTTTTTTCAACTTTTTCTTAAGTGACTTCAATTAGGTCAATTCCCCATGGGGCATTGTCAGTTATTGAGGTCCATATTTTAGGTTTTATATCTCTCCTGATGAACTGCCAAATAAGTACCTTCTCCGGTAGCGAAACACGTGTAGGGAACAATGACTTTAGAAAATAAATACATAATAAAAGAAAAAAAACTTTTTTGTTGTGATGAATCCTTTCTTGAATTAAATGTCTTGGTAAACTCTCCAAACATACACATCTCATACATACATATATATATATATATATATATATATATATATATATATTTGAGTGTAGAATTATAACGATAATTAAATTATCGTTTAATAATAATAATCTATCGTGATAGTGTAAAGCTCAATATATTAAATAGAGCAATTTATTTTAGAGGTAAAAGATGAGAATAAAACATTGTAAAGATACAATATTTATCAAAAACATCAAAAGTTCAGAGCAAGGAGCCTCATATCCTTAATCCATGGATTTTCAAAGAAAACATTTCTTCTAATCAGAGGATGGGGAAGCCGACAATGCGATTATAAATATTGTCGGCAACAATTAACTTTGAAAATTTTATATAAAGTAAAAACAAAAATTAGGGCCAGAGGTGAAAAGTCTTATTTTGAGGTGTGAGAGTAAAGTCAAAGTGGGTGTTATCTAATAACACGTCAGGACAAAATGAAATAAAAAATAAAAATAAAAGCATCCGTTATTTAGGGATGAATGTTTGAAAAAGAAAATGATACTTAAATTGTTCAGGAGTCTAAAAGTTTTTGCAAGATGTTGGTGGTCTTTGGTAAATTCCAATTTCACTTCTGGCCCTAATTTTTGTTTTTACTTTATATAAAATTTTCAATGTTAATTGTTGCCGACAATATTTATAATCGCATTGTCGGCTTCTCCATCCTCTGATGAGAAGAAATGTTTTCTTTGAAATCCATGGATTAAGGATATGAGACTCCTTGCTCTGAACTTTTGATGTTTTTAATAAATATTGTATTTTTACAATGTTTTATTCTCATCTTTTATTTTTCTCTTTGTGAACTAAATAAATATTATTAAGCATCTTTTGTAATCCAATCCTGTGTGTATGTGTATATATATATATATGGGAAGAGAAGGATGAAGGTAATCCGACGTGATGGGAAAATGAAAAAGGAAAACCAAAAAAATGGATGTTTTTTATGTGTACATCAACGTTTCGTCTTTATTTATAAGACTTCATCAGGATGATAATATAGAGAAAAAATGTCATGCAAGTACAGATACATGTAGGGTAGACATATTGGGAGGAAAAATAAAATAAAATAATGGCCACTACTGGGTGGACGTCCGTACTTGTTGGAGAATAAAAATGAATGTTGAAGAAAATGAGTGGGGAAAAAATGGAAAGATGGGGTGAGCAAGGACTACTGTGGCTGGTGGTAAGAGAAAGAGGTGGGGGATGAGCAGGGGTAAAGTGGATGGCAGAGAGGGAGTGGAGGAGAGGGGGGAGGGAGGTGTTTGACCAGATGGCTGCGGTCAAGATTGAAGGGAAAAAAGTAAGTTGGAATGTTTGTGTGTGGGGGGGTGTATGCAGGGAAAGGAGGATGGGTAGAGAAGGAGGGGGGGGGGGGGCTTGCTCACCCCATCTTTCCATTTTTTCCCCACTCATTTTCTTCAACATTCATTTTTATTCTCCAACAAGTACGGACGTCCACCCAGTAGTGGCCATTATTTTATTTTATTTTTCCTCCCAATATGTCTACCCTACATGTATCTGTACTTGCATGACATTTTTTCTCTATATTATCATCCTGATGAAGTCTTATAAATAAAGACGAAACGTTGATGTACACATAAAAAACATCCATTTTTTGGTTTTCCTTTTTCATTTTCCCATCACGTCGGATTACCTTCATCCTTCTCTTCTCATATATATATATATATACATATATATATATATATATACACACACAGGATTGGATTACAAAAGATGCTTAATAATATTTATTTAGTTCACAAAGAGAAAAATAAATTCTTCAGAATTTTGTATTCTTTTAAAAATCAAAATAATCAACTGCCCTGCAGACTTTTTCGGAAATTTCCCTTGACTTTTATTTTCATTTAAAATGAATTTAAAGTGTCATAAACATTTATAGTTACAAGACAATACTTGACCTTTTGGCTCGGAGCAAAGTGTAGTATCTGTTCTGATGCTCTACTTAGTTTATTCTGTCCTCGGTCAGTGAAGAAGAAGTCCTTTTAGACTGGGGCAATTTTTATTTTTGTTTCAATCCAGAGTGCTTCTTTTTTGGGGAGTTGGATTTTCTCCCCATTAAAAACCGACTTTGCGTCTAACTCTGCCCTTGTGGGAAGGCAAGTAAATAGGAACATTCCAACCCAATTGTTAACAATAGCTGCGATAACAATCATGAAAAGGTGTCAGTGAAGAGTAAATGAAAACAATTTGAGAAGCATTGCACAAAAAATAAAGGGGAAAAATGAAAACTAAAAAGACTGAATCGAGTTGACCTTATTTCAAAAGACAATGGCAAAATCAGCTCAAAAGTACAAAAGTCCCATGACGAAATGATGACAGTTTTAATTTCTACACCCATAACTTTTAAATTGAAATGACTGTCATAAATAAAATCAAAAGAAAAGAAAATTCATTTGGGATTTAAAATAATAGACTATTAATTAACGAACAGGATTTTTGCCAGATGTGAGAATTCAATGTATAAGTTGGTTTATTCCATTCTCATCCTCTCACAAACATCCCAATAATTTTTGCACCAACCAAAGAAGGCATTCAGAGATTCTATTTCAATGAGAGAGAGAGAGAAAGAGACGCAGCATATATGATATGCCTGTTAAAAGTATGTGTGAAATGTGGAATTTAAGGATATGCCATTGCAATTCACGAAGATATTATAATACAAATCAGTCCGACATTGTTTTACTGCCGTTGGGCTGAGATATGGTTCTGTTCAGTCTTATAGTTAATCGCCTGAGGCGCCCATACTGGGGAATGCTGACGGGGCTGCTCAGACATCTTTTGTAGGCCAGAGTGTGCTGGCTTGTCAAAACTATATCTGATCAGAAGGTGTATATATATATATATATATATATATATATATATATGAAAAAAACAAAACAAAAAGGAAAAACAATTTAACACAGGAAAAAATAATCAAAATGTTTTTTCGTTTGTCTTTTTCATACATCCCGTCTCCACTGCTTTTCGTTTTATGATATAACGTGTATTTTATCCTCATGTATATATATATATATAGGAAAGATGTCTGTATCAGTTATATAAGCCATTAAAAGATGTAACAATTAGAATGTTTTTCTTCAACAGTTGATCACCAAGTAAAACCAATGACATTTGTAATCAGCAAATTACCGAGAATGTTTTAGTCTGGGTTTTCAAAGATTGAGAATATATGTATTTGTCATTACTGGTTTAGAATGATAAGACTGGGTTAGTGTTCAAGAGAGATGGAGAAATGTAAAAGATTGTAGGATACATGCACCTTTGATTTCTGTCACACTGAGGTCATAAGGGATGTTTATTTACCTCCCTCCCATGGGAGGAAGATTAGACAAGGTCAGGAAAGTGGGAATTGGAAAGTCAGCACCTTCGAGGAAGAGCACTCTGGTCGACCAAAAAATGCCTGAGCAGCCCGTCAGCATTCCCTGGTAGATGTGCCTCAGGCGATTAGCAATAAACTAACCCTGGAGGGCGGTTGGACGTCATAAAGGGATAACGTCATCCAATAAAACAGGTCAAAGATATTTCAGCATTTATGACGTCATAAAGTAACAAAAGGATATGTTAATAAATTGTACTTATATTATTGGGATTATTCTGATTGGCCTTTTGGCCATGATCAAAGTGTAGTATCTGTTCCGATGGATACTGCACCCCATAGACTCGTATTGTCTTGACCTTCGGGTCTTGATTTACGCCTGTCTATGGGTCTGTCCTGTGCAGTTCCTTCTCACCCTTTGAGAAGGGGTTAGTTTTTTGCTAATCGCCTGAAGCGCCCCTATCGGGAACTGCCGACGGGGCTGTTCAGGCAATTTTTTAAAATCCCAAGTACTCTTCCTCTAGAGTGCGCAATTCCCACTTTCCGACCTTGTGTCACATTCTACTTTGTGGGAAGTAGATGAATAGGGATTATTGAATGTTATTCTTATAACGTTTCCGCCGATGTAACCTCCAACCTTTTTCAGGTGCATTTTGTAAAAACTCAGAATCTCGAACAGAACCCTTTATTTAATCCACAGGGGTAGCTTGCTCTCGTTCCATCAGCCATAACATGTGACGTAACGGAAATAAATTTCAAGTGACAGTCTTCTGGAGGTCGAATGTTCAATCCTCAGTGTGGGCCGATACTAAGAATACGATTATTAACTATTTAAGACTTCTACCCAGTCAAATTATCAATCCTCATCTGAAAGATTCCGAAACAAAATTGTATTTTGCTTAACACTTTACTGCAGTTTCACTGTATTGCCGACCGCTAGAAGAATACATGACTGGTCTCTAACATCTGTTATTACTTGAAAGTGAGCCCAAAGAATTAACAGGTGTCGTGTTTTGCACATCTTTTTTAATCCTAATATACTAATTTAATTAGTGATTCCCCCTTCCCAAAACTCTGCAACAAGTCAGATCATGCACATCATTACTTTTATTTAATCGGGGATTAAGTAGAAAAGTAGGTATTTATTTATATGTTTGCATTTAGCGATAAATTCTTGTTTTTATTTAATTTACTTTGGTTTTTTTTCAGTTTATAATTTGTTTTTTCCCCTCTAAATATAATCTACACTTTCGACTATTTATATTGCAAGGGGGAGATACTTTTAATATTTCCCAATTAATATTAGAACAGATATTTTTCTTTTTCTTGTTCTCATATATATTTAAATAACGTGATACTATTTTTATATATTTCACCCCTGAATGTCATAATTATATCCACTCCTGAATTGATTTTCCATAGCTCCTATGTATAGTTTCTCTTCATTAATCTTATTTACTGTTGCTTTGTAGATAACATCACCATTTATTCATTAATGGACACTAGTCTTTTTTATTCTACAATTACATAAATTGGTATTATTATTAACAGCTTTAGCAATACTATTACTTTTTATTGTTATTGTTATAATTGCATGTTTTCCATACAACAGTAACTAACTTTAATGTTATTCCTATTGATAATTTTAGATAAATATGTCTCTAAAAACAAGTTATTTATTTATTATACTAAAGATACAGATTTGCAATGTGAAGCTTGAAGATGTGGTAACTGTACAGTCGCAAGATTTGCTGAACAGCAGAGCTTCATGGACATTGATGTTATTAATAGAGCATAAAGTTGGACACGTGGAACACTCAAGTGGAGCCACCAAGATAGGTAGAGATTTGGAAGTCCCTGATAGGTCGGCCTCTCCCCACCTAAGTTGCCTTGGAAAGAAATGCTGTAGAGAGATCACATAGGGGGAATCTCTCTGCAGTTGATCCTCAGGATAGAGTTTCTTGGAGGTGTGGAGTGAGATCTGCCATGCGTGCAACTAGCTGGACAGGTAGCTACCAGTGTGGGTGATGCCCCTCAACCTGCACGTTAATAAAAAAGAACTGATGATAGAATATTTTGCCAATCTGTTACTTCACTATTATAAGGTGGATTGAACCATATTATATTTCAGTTGCTTTTATTTTTATTATTATGTTAATTTAGTGTTAGTTTGTAAGACTATTTCATATTCTCATGCATGTGTGTGCAAGTGTAATATATATATACATTATATAATTATATATATATATATATATTGAACTATGCTAGGTCCAGGTGGTATCAGTACCACTAATGGTGGTGTCATTTCATATAACTGTAAAGGCCAATGCTAAGTCAGAGATTGGGCAATGAGCTCGGTTGTTGACATACTGCCAGCTGTTCCCTGATCTGATTGTATAGACTTTGTATTTGATCTGTCATCATAGGACAGGTGGCTTTCAAGACAGATAGGATATGGGATATATAACATATATATGAGAGAGAGACAGAGAGAGTAAACATTTTTTAAGGATACTAATATCTATGGGGCTCACTAACTACAATATTCTCTGCAGTCAAATGGCTTAAAGTGGTAAATAGGTACACGTTTCAATCGTGTTTGACTTATTTTTCTCTTTGTAAATTTTTCTGTTTGAGCCCCGTAGATATTATCTGTTTATTTAATAAAGTATTTGTCCATGCAAAGCAACATTTACTTTAAAAATATACAGTTGATTGATTTGTAATCCATTGTTTACTTATATATATATATTTATTTTTTTTATTTATTTATTAATTTTGTTTCTAAGATATTTAACCTCAAACAAGGCAGATCGCCACTGTAGATGTAAGGGGCTACTGAGCATTAGGGAGTAGGTTTTGGGTGTCATCCTAAGTTGGGAGCTGTGCAGCGAGATGTGGTTTACATTAGTTTTAAACCTCTGCATGTCGGTACAGTCGGAGAAACAGAGAGCAGGGAGGAGGTTCCAGAGGCCAGCAGCAAGAGGAAAGAAGCTGCTGGAGTAGAAGGCTCTCCGGCATCTGGGGACCTCCACAGTGAATGGATGGGACCTAGCTGATTGTCGGGTTGTTATAGTGTATTTGCGTTGAGGGGCACTAGAGCAGCTAGTTCATCAGAGCACAATCCATTGAAGTATTTGTAAAACAAGTACAAGGATGCACCATTGCGGCGATGGGACAGGGGCTTGAGCTTGGTGGATAGTGAGGGACCTATTAAGTTGGCAACTCTTTTTTGGACCTTGTCTAAGAGGGAGAGACTAGTGGATGATGCACCAGCCCAGATGTGACAACAATACTCCATACATGGGCGGATGGTGGCTTTGTAGAGATACAGGATAATGTCAGGTGTGAGGAGTTTACTAGCACGGTAGAGGGAGCCCACCTTCTTTGCGGCAGCCTTGGCAATGTCTTCAATGTATTTGTTCCAATTCATGTTACCTGTGAATGTTAGGCCGAGTAGTTTGGATGTTGAACTCTCAGGTAGGGTGTTATTTGCTATGGCAATCGGTGGTTGAAGAGGTTTCTTGTAGTTATTGAAGGAAAGGAGCTTTGTCTTTGCGGCATTAAAAGTTACCAACCATTTCTGCCCACAATCCACTACAGCCTGGAGGTCACTTTCTAAGGATTCAGCCATTGCCTCGGATATGTAAGCGTCCGTTTTGCCCACATAACGAGAGTAGAGCTTGGTGTCGTCAGCAAATATACCTACCTCAGACTCGATGTCATCAGGGAGGTCGTTTATGAAAATCAGGAACAGTAGAGGTCCAAGGATGGATCCCTGGGGTACATCAGCATTTATATCATGTTGCTTAGATGAACAGCCATCGAGGACAACGTGGATCTTTCTTTTGGTTAGGAAGGATAATTATATTAAATATTCGTCCAGTAATACCACATGAGTGAATTTTTAGGAGGAGCACCTTATGCCATACCTTGTCAAAGGCTTTGGATATATCAAGCGCTACTGCCCGAGCTCCACCTGCCTTGTCCAGTGTATGATATATCCGTTAAGATATCCGCAGTAGATCGTGCTAGTTTAAATCCATACAGAAAAAAAGTTTAGCATTAACTAGGTGCCTGACTATCGCTAGATTGATTAAAGATTCAAAGATTTTAGCAAAGATTGGGAGTAGACTGATTGAGCGATAGTTCTGAGCAGGGTACAGTCCTGGGTCGAAGGTGAACGGTATAAGAAATATAAGTAACTAACACTGTGATGTAAAGTCAATCTAAAGCACATGTAGGCTTGGTCATCTGATTCTTAACCTATGTTCTCTAGTCAGGGAGAGCGTGTTCTGAACATAAACTCCTAACCCATGTATATGTTTGTCAAAGTCTTTACGGTAGAGAGGGAGGTAGTCAGTCATGTCAAAGTGGTGAGAGGAGGTTGAGGATTGAAGGTTCGTTTCATTTAGTGCTAGGATATCCGGGGTGTTTGTCAGGAGAAAAGATTCTACATCGTTGATATTGGTTTTAAGTCCCCGGATATTAGTGAATGCGAGCCTCAAAGGCAGAGGCAAAGATGTTTTGCGTTGGGTGTCTGGTTTAGATTTGATTTATATATATATATATATATATATATATATATATATACTAGCTCTCCTGACCCGGCGTTGCCCAGAACTATTTGTACTTGCATTTTTATTTATTAATAAAATCTTATTTTAAAATCTATTAAACACTGGCTGTATTTTATAAATAATAAGTGGCTAATAGCTGGACTTGCTGTGGCGAGTAAAAAGAAGTATGAAGTAAATGCTTATTAATTTTAAATCTATCGTAAGTCTCTTAAATTTTCCGTATATATGTTTAGACACTAAATTACATTGAAAGTCAACTGACTTTTCTTTAATAGATAAAATGTTATGATATAAGTAATATATATATATATATATATATATATATATATATATATATATAAACACACATATACATATATATGCACAGACATACCTTCACATTCATGTCCGGTCAATCACAGATTGACACTGATACCATGTAACAGTACTACCCATTGGGTCATATGCAACTAAACTGGTCACCTCACCAGATTCGTTTAGTGAAGACGGTTGCTAGTCACTCAGCAGCATAAAAATAAGACCTGCCAATCTCGCCTATGGGATCAACATCTATCTAGCTACAAAAATGGTGAGAAGTCATACTTGTTGCTCCCCAACAACTGGACTTTACCAAACGTCAGCATTCCTTTGGATCGTATTAAGCTGAGGTGAGGGGTCCAATGATTAGATAGCTTCCAGATCTCCATACTGCTTGCACCCTAGAGAGTTCAATCCAGTTTTTCTGCATCTGCCATGGTCTCCAGAGACCAGATTGCCAATAAGTAAAGCCAGTCTCTTCCAATTCTTTTCGTCAATAGCTTTATTCCTACAAAATCAATATCTGGCTCCTAAGTCTTTATGGTGGATCGTTGCAGCATGTTGGTAACAATAAAATGAAATTTGATTTAATTCCTTCCATAAAATACTTTGACCGGGTTAGAATTATTTTCATATGAACGTCATGTAAAAAATAAAGGGGGGTGGTGTAAGTATATTTGTCAATGCAGAGTTACTTATCTTTGTTTGGAACAAAAATTATTTTGGTGAAAAACAACAAAAAACGGCAAAGTTTAAAAATATAAACGAATAAATTGCAACTAAAAACACTACCAGGCAATGCTAGGTAGGTAGAGCTAGTACATAAGAAATTTTAATCCAGGTGGGGTTTGTATCCACAGGTTAAAATCTGAAGAATCTTTACCATGTTAATATAATTGTGTGCAATAATAAATAGAGCTATTTATATATAATAAGTTTTATTTATACAAACATTTGGTTACACATCGAGACAGGTTTCAACCGCAGCTTTGATAAGCTTGCTTTCTTCAGAACTTTACAGTTTTCATGTTCAAAGAGGATAATTTTAATTTGATCATGTAACTCTTACGAATTAAACTTTTCTCCATTTTTCAATAGGAAAGCTTAAAGAGCAAACCCTTATTTTTGTCAACCTGAAAAAAGAGCTTATCAAATGTCCGTATGAATAAAATTTTATATAATTATAGTGAAATTTCAAAATAGCATTTAAGTCGGTTTTAAAAAGTAAAGTTCTAATAAACATGATTTTTTATGTAGGTTTCAAGAAAACTTTTATCACGGATGTGAGTGGCCAATGGCAAAAAAGCTGTAAATGAGATTAATTTCCCAAGATGTGGGCCATGCCCCTTCTATTTTCTCAACTGGAATTCCCCCCCCCCCCCCTCCATTCCAAATAGAGTCGAATGACAAAAAAAAAGAATAGGATGTAAAACTTTAGCAATTTGACAGAAATCAGTCTATACTTAAAAAAAATCGTTTTTTTGATTCAAAGAAAAAGGGGAACTCCGCCTTTTCTGATTTACAAAAAGCGGAGTTCTCACATCCCTACTTTATTAAATGTATCGGCAAAAAGTATAGAGAGACAATAGGAGGATGTTTTTTAAAAGCAACAACATGAGTATTCCATCATGCCGCTTTTGCTGACCAAACTTTTCTGGACCATACTATACTGGAATTTCCTTTTATTTCTGCTTGTTTTCCAGCTAAATTATGTGCTCCCTTGCTTGATACTTAGGCGTTCTTTTGAATGTGGTTTATAAATGTGTTTTTTCTGATGAGAGGGAACCTTTTCTCTATCGTTTTGGCAGCATTTTGAGATAACCTCTCTTTGTCTTTCTATACTTTTTGACAATCTATTTCTTCTATTCATTTAACGTCACTTTTCCCTTGTTCAGGGGTCAGACATTTTCTGATATTACGCAAGCTCATTGTGTGACAAAGTATCCGGGGCTCCATGGGGATCGGGTACCCTGGTTACGCGCTAGTATGCATCTTGGTGATGATGCTAGGCCCTGCGTAGAGACGAAGTGGAGATATAAAACTAGTATATATTTGACGTAGAAACAAACTTATTCAGACGACGGGAACAAGGCGCCGGTTTGTCTCAGTTGGTCGTGTTTGGTAGTCAAAATCCATTGCCTCCCCATATAAGGAGACAGTTGCCAGATGGAAAGTTAGAGATAATGAAAATCCATAATCTTAGATTTAATTCCAATAATATCAATAAAACGATGTTCTGTTTAACTTGGCAGAAAATTATTTGGGCCGGTCATCGTTAATTACGGCAGAGCGCCTTCGGCCCACACAGAGAGAATGAGAAAGCATTTGTTTTAGCGATAGCGCCAGGCCAGAAAGAAAATTCCATTTATTTTAGGGAAGGGGGGAGTGAGGCGCCCGTCCCCACCCCCCTTGAGAGAGGAAGAGACGTAGAGAGAAATATGGCAGAGAAAGGGGTGTATGACGATAGACATCTTCAATAAAAGAATGTGCGCTTTTCACGCACGAGAGTTCAGAACCAGTAGAGATGGCGAGAGAGCCAGTCAGAGTTGGACGTTCGTCCGGCGTGGGCCAATGATGGCGTGCGTGGCGAAGAAGAGAAAACCGGACGAAATCCTCACTGTCATCGTAGCCAGTTAATTTGTGACTAAACAACTACTTTTGAAACGAATTCACACACACACAGAACTAACGAGATAACTTAGAGAAAACAACTTTTACAAGTACGGTAGACATTAATCTAATGTAAAATCAATTTTTTTATTTTATTAATAATTACTCTTCTATACAAAAAACCCGACCGAGTTGTTGACATTGTTATTTTCCTTTTGTTCTGCTTTGAATAATCTTTCGCCCTCACAGATCCAACCGATTGCTGTTCGCCCAGTGATCGCTCGCTGATATAAACAATTTCAACGTGAGAGTTGGACGAGACGACAAGATCGGCGACGTCATCATCATCCCGGCCTAGAGGAATTTCGATCTACATATATTTTTTTATTGCCACTACGACGATCGTGTGCACGTGTGAGGTCGACGAGACCACCGTGCGGGGTTCACAATTGTCCAGTTTTCTGCAGGTCAGCTGTCTCCAAATTCCACCCTGTGCAGTCTTGTCTCAGCACTTGCTTCCAAGTTTTTCTTGGCTGGTCAATCTTCCTGTGATTTAAGACATCGATGCAAAGGTTTATCTACGTTCCACATGACCATACCAGCGTAACCGATTCATCCTTAATAATCTCTATGCTGGGCAAATGTAGCGCTTCAGCGAATCCTCTGACCACATGTGTTGGGTTTGGTCAGATTTCACATTGCAGATCCATCTAATCATGGATCTGCCATTGTGTTGAAGTCGGATGAGAGAGGGTTGGGCAAGAGCCCAGCAGTCACTGTCATATATCATGACGTTCCTGACAGCTGCTATATAGCTTACCCTGGATGTAGAGAGGGACAGCACGCGATGTTATCAGAGGCAAAACTCACAAAATTTTGCCCAATATTTAATAAAAGTTTTTCTTGAAATGTACGTAGAAAAAAATCAGGTTTGTTGGAACGTTTACTTTTGAAAACCCTATTTAAATGCTACTTTGAATCTTTGAATAATATATAACCCTACTATATCCCCCCCCCACTATTCCTAAAAAAAAAAGAAATGTCTCAAATTAAATATAAAAAAGCAAAGACAAAAGTTACACTTTAAAATATAACAACCATTGTAATATAATGTCTAACAAGAATATGATCAACGATGATTGAAAGCACTCGGTGGGAAAATACACAAACCTATGGTCTTAGTTGTTTATGTTCATTTATGGGATGAACAAAAATCTGGTGCCTTCTATAAGTGAATAAAAAAGCAATAAAACTCATTAAAAAAACAAAACAACACTTATCCAATAAGCAATTATGATGCTAAAACCCTGGTTAATCAGATGTCAATGAAAGCAACAAACTCCTGTTAAACTCATAAACGAAAGAATGTATGATAAAATGTTAATAATTTAATTATTAATCTAATACAAATGTCGCTGATTCTACTTTTGAGAAAAAGTCAAACGAATCATGTCAGTGCTAACAATTAACATATTAGTGAATGCACATGGCACTCGTTCCTGCCTTGACAGAGTAGAAAATTGATTTTTAAATCCAGTTGGGGGCTGATCTCTTCTCTCGCCTCCCTCTCCTTTCTCACAGAAGAGACGTTACCAGTCTCTTTCTACTCCATTCGGTTCTTCCTTGTAAGACATTCACAGCAAAAACTAGTCTTCCTACCACAATGGAAAAAGACTTTCCTTTTTTCCTCCATGTGCCTAGTGTCAGGCGGAATTTTCATGGATAGAGCTGCTTTGCAAGAGATTTCTGCCTGCCATTAGCACGGGACTGCTTTCCTACTGATTACAACTTGATCGCCTTTAAAGACAATGTCAACAAATTTGTGTCAAAATCTTCCCCATAACTAATCAAACGCGATTCATACCATTGATCAATGTTAGTACTCACATAGTGTTCCTCATCTTTCGACTGATAATTATTCAGTTTCATTAAGCCTTATCCACCGGTGGCTCTTGACCGTGATAAGTGGTGACCTATTAGTGTATAATATATATATATATATATATATATATATATATATATATATATATCAAGGGAGGCACGAGAGCGCTCTATCCCTTAATAGACTTCAAAAACGGCCTATGCTGGAAATCTCATTTCTTTGATCAATCATAACTCAAAAACCAATAAACCAAATTAGTTAAAATTTTGCACAACATTTTTATTTGATAGGTTCTATAAGTGTGTAGAATTTCAGCATCATTAGTCAAGGCAACCCAGAGATCCAGAAAGTTCAATCATGAAATCATGTTATCTGTGTGTACGTACGTATGTATGTATGTGCCACCCTGTATCTCATCAACTATTTGATGGATTCAGCTGATTTTTGGCAGAGATAGAGGTTCTAGGGTCTAGTTGATGGCATTTTAATTTCAGTTTACCATATACCTTAGTTTTCCAGAAAATTAAAAAAAAAACTTAAAAATGACCATTGTATTGAGGCATAGCCTTTACAAAAGTAGTGACATTCCATGATAAATGCCAGTATACTGAAATCATATGCCCTTAATAGGGTTAAGATGAAAATTCATATACACTAAATGTACAAAAGCAAGGAAATTCCCAAATTTGTACACTTTTATTGTCATTAAGGGTATGCGAGTACAACAGGGCTATGTATTTTACTGGTAGGAATTTTTCTTCAGCGCACCTCACACACTTCATCCACTCATGCATAGAGATTTATACTGTAGTGATGTGATAATGAAATGGTTTGGTTGATATGTAGTCATACCCTTAATGACAATAAAAGTGTAAAAATTTGGGAATTTCCTTGCTTTTGTACATTTAGTGTATATGAATTTTCATCTTAACTCTATTAAGGGCATATGATTTCAGTATACTGGCATTTTTCATGGAATGTCACTACTTTTGTAAAAGCTATGCCTCAATACAATTCCTTCTCATAAGGTTTTTTGGAATTTTCTGGAAAACCAAGGTATATGGTAAACTGAAATTAAAATGCCATCAACTAGACCCTAGAACCTCTATCTCTGCCAAAAATCAGCTAAATCCATCAAATAATTGATGAGATACAGGGTCGTACGTACGTACACACAGATAACATGATTTCATGATTGAACTCTCTGGATCTCTGGGTTGCCTTGACTAATGATGCTGAAATTCTACACACTTATAGAACCTATCAAATAAAAATGTTGTGCAAAGTTTTAACTAATTGGGTTTATTGGTTTTTGAGTTATGATTGATCAAAGAAATGAGATTTCCAGCATAGGCCATTCGTGTAGTCTATTAAGGGATAGAGCGCTCTCTCGCCTCCCTTGATTCGTAGAGAATCTGAAGAATAAAAAAGGCACGGTAATGCGGACCTTGATAAGAAAGATGGGCGGCAGAGTGGCGACTATGAAGAAAATCCTGAATGAAGATCTTCGCTACTTCTTATACAAAAGTCGCAAGGACCAACTCAACACCACGAAAGCCCAACGGAACCGTTTTACAAAAGCCAAGAAACTCCTCAACAAGATCAAACATCCAGTCGAGCTGTTGATGCTCTGGTTCTTTTCAAGTGAGAAAAACTTCTGCTTGGACTAATTGCATAACACAGAACAACAGGTGATTAGCGTTCAGACGCACAAATTCCCAGGTGTCATGAAGGCCAAGTTTCATCAAACTGTGCTGATCTTTGCAGTGTGTTTCCAGTGAAAGCCACATCATACCGCCCCACATCTTCGAAAAAGGACTCAAACTTAAGTCAGATAGCTATACCGAGTTGCTGTCCATGTTGCCAAGTACTGGGGGGGCAGGGGGCGGACTGCAGGACGCATCTCGATGTCACACCTCTGGGAAACCCCAAAAGTGGCTGTCTGAGAACTTCTATGACAGCACCAATTTTAACAATGCCCCCTCTCCCTCTGGAATCACCTTATTGCAATTCTATGGACTATTATACGTGGGTTGCAGTTGAGAAAGACACCAATCGTACTGCCTACAACACCAAGGATGAGCTGATTGCCGGGATTAAACTAATGTTCAGGCGTCTCTAGAAGACCGTGAAGGCTGCATGCTCTAGGTTCAGATTCCTAGTGGAGGTTCATGGCACTTTCTTCGAGTGAGCTCAATTCGGCAAAAAATCCTCTTAGAGATGCACTTTGAATTTGTAGAATACATCAATTATTGGCCAAGATATGACGTTTACTACCTTTCGAAAAAGGGTCAAATTTCTACCAAACATGATGTATATTAATAACAGCTGTTAATTTTAAAAGCTAGTTTAGTTTACATTGAATAATACCCCCACCTCACTTTATAAAACAAAGCTTTTTATGCAAGATAGAAAAAAAAAAGCTCAAGTCATAAAAAGATAAAACAAAAATAATTTTGTCAATAACCCAAAAACAGTTGTTTTTTTTCTATTTTGTACTGACGACACAGGTGTTCTCGGGGGGGGGGGATCTGTCACTAGGTTAGAATATGTTGAACAGAAAAAAAAAGTACATTTTATCAAGAGAAAATTATTCAAGTTCTACAGAATATAAACGGATTTGGGGTAATTTATTTCTAAGTCCTCATAGAATACAGTCTCTATTTACTTGCCTCCCCATGATGGGGGAGTTAGACACAAGGTCGGTTTTTAATGTGAAATATAAAATTGCTCCAGTCTATGAGGATTTCTCCTCCTTTGACAGAACAGATGATACAATTCGAATTATTTGCTAGAATATAAAAAATATATTCATTTACAGATTAGGCACATGGCCATCAAAAGTGTGGTATGTGTGTGCATGGGGGGGGGGGGGGTAGTTGGTAATTCTATCTATCCTACTCTTAACTAGATTCATTTTGACCCGTTCTTCCAAGTACTATTATTTCTCTTTTACGATTTGCTCATTACTTTCACTTCAGTAGTCACCGCAATACCACATTTACTCTATAGATTATTCTACTTAAAATATCCAATGGTTTGAATTCAATTTTATTTACAATATATATATATATATATATATATATATAATAAGCCCCTTTAAGAAATTAAAGTCGAGCACTCTCGGGATGTTAAAAATAGACTGTCAAAAAGCTCTAATGTAAAGTTCTGAATACGTTCGTTTAATACTCTCGACTAGTCTTCTATCTGCGCCCGCTACTAGGTACATATAGATCTAAATTTCCCTAAATCACGTGACAGTTTCCGGTGGCCGAGTGGATATGGCGACTGCTTGCAGATTCTAGGCTGACTTTGTGAACGGGGTTCGTGCCTCCCGACCGTCTAAGATTGTTACTTTCCTGCACTGATGAGAGCAATAAGCTTGAAACGCTAGCGCCTTCAGGTATAAATAATTTAATATTTATTTATAAATTTTATATATATATATATATATATATATATATATATATATATATATATATATATATTCGAATACCTGTCCCAGGGCAGGTAAAATAAATTCCCCAAACAGAATTGTTTTGCACGATTTTTATGTCCTCTTATGAAGATCAAAATCACAATATAACGATATAAAACCTTATGTCTAGAATATGCATTCCAATTTTGATCAAAATCTATGAAATGATTTTGATTCTAGAAAATGTCTAAAATTAATGGCTTAAGCTTAAGGGGTCTTAGAAATTGAAATTCAGGGAATCTCACTCGTGACTATGCATCAAATTAAATGCAAATCTAAAATATCATAATTTTCAAATGGTAGCCCCCCCCCCCCCCATCACACAGACCCTTTAAAATACTCCCAAGAAACTGACATATTTATTAATTGATGTCTAATAGCAATTGTTAAAATTTAACAAAAAATCGAAAGTATCTGAATTTTCATGAAGGGCTTACATCCCTTTTTTACCCCCTTTCGCATAAAACTAAATTAAACTAAATAAAACCCACATTCATAATGATCGGTTTATTAGTTTTAAAGTGAATCCTGTACATACAAATATATAAACATATACACATACCTAACTTTATATATATATTCAATTTCATTGACTTTGTTAGAAAGCCAGATTCAGTCTCCCTCAATTGAATGGAAACATAAATGATCACAATCTGGACAGAGGGATTCGATGGTATGGCCACGTTGAAAGAATGGATGATAGTTCCTGGGTTAGTAGATGCAGAACAATTGATATAGCAGGGTCAGCTCACAAGGGAGGCTAAGGAAAACATGGAAAAAAGTGATACGGATGGATCCAAGAAAAAGAGGGATAAATAAAGACCTGGGCAGAAATAGGTTTTTAGAAATTGGCTTCCGACACATGGCAGCATGTAAAATGGACGTTAAACCGAATATGATGATGAATCCTGTAACTTGACAAAATAAATCGATCACAAGATGTTGATAATAGAAATAAATTGATAGGAAGTAGTTGTTCAAACAATATATATTATAAATATTGAGAAAAAACAATGGGCAGATTTCTTTGCCGATCTAATGATCCATCTATTTACCCCCCTCCCCCCTGGTAAAAATTCTACGATTTTTTACCTACCATCTTTTTTACCATAAAAGTAAATGTCAGCTCAATCTATACATATATAAATGTCAATGTTTCTGTGTGTGTTCTCTATAGAAAGAAAGGTCAAAGAATCTACAGATGATCAAAAAAGCATTCTTTTTGGGGAAGACAATAGCAGTGGTCGAAGGTAGAACTTCCCTTAAAATTTCAAATATATCCTATTTTGATGACATTTATATATGTATGTATAAAATTCTCAGGGAAAGACAATGGAAATGGTACTGAATCTCTACATTCCCCACTATGTGCCAAATATGTGCGTGCCTCTCCTAAGTGAGCCATGGGGGTAGAATCACCTTAAAACTTCAAATACGTGTATCTGTTTTAATGAAACTGTAACAATATTTATAAGACACTAATTAAGAGTTTTCCAAAATTTCAGTGTCTTCCAACTATATTAGGGGGTGGATAGTATGTATGCATATATATATATATATATATATATATATATATATATATATATATTAGAGATGGGCGGTTTTACCGAAAAACCGCGGTTTTTCGGTTTCGTCCCCATACCGAATACCGAAGCGGTTTTTTTTTTTTAAACCGTAACCGTTCGGTGTTGTGTTTTTACTACGGTAAGCCACCATATACAAGGAAACACGGTTGAAAAGATTTTCCGATTTGAATAAAATTGAATATTACCAAAAAATGTTATATTAGTAAGAGGACAGATTGAACAAATATATTACTGCAATTACTGCTATAAACACGAGGCGATTTTTGTTTATTTTCATTCTAGAACAAATTTTAAACATTTTAAAATATGAATATAGAAAATGTTGTTACATTTTTCGTACCCAACTAGTAAATAAATTAATCTTTCATCTTTTTTTATGCATTAAAATTATAATTGTACGTTGTTTTGTCTTTCGGTAATAGTAATTTTAAATTATCTTATCCTAAAAAATATTGTCCTTTTTTTGAGCGAAAGTCAACAATGGCTACTAGTATTGCTGATATAACAATCAATCAGCAGCAGCGTCTTGTAAAAAAAGATAATACTTTTTGTGCTTAAAAAAGTTAATCCTATTTGGTTCTTTTATAAAAATACTTAAAAAAATACTGGTTTTCACTCAACTTTCGAACTTCTAGTAGTAATGAATTTCTAGTCGCCAATTTAAAAAAAAAAATTAAGATTCTACTTTTGTAGGCGATTACGTCTTGGCGAAAAAATGAAAAAAAAACAACAAAAAATAGTTTAGAATTTAGAGTGGGGGATCAGTTTCGCATATAAATTTAATGTAAAATGATCTCCGATTTCTCGGGCATTCTTGCCTTTTAGTTAAATTTATAAAATAAATAATTACTCTACCATTAACTCTAGGTACGACTAACGACTAACAAGCCCACCTCCTAAAAATGCCATCTTGAACGTATCGTACCATTAACCTTAAATATGAGTAGCAAGCCACTCCTAAAAAACTCCCTTAACTCTAACACTAAGTCCGAATGGCAACCTCCATCCAAAACAAAACCCCTTCCTTAACCTTATCACTAACCCTAAGTCCGAGTAGGAAGCCCTAATCCTACAAAAAAGCCCATTAAAACCACACATAATCGTCTAAAAAAAAAAAAAAAAAGCAGACGCCCATAAAAAAAAACGCACAGGATTTATTTGCCATAGAAAAAAATTCATTAATACCCTAAAACGCTAGAATGGCCCGGAAATGGTGAATTATTCTGCATTAAATATATGTGAAACTAATCCCCCACTCGAAATTCTAAATGAATTGTTTTTTTTTCTTTCTGCTAAGTTTTCAGGGTGTTCACACTTAATTGCCCCTGAAGTTCAAGTGGTAAGCCCCCCTCCTCCCACAAAAACCCTTATAATCGTCTAAAAAAAACGAAAAAAAAACCAAGAAAAACGCACAGGATTTATCTCCCATAGAAAAAATAATTAACTGTCCTAAAACACTAGAATGGCCTTGAAATGGGATTATTTTATGTGAAACTGATCCCCACTTTAAATTCTAAAATAATTGTTTTTGTTTCTTTCTTTCTGCCAAGTTTTTCAGGGTGTTAACATGTAATTGCCTAAATAAAAAAAGTAGAATCTCATATTTTGGGGAGGTAAGGGGGTGAGTTAGCAGAAGGTGTAAATATACAATAATGCTAAAGAAATCTTGCAATATATTCATTTTTAAACAGTCCTAGTATTAGATTTTAGTTTCTTGTACATAAAATGTATTACAATTCAACTTTGAGTTTTCTAACTTCTTTCTTTTAATGGATTCATGGTATTTTTAAGGTATTGCAGCATATTTATGTGCACTTAGTGCAGATTACTTGGAAACCATTAATTTCTGGAGATTTTCAGTGGCATATTCTGATTCCTTGTACAAAAATACACTTATATGGTAAATTTCATTGCTTAATCTTGTGTTTTAACAAAGATATAACAGTTTTACTGAAAAATTAGTGTAAAAAATGTGACGAAACGCATATGGTATTAAAGAGGGGAAAATATCCAATTGTGCGAGGCACAAAAATAGTCATAACTTCCTTATTTTTAGTCAGATTTAAAAAAATTAAAAAGATTCTTTCTTAGATCATCAATCTCTTTCTATATATGCCATTATTGCGATATTTTAAGCAATTTAAATTTTTTCATGTGTATTGCTACTTGTAGGAAGAAATCTTTGTTTACAATTTGTTTATTAACATTTTGAATTTTCAAATGAAAAAAAGAGAAATACGACAGACAACATGACATCGTATTTTTAGCATAAACTATTTTCAAATGAAAAAGAAAAAATCAAACGCGTTCCGTATGATGTCGAAAATCTATTTGATTCAACTCAAAATTGTAAAATAATTATTTGTTTGTTTCAGAGTTATCTAAAAAATAAGTTATTAAAATGAAATTAAAAAAAAATACTTGTAAAAGTAAATAAACGAAAAGTAGTGAGTAAGTATAAACATTTAAAAAGAAAAAAAGTAGTTGCCAATGATAGTGTCACTTTATTCGGATTTTAAAAATTATTTAAACATTAGGCATTTCATTGTTTACTTTTGAAAAGCCACTTCATACATAAATTGTAATTTCTAGAGAACTATCTCTCAACTATACCGTTTTCTCTCCCAAAAATGGTTATTCAAAAAGTAGACTATGCAACGATTTATATTTTACTAAATTGTTAATATGGTATTTATTTAGAGTTGACAATTTATTCGAAAGTTTAATTATTAAACTTTAATCCAAGTCATGAATTCTATGACTAAAATTACCTTAAAGCTTAAAAAATGACTTTAGGTGAATTAATAATCTCTCTTTTTTTTTAACCATCCTTCCTTTTCCCTTGGCGCGGTTTTCGGGCGTACTACTAGTCTTTTACGCATGTCTATAAAGTTTTATTACCCTGTCTTAAAAACAAATATTAACCTCAACACGCACCAGTTGACAGAACTTCGAGCACACAAAATGACAGACATCCCAACAGTCAACACCGGCAATTCGAGAAGTATATGGTGTGTTTATTTACGCGACAAGACACAACGTCTTGCAAACATTTTCAGTTATTAAAAAATTAAAATTTTGATCTGTCAAATAATTTTGACAATATTTCCTTTTCATCATCATTTTTGCTTAATTTTATTTGTAAATTATTTTGTTTGTTTAAATAAATTTTCGTTTTTTAATTTCTTGCATTTCTGAGTTATATTTTAGCTTCTGATGGGTTAAAGCATTAGATAGAATGTATATTCAAACTCAGTTTTATTCTTCAGAAATCTTTCATGAATCTTTGGTCACTGTTTAAACGGAGTAACTGTTAAAAAGATATCAGAACTTTGATTACAACAGTCAACACCTTAAAACTTATATGATTCATATCATGGAGAATGATTCAGTCACAACATTATCGAAACAGTGGCATAATTCAACTAAACGTTGAATAATAACTAATTATCACACAAGAGAATGAATAGCTTCCATAGTAAAAAATTTTTTTTTCAAAAAAACCGAAAAACCGAACCGTAAACCGAGGTTTTAAGGGAAAAAACCGAAACCGATACCGAAACCAAAATTCAAAACCGCCCAACTCTAATATATATATATATATACTTTTCATACGATTTGTTTTATCTATCGTTTTATTAATTTGCATACACCTTGAATACACTTTTCACTGTTATCTACTGCATCAATAGCAAACAAATAACTTGATAACTTTTTTGGACTACCATTCACCACTTGGATTATTTTTTAATCAACCTATTTGAGCAATTTTGAAGTTCTTGAACTTTTTCACTTGGATGAACTGTATAGGTTTACAAAAAAGTGTTTTGGGCCGATATATTTGATGTGTTATATACCTTTATGTATATATTTTTTTATATATTTTCAAAGTTTAATTTTATTACCTGCAAGTAATGTCATTGCGGTAATGGTCCTCTGAGGAGAAGATTTTCTTTGAAAACTCATGAGTTAAGGACTTTAAAATACTTTGCCTGAACATTGAACTGTATAAAATTTGATTCGCACCTTATTTTATTCTTTCACTTCATCTATTGCTATATATATATATATATATATATATATATATAATATGGTGCCATTAGCATAGTGAAAAAGGGCATAGTAGTGTTCCTAATTCAATCCCGAGCAACGTCGGGTCTTCCTCTTTTCTAAACAAAACGTTTTCCACCTTTTAATTTATATATTGCAACAATCTAAAAATCTAAATCTGTCAAAAATTGTCGCTTCTTACCGTAAAAATAATTGTCATTCTTTAAATAAATAAAAACGAATGTCACTTTCAAGGCGATAACAACAACAGCATTCTATTGATAATGTTTTATTCGATTTTGGAACAATTCATTTGGAAATGGGTCAATTACTATCAGTTGTTTGTTTTTTGTTTGACGGCATATCAACTCTTTTCGGGTTCTTTAATACCGAATCCGGTCATTTTGTTAAAAAAAAAAAAATGCTTCAAGTTCTTTATATCTCCAAATATTTATTCTTAGTGTTTGATTTCGTTGTTTTGTAGAGGAAAATTGTTGTTTTTATTTTGGGCTTTGGAGAACATGATTAAGTTTTGCAAAGGGAAAGGGGGGGGAACAATAACATTAATGCTTGGTGCATTTTAAGCCAGGAAGCCGGTATCTTCAGACAACCTTATCTGGTAGCACCAGATCAATTACTATCGGATCATCTTATTTGTTAAATAAATGTGAAAGCGCACACGTATTATTAATTATTATTATTATTATTATTATTATTATTATTATTATGCAGATTGTATTTTTATGATAGAATAAAATCAGATGAAAAAAAATAAAATAGATAAATAAAACCGACAAAAAAGTCGCCCATTTTTAAAAATAATTTAGTACAACTTTTTGCCTTTAAGCTAATGACTATTTATTAGAGTTACGAGTGTACACGCTCCGTAAAAAATTATCCTCCGTCAGTATTCATTTTCATATAAAATAACGTCTGAATCGGTGAAGTTAAAAAGAAATAAAGAAAACGTGTCAACTGAAAAGTTAAAAGAAAAAAACGTATAAATCGGTATAGAAAGCAGAAAAGAAAACGTTTCATTATGGAAATAGATCGTCTGACTTGCTGTTTGTTTTTTAATCCCCCTAAATACTTGAAGGATTCGTCCTGCAGTTTTTTTACTCGTTAACTAGTGACGAGATGAATTAAATGTGTGTGCGTGTATGTATATATGCATGTACGATCCGAATACGTTCGTAGATCACTCTAGCTGCTTGTGTAAATTTAGCCGCCGATTCGCTTTTTACAAAGTTAAATTCCTCCATAATTATTAACTAATTGTCTATGGCCGAGGGATTAAGACTCTTGACCGCGAATCAGTGGCGATTTGTGATCAGGGTTCGCGCCCGCCAACCGTTGAGAATTAGCTTCCTGCACTGAAGATTGCGTTAGCATGAAACATCGATGTCTGTAGGTATTAAAATAATTAATATTTATTTATAAAATATTATATATATATATATATATATATATATATATATATATATATATATATATATATATATGTGTGTGTGTGTGTGTGTGTGAGAACTTTTTTTGTCTTCGGGTGAGTTCAGAGAGGAAAGATCCGATATTGACATACAAGTTATTTATCTACCTCCTACAGCGGTAAGATGTGACACAAGGTCGGGAAAGTGGGATTTGATAAACCAGCGCCCGAGAAGGTGAGCACTCTAAAAATTGCCTGTGCAGCCCGTCGGGTATTCTCCGGTAGGGGCGCCTCAGGCAGTAAGCAATAAACTTACTCCTCCCCAAAGAGGGGAGGCGAAGCCTGGGAGGGTAGACCTCCTAGAACTGCACAGGACAAACCCACAGACCGGCGGAATCAAGCCCCGAAGGACAAGACAACACCGGTCTATAAGGTGCAGTATCCATCGGAACAGATACTACACTTTGATCCCGGCCAATTGATATACAATGTTGTTGTCTACTGTTGAACGAAACGGAACTGTAAAATTGTACCAAAAGTGATTGTTTTAAAAAAATGTTTCGTGAGATACATCAAATCTTGTTTATTTATGCTGTTACAAGTTAACGATCATCGAGCTTTTAATTGGAAGAGGTTGGTATGCAGAAAGAATAGAAGGTATATGCTATAACATATTTTCTCTCTCTCTCTCATATATATATATATATATATATATATATATATATATATATATATATATAACACAAAAAAATACATTTTTTTATATAGAGAGTGAAGGATTGTTTTAGTTTAAATTAAAAAAAAAAATAGAAATAAAAAAGTCCGTCAGTTTTTTTTACTAATTTAGTAATCCCTCACCCCTTGCGCAAATTTGGTCCCTGGTGATCCCAAGAGAATGACTATTTCAATGAAAGGTTTGCAAGTGTATCTTGTACTGTTTCTGACTTTTAGCCGGATGGACACATACGACGACCCTAATAGATGAAACGATTTACAATTATTTTGATTTAGTTAAACTAGAAAATACTTTGCTAGTATATCACTACCCCCCTCCCTCCCCCAAAAAAGGTAATTTCTGTGAGGATGGTACCAATGAACACATACTACACTCCCCTCCCCTCAAATGAGGGGGTAATGCTTAGGAGAACGGTATCATGACGAACGAAAATATACTACACTGCCCCGAATTGAGTATTAAAAAGATAGTACAATTAATAGAAGTAATAGTATGGTTTCGGATTCAGACGTACACATAACAAATCTCCATTAGTAATAGAAATATATTTTTAAAATTATTAAAATGTTGAAATTTGATTTTATAATTAGTTTTTTTTCCTTTTCTTTCGCATGAAAAACACAAGATGGAAGAATAAATAAAGTGAAAAAAAAAAATAAAGAAAAATCAAAATGTCTTTAATATTTAAATATTTTTAAATTTTTAATTATTTGGCCCGTCCTTAATTTCAATTTAGACAAAAAAAAATGTTTCCCTATAAGTGAATTAAAGAAGCAAGGGTCAGACCTAAAGGATGAATCATTTAAAAATGCAAGCATAATAATAGAAATAATAATAATAGAAATAATAATAATAGAAATAATAATAATAATGCTGATATAAAAAAAAGAGCTGTTGAGGCCGAGAAGGTGGGGGAGGTGTGTGTGAGAGAGAGAGAAAACGGGGGGAGAAAAGAATGAGAGAGAAAGCGGGCGAGAGAGAGAGAGAAAGCGGCAGAGAGAGAGAGAGAGAAAGCGGGCGAGAGAGAGAGAGAAAGCGGGCGAGAGAGAGAGAGAAAGCGGGCGAGAGAGAGAGAGAGAAAGCGGGCGAGAGAGAGAGAGAGAAAGCGGGCGAGAGAGAGAGAGAGAGAAAGCGAGAAGAGAGAGAGAGAGAAAAGCGAGAGAGAGAGAGAAAGCGAGAGAGAGAGAGAAAGCGAGAGAGAGAGAGAGAGAAAGCGAGAGAGAGAGA
>OY744519.1:32952886-33134924 GCA_963556195.1 Sepiola atlantica | reverse complement strand
GAAGGAAAGAGAGAGAGAGAGAAAGAAGGAAAGGGAGAGAGAGAGAAAGAAGGAAAGGGAGAGAGAGAGAAAGAAGGAAAGGGAGAGAGAGAGAAAGAAGGAAAGGGAGAGAGAGAGAAAGAAGGAAAGGGAGAGAGAGAGAAAGAAGGAAAGGGAGAGAGAGAGAAAGAAGGAAAGGGAGAGAGAGAGAAAGAAGGAAAGGGAGAGAGAGAGAAAGAAGGAAAGGGAGAGAGAGAGAAAGAAGGAAAGGGAGAGAGAGAGAAAGAAGGAAAGGGAGAGAGAGAGAAAGAAGGAAAGGGAGAGAGAGAGAAAGAAGGAAAGGGAGAGAGAGAGAAAGAAGGAAAGGGAGAGAGAGAGAAAGAAAGGAAAGGGAGAGAGAGAGAAAGAAGGAAAGGGAGAGAGAGAGAAAGAAGGAAAGGGAGAGAAAGAGAAAGAAGGAAAGGGAGAGAAAGAGAAAGAAGGAAAGGGAGAGAGAGAAAAAGAAGGAAAGGGAGAGAGAGAGAAAGAAGGAAGGGAGAGAGAGAGATGAAAGGGAAAGAGAGAGAGAGAGATGAAAGGGAAAGAGAGAGAAATGAAAGGGAAAGAGAGAGAAATGAAAGGGAAAGAGAGAGAGAGATGAAAGGGAAAGAGAGAGAGATGAAAGGGAAAGAGAGAGAGATGAAAGGGAAAGAGAGAGAGATGAAAGGGAAAGAGAGAGAGATGAAAGGGAAAGAGAGAGAGATGAAAGGGAAAGAGAGAGAGATGCAAGGGAAAGAGAGAGAGATGCAAGGGAAAGAGAGAGAGATGATAGGGAAAGAGAGAGAGAGATAGGGAAAGAGAGAGAGAGATAGGGAAAGAGAGAGAGAGATAGGGAAAGAGAGAGAGATAGGGAAAGAGAGAGAGAGATGAAAGGGAAAGAGAGAGAGATGAAAGGGAAAGAGAGAGATGAAAGGGAAAGAGAGAGAGATGAAAGGGAAGGAGAGAGAGAGATGAAATGGAAGGAGAGAGAGAGATGAAAGGGAAGGAGAGAGAGAGAGATGAAAGGGAAGGAGAGAGAGAGAGATGAAAGGGAAGGAGAGAGAGAGAGATGAAAGGGAAGGAGAGAGAGAGATGAAAGGGAAGGAGAGAGAGAGATGAAAGGGAAGGAGAGAGAGAGATGAAAGGGAAGGAGAGAGAGAGATGAAAGGGAAGGAGAGAGAGAGATGAAAGGGAAGGAGAGAGAGAGATGAAAGGGAAGGAGAGAGAGATGAAAGGGAAAGAGAGAGAGAGATGAAAGGGAAAGAGAGAGAGAGAGATGAAAGGGAAAGAGAGAGAGAGATGAAAGAGAAAGAGAGAGAGAGAGATGAAAGGGAAAGAGAGAGAGAGATGAAAGGGAAAGAGAGAGAGAGATGAAAGGGAAAGAGAGAGAGAGATGAAAGGGAAAGAGAGAGAGAGATGAAAGGGAAAGAGAGAGAGAGATGAAAGGGAAAGAGAGAGAGAGATGAAAGGGAAAGAGAGAGAGAGATGAAAGGGAAAGAGAGAGAGAGATGAAAGGGAAAGAGAGAGAGATGAAAGGGAAAGAGAGAGAGATGAAAGGGAAAGAGAGAGAGATGAAAGGGAAAGAGAGAGAGATGAAAGGGAAAGAGAGAGAGAGATGAAAGGAAAAACGAGAGAGAGATGAAAGGGAAAGAGAGAGAGAGATGAAAGGGAAAGAGAGAGAGAGATGAAAGGGAAAGAGAGAGAGAGATGAAAGGGAAAGAGAGAGAGAGATGAAAGGGAAAGAGAGAGAGAGATGAAAGGGAAAGAGAGAGAGATGAAAGGGAAAACGAGAGAGAGATGAAAGGGAAAACGAGAGAGAGATGAAAGGGAAAGAGAGAGAGATGAAAGGGAAAGAGAGAGAGAGATGAAAGGGAAAGAGAGAGAGAGATGAAAGGGAAAGAGAGAGAGATGAAAGGGAAAGAGAGAGAGAGATGAAAGGGAAAGAGAGAGAGAGGTGAAAGGGAAAGAGAGAGAGAGGTGAAAGGGAAAGAGAGAGAGGTGAAAGGGAAAGAGAGAGAGAGATGAAAGGGAAAGAGAGAGAGAGGTGAAAGGGAAAGAGAGAGAGGTGAAAGGGAAAGAGAGAGAGGTGAAAGGGAAAGAGAGAGGTGAAAGGGAAAGAGAGAGGTGAAAGGGAAAGAGAGAGAGAGGTGAAAGGAAAAGAGAGAGGTGAAAGGAAAAGAGAGAGATGAAAGGAAAAGAGAGAGATGAAAGGAAAAGAGAGAGATGAAAGGAAAAAAGAGAGAGATGAAAGGAAAAGAGAGAGAGAGAGGAAAGAGAAAGAGAGAGGGAAAGAGAAAGAGAGAGGGAAAGAGAAAGAGAGAGGGAAAGAGAAAGGGAGAGGGAAAGAGAAAGGGAAAGAGAAAGGGAGAGAGATGGGGGAGAGAGGGGGTAAGGGGGAAGAGAGAGGGGGTAAGGGGGAAGAGAGAGGGGGTAAGGGGAAGAGAGAGGGGGTAAGGGGGGAGAGAGAGGGAGGGGGGAAGAGAGAGGGAGGTGGAAGAGAGAGGGAGTGGGAAGAGAGAGGGAGTGGGAAGAGAGAGGGAGGGGAAGAGAGAGGGAGGGGGAAGAGAGATAGGGAGGGGGAAGAGAGATAGGGAGGGGGAAGAGAGATAGGGAGGGGGAAGAGAGATAGGGAGGGAGGGGGGAAGAGAGATAGGGAGGGAGGGGGAAGAGAGATAGGGAGGGAGGGGGAAGAGAGATAGGGAGGGAGGGGAAGAGAGATAGGGAGGGGGGAAGAGAGATAGGGAGGGGGGAAGAGAGATAGAGAGGGAGGGGGGAAGAGAGAGGGGGGAAGAGAGGGGGAGAGGGGGGAGAGAGAGTGGGGGGGAGGGGGAAGAGAGAGAGGGGGAAAGAGAGAGGGGGGAAAGAGAGAGGGGGAAAGAGAGAGGGGGAAAGAGAGAGGGGGAAAGAGAGAGGGGGAAAGGGAGAGAGAGGGGGAAAGAGAGAGAGGGGGAAAGAGAGAGAGGGGGAAAGAGAGAGAGGGGGAAAGAGAGAGAGGGGGAAAGAGAGAGAGGGGGAAAGAGAGAGAGAGGGGGGGAAAGAGAGAGAGAGGGGGGGAAAGAGAGAGAGAGAGGGGGGGAAAGAGAGAGAGAGAGGGGGGGAAAGAGATAGAGAGAGGGGGAAAGAGAGAGAGAGAGGGGGAAAGAGAGAGAGAGAGGGGGAAAGAGATAGAGAGAGGGGAAAGAGATAGAGAGAGGGGGAAAGAGATAGAGAGAGGGGGAAAGAGATAGAGAGAGGGGAAAGAGAGAGAGAGAGGGGAGGAGGAAAGAGAGAGAGAGGGATGGGGAAGAGAGAGAGGGGGGAAAGAGAGAGAGAGGGGGAAAGAGAGAGAGAGGGGGAAAGAGAGAGAGAGGAGGAAAGAGAGAGAGGGGAGGAAAGAGAGAGAGGGGAGGAAAGAGAGAGAGGGGGAAAGAGAGAGAGGGGAAAGAGAGAGAGAGGGGGAAGAGAGAGAGGGGGAAAGAGAGAGAGAGGGGGAGGAGGAGGAAAGAGAGACGAGAGAGAGAGGGATGGGGAAGAGAGAAGGGGGGGGGGGAAGAGAGAAGTGGGGGGGGGGAAAAGTCTGTGCATCATGTTTTAGTTAAGTTTAATCATCTGTTTTAAAAAGCAAGATAATTCAACACACTCGGATGTATTGCGATGTTTATTGTGTTAATCGAAGACAAGAGAATAAAAGAAATTGATTAGATATGTCAATTTTATAAAGGATGAATAATACATTTACAACTGAAAATGTCATGTTGATGATAATGTGTAGACAGCGTAGATCAAAATGGAAGGATTAATTAATGACAATAAACCAGACTGACTCGGTTATGGATTATATTTGAAACGATTATTTTTTTTTGAAGGACATTACACGTTTCAAAACGTTTCGATGCGGAAGAGAAGAGATTTCAAAATAAAATTTAAAATTTAAAAAACGCTCAGATCCATAAATTCTACTATAATTCATTCACTACTCAGACTACTATTAAATTAAATACTAAACACCAGTATTGATTGATTGTAGTAGTAGTAGTAGTAGTATTTATTTTAGCCAGATTCTTACAAAAGTAACAGCACGCACCTGCCACTACAGGTTGCAAATATAATCTTACGCTCCCACCCCACCCACCCAGGACGTGTAGTAGTTGTATTCTTCATTGATGATGATGCTATGTGTTTAGTAGTAGATGTAGCTACTGTAGTCGGACCCATCATTCCGGTGGCTAGGGAAACTATAGACATTATAATACACCCACATTATTTTCTAAATACAGCGAACAGAAAAAAGAACACGCAACACATTTCATATGTGATTTATTTCTGTAAAGAAGAAAGATAAAATGATTATTAATAATTATTATTTGATTATAATCATATGAATTTGAAAAAGACGTTGACAATATGTATTGCACTATACACAAATAATTAATCCGTGAATCACTGGAAACATAAAAAAAACAGAGTTGAGAAGCAGTAGGAATAGTAGTAGTAATAATAATAATAATAATAATAATAATAATAATAATAATAACTAGCTGTATCAACCCGGTGTCGGCCGGGAGTCTTTACTTTCACTTTTGTTTCGCCTCCGCCTTTTTAAACTATAAAGGTTTTTTGTTAATCAACTAATACTATATATATATATATATATATATAATACAACACATTATTAAATTTAACTACATATACCTACCTGGCATGGTCGGGGGGGGGGGGGTATTTTTTGTTTCGCTTTTATTATGTCGTTTTATTTTACCTAACAATTTTTTTTTTTTAGAAAGCTAAATTCAATTATTACGATATCGTTTGTGATAATTTCTAACGCGTTTAGTAATTAAATCTACCAAATTGTTATAAAACTATAATTAATTCTTAAGGTAATGTTGTTTTAATTGATATTTATAAAATTAGTGAATGTCTTTCAAAACTTTCAATCTTTTAATCCATGAATATTCTGCTAAGAATTTTAAAAATTAGACAGTTTGAAGAAAGTTCTTTCACGTTTCGAAGGGTCACGAAGTAATTCATTCTTTTTATTTTTTTTTAATATATATATATTTTTAAACTATTAACAAAATATTCAAATGGATGACTTTTTTTACGAAGGAACCGAAATACAATCTGGTGGATTTAATTTTGTGACTATTATTTTGTTAAAATAGTATTTTTAGAAAGTTGGTTTCAGTACTTACTATTGCATTTTTGATTTCAATAAATAATCGATAGTAAATACAAAGAATGTGTATATCACGTAGGCGAGAAACACACAGACACACGAGAAGAGGTCACATAATTGTTACTTCATGATAATTATCTCTATATTAATAATAAATATGGAGATAATTATTATGAAGTAACAATTTCATGTCATTAGCGTAATGACATGAAATTATTACTGAAACCACGGTCCAATTTACAATTGAGCGATTACGTCGGAAAAAAGCGGTTATATTGAAGTTTTTAGCTTTCAGATGACCGTTGGTCATTAAATTATTAATTGAACCAAATCGTTGTAAAACTAGAACTAATTTGGTTAAGATAATGGTGTCTCAATGGCAGCCATCTTAAAGCTGAAAACTTCAATATAAACGAAAAAGGTTACTTTTTGGATTTGCGAGCATATATTTCAATATTAATAATTAATTGTCATAACACTTCGCCTTCATCTACGTTTGTTTAAAAAATGTTCATGTATTTATATTTTTAATTCGTGTTTGTTTGTAAAACAACAAAAACGTTTTCTTTTAAATAAGCAAGGGGGAAAAGGCGAAATCGAGGCATGACTACTCGATATAAAATAATTCAATTTAAATTGTTCGAATGAAACTTTAAACGCAACAATTAATCATGACAATAATTTCCCCAGAAACCACAAAAATAAAAAGTTTGTTTTTCATGGAAGAAACTGCAATTAAATCGTCCTGTTACTAATAATAATGTTTTAAATACCACACATAGATTTAAAAAAAAAAATAACGACAGACTTATATATCGGATATCGAATTTCAGCACTAGTGCAGTTTAACATTCCCAAGCATATTGTTTTCAATGGCCGTAGCGGAACTCTGCTAAATTCCGCTACGGCCATCGCCCGCGACGAGGAGTTAACAAAGCTCCCTCCCAATGTTAAGAATGACTTTCTAGATTTGTTTGGGGATGTTAAACTGCACTAGTGCCATAATTTCACTCGTTCAAATGATTGTAAGCACGTGAATCGCAAAGTGTAGTATCTGTTCTGATACTTCACTTCATCTTGTCTTCGCTAATGAAAGAGAGATCCTTCTAGACTGAGGAAATTTTAATTTTTGTCTCAATCCAGAGTATCCCTTTGCGGGAAGCTGGATTTTCCCCACATTAAAAGCTGATTTTGTGTCCAACTTTGCCCTCGTCGGGAGGTAAGTAAATAGGGATTCATCCGATATTCGGGGTCGGATCAAAGTGTAGTTTCTCTTCTTCAGCCAAAAGGAGGAGGAAGAGAATTCCACCTAGACTGAGGCAAGTTTAAACATTTGTTTGTTCCGAATCTAGTGTCTTGTTCTCTATTGGGTATTGATTTACTCCTCTCCAGGAGTTAGGCACAAGGCCAGTTTTTATCTTACTCCCACAAGTAAGATGTGACCCACGGTCGGGTCGGGAAAGTGGGGTTTAAAAATTACCTGGGCAGCCCCGTCGGCATTCCCCGGTAGGGGCGCCTCAGGCAGTAAGCAATAAACTTACTCCTCCCCCAAAGAGGGGAGGCGAAGCCTGGGAGGATGGACCTCCTAGAACTGCACAGGACCGACCCATAGACCGGCGTTAATCAAGCCCCGAAGGTTAAGACAATACCAGTCTATGGGATGCAGTATCCATCGGAACAGATACTACACTTTGATCTTAGCCAAAATTGGGTATCGACCATCGGATAGGGACAAACTTCTGTCCGATATTCGGGATAGGATCTAAGTGTAGCATCTGTTCAGGCTCGGTAGGTAATCCTCCAGGCATTACCTCCTCTTTTCAGAGAGGTAGGGGTATTGTCTGTCGCCTGAGTGACCCTTATTCGCGCGGGAGTGCCGACGGGACTAGATTTTGTTCCTATAAAACAAGACCTTGTGTGTCCTCGTGAGGTGGCGAGTAATTAGGGATTTAATTTAACAATTTTTTTTTAATTTCTTGATTAAAATAAAAACTATATCTTTAATACAATTATGTAACCACTCATGTGCATGTGTTTTTCTCGCCTCTAGCTTAGGCCTATCTATTTATTGAAGTCAAAGATGCAATCGCGTAAAGTAATAAAGCAAATTAAAAATAAAAACAATAATCTAACTACGAAATTAAATCTACCATAATGCAATTCGGTTTCTTAGTAAATAAGTCAGCCATTTTAATCCTTTATCAATAGTTGAAAAAATAGTTATACTTAGTGACCCTTCGAAATTTGAAAGCCTTTAAACTGTCGAAAAGAAAGTCATTTCTGGCTTTAAAATTCTTAGCAAATTCTTATGTTTTAAAATATTGAAAGTTTTGAAAACTATTTACATCCAATAATTTTATGGAAATTAAAACATTATCGTGACAAAAATTCTAGTTTATCCCAATTTCGTTAATTTAATAACCAAACGATACCGTAATAATTGAATTTAACTTTCAAAATCCTATTTCTAAATAAATAAAAGCTGAACAAAAATGAAAGTGAAAATACTCATTTCCGGATAATGCAGACTAAGTACATGTAGTCATATTATTAATTTGTTATATATACATTTTTATAATTAGATTAGTTGAACGTAGAACTAGACTAGAGAATACATTAGCTAACAACTAATTACTGAAAGAAAGCGATCGAGAAAGAAAGAAAGAAAGAGTGACGGAAGAGCGAAAAAGAAAGAGAGAGAGAGAGAGAAAGAGAGAATCTCCATGCGTTTTACTGAAAATGCTAAGATAAAAAAATATTCTTTATTGAATTAATACAAATTAATTTATCAAATTTGTCTTTTAAAACAACAAGGCTTTCAATGTAGACATTTTTTAGCAGACGCCACAAGAGTTGGACTAACATGATTTATGATATGGACAAGACCAATTTATTTCACATGATCGCAAACATGTATTTTTATTGTTGTTGTTTGTTTTTTTCATTTATCACTTAAGGTTTAAAAAAAAGGAAAAGATTTAGCTTTAAAAAAAAAAATTAAATTAACAAAAATTCCGATGCTTAAAGTTTAAGCGTCGTTCAACGTCTTTATCAACAAGTTAAATGAATTAAATCAGGAGAAGAAAGGTTTTTAAATAATAAAAAAATCAATTTGAATAATTATTTAAACGAAGATCGCAATGTAGTTTTGACATTTAATTATTATTATATTTAAAAAAATTAAAAAATGCGTGGGCTCTTCAAATAAAACAAAAAAATCCGATATAAAAGGGGGTGGGTCGTTTAAGAAATATATTTACTGTTGGTTTACAGACACCCCACTTGTTGGGCTATCCCCCCAAAACTGGGGGATCAATCTACAACTTGTTAACGTTATAGATCGGACCTCCAGTTTGTAGCCATTTCCATTGAATAGCTTATAATGGAGGAATACCTAAGATACAGGAGGTGCAAAAACTGCGATGTAAGAGTCGGGGATTCGGTCGAAATAGGATCGTGTACAACAGAAAGTGAATTACCTACCCAGCTTATGATACGAATAATCACTTGCGGTCTTTGGAAAAAGATCACAGGATCAAACGACACTCCAGCTTTGCCAGCTCCATAAGCTCCTCCAGTTGACATCTTGAAAATTTCTACAACTATGATAATCAAACGTGACGTCAGCAGTTATGTGCTATAAATTACATTTTCAAAACGAGACAAAATATTATTCTTAACGTTTTTACATACTGATACACAAATAGAGGCTAATTTTAAATAATTTTAAAGATTATCTTTAGTTTTAAGTAGAATACTTCTGAAATAAAAAACGTTTATTTTCGGCTAATTTCGGTTAGAGAAAATCGCGGGAGTCGTGACGTTTAGCACATATTCGTGACGTAATACACAAGTTTTAAACATGATGTCCTAATCGAGGTGTGTGTCGCTGGAAACGTTCGAAGTTTGTTTCTGGTGAAATAACTTGTTGGTTTTTCTTCCTGTCGGTTCGGACCGAGACAAAATGGAAACAGAAGACAATGTTTGCGTTGTCTGCAGTGATGATATGTCGATATTGGCAATCGGTGTGTGTGATCACCCGATTTGTTACAAGTGTTCGACGCGGATGAGAGTTTTATGTGTAGAACAGTATTGTCCCACATGTCGCACAGATCTACCCCAGGTGAGATCGCTTATTCACATTTATACACGCATTCAAAAACATAATCTTATTGAAAAAATAAATAAATAACTTTATTTTTCAGGTAAAATTAATAATTAATTTTTATTTAGGTAATAATCTCTATTGTAAGTTCAAACTTAATCAGTCAAGTTTGAACGCTAGATTATTGCAATTATTTTTTACGTTTTAAGATGAGAAAATAAAAAAAAATATTAGAAAAGTTATCATTTTACTAATATATTATTAAATCGTAAAAATATAAAAATTTAATTAATTATAGAACATATAAAAATCTAATTATAAAAATTAAGTTAAAAAATATAATTAATCATAATTAGCGTATAAAAAGTAAATAAATTTATAGTTCTACTAAATATAAACAAACCAAACGTCATAAAACAAACCAAAAAAAGTTCTTTAAGTTGTCAGTAAAGAAAAAGAAAGTTTATTTTTTATTCTAACCGTAGGGATCTATTAAAAAAAAAAATGAAAATAAATATATTAAATTTTGTTTAATAATATATATTCTTTTAGTTTGATGAATTTAAATTACTTTGAAATAAAATCGAACTTTTATGTTCATTCCGATCGTCCACGTCTTAAGTACACTTTAAAAAAAAAATATTTTAAAAAATTTATTTATACTTAGTAACATAAGTATATTTGATATACGTAAGAAGTAGATATATACTGTCAGTCTAAATGGTAAGTAAATAGATTACTTACATAATCAACCATCTGGGATTTAAAAATAGATATTATTTGATAAAATGAAAGTGCCACATGCCCATTTTTATGTCATAAGGTTGTGCAATCTTTTCGACTTTATTTTAAAATAAGTTTTTCAAAATTAATTTGTCTTAATAGAATTAAAGTAATCGTTTGTTTTATTTCATGTTGGTATTATATAGATGAAAGCACATATGATAAACGCATTTCCAAACAAAAACTATTGTTTACACTTACGTATCAGGCAAAAATAAGTATCCTCACCAAAAGTTAGGTAACATTATCACGTAGAATTCAATTAAAAATAAAGATCAGTTTTATCGTACTTTGCCGAATGCCATTCATTTATTACTTGTTTATATGACACACTGACTTATGTCCTCCTGATTTACGTGTTTTTCAATGGCGGATCCGTAAGATACGATAAAACTGATTTTTATTTTTGATAGTAGATTACAATTCTACTCGATAATTTTTGGTGTAGATACCCATTTTTGCCGGATACATAAGTTTATCAAAGAGTTTTCCGGTTAATTTACTTGGAAGGAAGGCTCTTGTATAGATCGAGTACACAGCCGAAATTTATTTTAGAGGAGTTCCAATGGTGTAAGAAAGGATAGACAACTCTTTTTTCTAAGTACATAATTTCACGCCGTAAATATAATACCGGCCGTATTCCACGACGACTTTGGGGTTTTGGTGGCTATGAAAAGGACACTAAATCGGATTTTTTAGTGACGGTCTCGTCCAGGGATGCCGCCACATTCATCCCAATAATAAAAAAATATCTGCGATAATTTAATATTTTAAACTATAAAAAAAATAAAAAATCTGTTAATCCAAACAATAAGACTGTTCGTTTTGCTGGTTTTGAAATGAAAAAATATACTGTCGATTTTCCCAAATTCTATTTTCTTCAATAAATGTTATACTGTTGATTTTCTCAAATTGTTATTTCTTCGAAAAATGTTCTATTAATTGAATTTGCATGCCTTCTTATTTAAGAAATGGATATTTTCCATTTTCGGAGACATTGTGTACTAAAAATAGAGTTATCTGCCCCTTACACCATTGGAACTCTTCTAAAATAAATTTCGCCGTGTACCCGATCTATACAAGAGCCGTTACAGTTACACAGGTGAAAACCGCAGTGGTTTTCACCTGTGTAACTGCGTTTTTCATATGTGCACCTTCATTTTTTCTGTTTTTTTTTTTGTTTTTTTATTAAGGTAAAAAAGCGTCCGTATTAAATTATTAATACCACAAGAAAACTGTATAATATACTTACGCAGCAGATTTAAATAAGTATCATCACCAAAAAGTAGGGAAAATTATCGAGTAGAACTTTAATTAAAAGCAAAATCCATTTTTAGGGAACAGTCAATCGACATGTTCAAAGATAGCCATCTTAAGCTAACGGGACACATAATCAGGGGAGGTAAGCGCGTTTGTCATAATTAATATAGCGTTCTGCAGATGGAAATATTAAAACAAAACAAACAAAAAAACCAACTAAATCCGAAAAGTGGATTTTGTTTTTAATTAAAGTTTGGCTCTCCAGAAGGGTTCGCGACTGCGCTGACTTTCGGGTTATCCTGCAGTAAATTTCAAGTACGGATGATCATAAATAATAATAAAAAAAAAATACTTTTTTTTTAACGGAAAATTTAGAATTGTATTTTTGTATACGCTTTTATTATTCGTTTTAAATACCTTAAATTATGTTGCTTTAAAAATGACTATTAAAATACTAAGCTATTTTATAAAAAATCAAAACACATTATGTTGCTGTTTCACAAAATACAAGACATTTCAAAACTTTATTTATATCAATAAAAAGAAGACATTTCAACATATTTGATCCATAAAAAGATTTATTAAAGATTTGTGATATTTTCATAAAAAACAACTTATTTTATTATAATAAAAATACGATTCTAAATTTTCCGTTAAAAAAAAAAGTTTCTTTTATCATTTATGATCATCCGTACTTGAAATTTACTGCAGGATAACCCGGAAGCCAGCGCGGTCGCGAACCTTCTGGAGAGCCACTTTTTTTTCTTTTTGTTTGTGGTATTAATAATACGAACGCTTCTCTGCACACTGAGATACATGCGAAAAATGGCAATTCAAAATAAAATGACAGGAACACTTGTACTTACTTACCAGTGAAAAATATTAGTGTACACCAAAAATGGCGGAAAATAAGCGAGTAGAATTTTATTAAAGAAATAAAATGAATGTATTATTCGGAGTCAACGAACTCCGAAAGACGTTCGCGTCAAGCCAGCGCGTGATGGATTATCTCCCTTCTAATATTAAGACGCCACGCGTCTCAATAAAAATAAGCACGAAAAAATGTATTCTTAGAAATCCTATAATAAAAACAATCTCGATCTCAAAATTATTTAAATTGTTTGACCACTTCTCTTGTGTCTGTGATTATCTCGTTTCTACGTGACTTGCACATTATTATTCATTCTTATTTATTATTTATCAAGTATATATTGAAATAAAAAAAAATGGCCAAGAGTTACGATTCGATGCTGATATTCACTTCCGGTTGCTGGCTCGTTTTTAATTAGATTTTTACGGTATCTTTTGTTTATTAAATAGTTAAGTGAAAGTACAGAATAGTTTTAAAAAAAACAAACCCTCCTCCCCATGTTAAGAATGGCTTTCTAAATAATAAAGTTATTATCTAGAAAACCATTCTTAACATAGGATGGGGAGGGGGGCAACCCGAAGTGGAATTCAGCATCGAATCGTAACTTTCACCAACAAATTTTAAAGATTCCATTTTAAGAAAATTATTACGAAATTATATCCAGCAGAATGCACTTCGTGTTTTTGTTGTAAACTTGATGGAAAGAAGGAAAAAAAAACCCCAAAAAACAATTATTTTAGAACTTGTGTAGGATTAGTTTCGTATATAAATTTAACGTGAAATGGTCCACTATTTCCGGGCCATTCTAACTTTTTATGGCGGTTAACTAAATTACTTTTACCGCTAGCCCGGCAGCAATTTTTGTCCCCACCACTTACCACCACCAATCATTTGATAGATACATTGAGAGAAAATGTTGAAATTCATTATTTAAATATAAGGAAAGATCTATATAGTCAAGGGGAAGCAATTTGAACCAATAAATCAAACACTATGGCAGAATTATAGAAATGAAAGAAAACAAGACACATTTACAAACTATCTCTCCACACAAAAATAAATGATAAATCTTGCGAAGAAACCTAGACGAAGAAAAAGATCCAAATCATCAAAAACTCAAACTTTAACATTTCTGCACTTTAGGGACGGGCCGAATTTATTTGTTTTTATTTCAGAAGAGCTACAAATAGTGTAAGCCGCAGACAACCCTCTTTCACTTTTAGGACATTAATAGTACATAATTTCTCAGAAAATGAACGTGAATGTCCTGAATATGAATTTTTTATTTTCAAAATTAAATCAGAATAAATAAGAACTTATACAAATTCAATTAATTAATAGAACATTTATTGAAGAAATTAAAATTTGTGAAAATCAACAGTATTTTTTTTTTTTCAAAATGATTTTTGTTTTTTTTTTCAAAATTAAATTAAAACAGTCATCTTTTTTGGCGTAACACATTTTTGATTTTCTTTTTTACAGTTGAAAAAATAAAACACAAATTCTTTATTTACAATATAAAAAAAATGTGTAGCAAAAAATATTCGTTTTGAAAAAAAAATACTTCAAGTGTAGGAGATGCATGAGATAGGCGCATCCTATTGACAGTCATCGCCACAAAGAGATGATATTAGATGATAATACTCTGGAGGTAGTCGACTCTTTCTGCTATCTCGGAGATATGCTGAGCACAGGTGGTGGATGTGAACCCAGTACGGCCACAAGGGTAAAGGCAGCTTGGGCTAAATTTTGTGAGTTGTTGCCTCTCGTAACACCGCGAGCTGTCCCTCTCTACATCTGGGGTAAGTTGTATAGCAGCTGTGTTAGGAGCATCATGATATATGGCAGTGAATGCCTAGTCCTCTTTCACCCGACTGCAACGCAATGATAGATCAATGATTAGATGGATCTGTAATGTGCTGTCATCAGGTGGAGGCTGTGAACTCGCGGCAGCTACACGTTGCAAGTGTGCCTGGAAAAAATTTAGAGAGCTGCTACCAATCCTGACAAACAAACACCTGCCAACAACTACGAGAGGGCGTGTATACTCCTCATGTGTCAGAAGTGTGCTGTTGTATGGCTTAGAAACTTGGGCTGTCTCTGCTGGCATACTAAAGAAGCTGCACCATAATGACAGGGCAATGGTCAGATGGATCTGTTTGGTGAGGCCTGAACAGTACGTTTCTTTTGAATCCCTGCTCTCACAGGTCGACTTGAAAAGCCTTACGGACATCATGCGGAAGAACAGACTGCGTTGGTTGGGTCACATTGAGCGTAGCGATGGCTGGATTGCTAAAGTCCGAAAGTTGAATGTGCCAGCAGAGAACATCACCACTGGCAGACCCAAGTTGACTTGGGAGGACGTAGTCAAACGTGATAGGAAGGCCATGGGTATGGATTCCATCAAACCTTGCCAAAGACAGGAGTGGAGAGGAAGACTTAGATTTCGAGACTAGACAATCAGGCCCCACCCTCATCAGAGGATTAATTGTGGCCTAATTCAACAAATAAACCGGTTGATGATGATGATGATGATGATGATGATGAATGTGAAATCTGATCAACCCCAAAACATGAAGTCATAGGATTTGCTGAAAGCACTACACTTGCCTAGTATAGAGGTCATCTTAAAGAGGAATCGATTATGCTGGTATGGTTATGTGGAACGTTCATCCTCCTGAATAAACCATTGCAGGAGCATGAATGTCTTAAATCGCAGGAAGGTTGACCGGCCAAGGAAAACTTGGAAGCAAGTGATTATACAAGACCGTACAGAGTGGAACTTGGAGACTGCTGAACCGTGAGAACTGGAAAGTGAGCTTGCATAATATCAGAAAACGTCTGACCCCTGAACAAGGGAAAAGTGACGTTAAATGAAGAGAAGATATGGCTGTTTAATCTAAAGCACGGACAACAATTTGTTATGGTCTAACGATGAATCGAGTTATCTTTTCTTGCTGATTATTACTTAAATTTGGAATGCGTGCGGAAACTGTTACCACTGTTTGTCTACGCTAGATAAAAACACGCTTATTTGGGCCGCAACATATGAATTGCAGATGTGGATGATGGCATTGATTTTGTTTTCTATAAGACTGGAAGGCAAAAGAAAAATCAGAAAGATGTCTAGAACTCGCCGACACCTTTTTGAAAGCCATCAAATTAAATGTGGAGGAAACAACACAAGAATCACTTCTCTGCGATGCTTGTATGCCTCTCTGAACAATATGCATTTTCTACAGCTAAGGAATATATTTGAAAGTTTTTAGTTATCTCCCTTATATAAAAAAAAAACTGTGGGATCCTATTCTGAACAATTGTTGAAAAGTAATATTTCAATTTTAGTGAAAACGAACTAGTTTTTTTTTTTATTTAAAATCTTTGAAAAAGAGTTTGTAAATGACGACCATTTTAAATGTTTATACGAGGCAAAGGCACATTTAACTAGTAATCGGCAAGAAAAGATAACTTTATTTGACAAAATAAGTCTTCAAAATGGCACTCTGTCAGCTTTCTATTCGCAAGCTATGAAAATTTGAGAATCTTAAATGTTTGTTTTCACTAAAACTTTAAATATTCCTTAAGGTTGTGAGTTCTCCATTTTTTAGCAGACTTCCGCTTTTTTTTAATCCAGAAAAATTTTGATCAAAATCCGCTTTTTTCTTTTTAAATAACAAAAGCTGATTTTCTCTCTGAAAACTTAAGACTTTAAACAATTCATGGAGGAGATAGGGGAGTCAAATGACTTTTGTTTCATCAAAGAATGATTTCTTGTCTCCTTCTTGACACATTTGACACATGCATACTCGGTGTCTTCCTCTTAATTTTTACTTTCTTAGTTGAAACTTCTTGGAGCTGTTTAGGAAAAAAGGTTTTTTTGTGCTGCCCTCTCTCCACACACACAGGAGCTGTGACTCCCTAAGTTGGGAAATTTATTTCGATTATAGCCTTTTTTGTAATTGGCTCTTGGCCTTTTGGCTAAGATCAAAGTGTAGTATCTGTTCCGATGGATACTGCACCCCATAGACTGGTATTGTCTTGGCCTTCGGGGCTTGATTTACGCCGGTCTATGGGTCTCTCCCGGGCTTCGCCTCCCCTCTTTGGGGAGGAGTAAGTTTATTGCTTACTGCCTGAGGAATGCCGACGGGGCTGCCCAGGCAATTTTTAAACCCCACTTTCCCGACCCGACCTTGGGTCACATCTTACTTGTGGGAGTAAGATAAAAACTGGCCTTGTGCCTAACTCCTGGAGAGGAGTAAATCAATACTCACATCCCTGATTACTATTCTACCCAATAACTTACCGAGGAGCACAAAGGAACCATATTTGCCATTTTAAGATTATTCAAGCCAGAAATTTCGCTCCAATTCGCTCTAATATCTGTATTTTTTGAGATTTTCTGAAATAAAAAAAATTAACATTTTTGATTACTATAGATTAAGGACTAAATTACAAGATTATATAAAAATATTAATTCTTTCATACTTAGCAGTGGGGGGGGGGGGCAATTAATGTCTAGTGTCCATATTTATCATCTCTCTACGAGTGCTGGATGTGAAACAGGATTGGTCTATTGTGGGATATATCCAGCTCCCCAAAAGGGGGCACTCTGGATGAGATAAACATTGCCCAGTGGAGAAAGATTTTTTTCGTTTTTAACTTAAGACGGAACAGATACTACCATTTGAATTATTTGCAAAAATATGATGTACATTTGAACAAATTAGGCACAAAGCCATCAACAGTATCTGTGTGGAAGTTATCCTCTGTCTATAATACCATAATACCATATTTACTCTACTTAAAATATTCCCAATAGTTTAATTTTTTATATATATATATATATATATATATATGAATAAATGTGAAAGTTTTTTTTATTTATCACTCCTATATTACCATCAAAAGGAGGTGACGGTGGTTAAGTGGATAATGACATGGATTGACAACCTGGGTGTGCCAAGTTCGAATCCAGTCGATTCCATAATACCACTTTCACTTAGGGATGTTGGCAACCATAACAGAATCAAAACGAGTCAACAAAAATTGTACCATTCTGATTTATACGAATTTAATTTACTTTTTTTACCATCAAAACAGGTTATTGCTATTTAAATTAATAATACAACATAGGATTTTGAAATATTGTATATATCGTAGAGACGATCGACCCCCAAAACAACTTTGAATGGTTTATTTGCATAACTACTTTTAAACAGTTCATAATAAATTAATGTTAAATTTTATCGTTCTATTTTTTTCCATATATTAGTAATTTCTTTGTCAATATTAACAGTAAAAAGGGATAAGTTATTAAACCTTTCTTAAAATATTGACCGGTTAATTTTCAGGGGAGGTAATTTAAATTAAATTAACTACAAAGAAAGATATACGAGGCATAAGCAAGAGAAGCTGACTGATTGACTGACCCCTCTATCTCTCCCTGCCTCCCTCCTGTTAGCGACATCACATACAGAAAGGTGGGAAGGGTGACACTGCTCTCTCCTGTTAGCAACCAACGACACATTTTTTTAATTGTTTTTAAATTCAATGAAAAAATTGTAAGTTAAAAAAAATAAAGAGCACACACACTGATTTTCTTCTTTTTTTTCGGTGTCTTATTAAAGATTTTGGTAAGTTTTTATCAAAATTACCAAAATGTTAATATCTATTTATATGAATAATGTTATCTAATTATATGTATAAATGCTAAAGTTTTGTCCTATTTTTACAACAAAAATGATATTATGGAATCGACTGGATTCGAACTTAGCACACCCAGGTCGTCATTCCTATTTACCATCAGTCAATTATGGGTAGTAAATTTATAAACTAGTGTGCCATACACTAATGTTGGCCCAATGAGTTATGGGTCTTCGACTTAGTTTAAAAAAGGCAAAAAAAGAGCAGAGTAATCAGTCTCTTTATCCGAAAGACCACAGTAATTTGCCCATGCACCCATTTTTATATCAAAGAACCAAATATTGTAATATTCACATCAGAAAAATGGGTGCTTATACAGATCAGGGCATATGAAAAAAGCAGTTTCAAAAAAATTAACCGGAAAATTGTTCGATATACTTATGTATCAGGCCAAAATATCCATCTACACCAAAAATTAGCAAAAATTATCGAGCAGAATTTTAATTAAAAATAAAAATCAGTTTTATCATATCTTACGGATCTGTCATTAATTAGAGCGAAAACCACGTAAATTAGGAGGATATAACTCAGTCTGTCACATAAACAAGTAATAAATGAATGGCGTTCGACGAAATACGATAAAACTGATTTTTAAGTATAAAGAATAGTTTTTATCAAAGCCTACCCCCTCATGTTAAGAATGGCTTTCTAAATAATCTTCTGCAGTTTACGGACCATGCTGAAATAATAACGTTATTATTTAGAAAGCCATTATTTATATGTGGAAAAGGGGGGGGGGCTTTGTTAACTATTCTGTACTTTCACCTCAAAATTTAATTAATAAATTTGGGAAATTGAGACTCGCTGGAAGTTATATTACAGATGAAGTTTAATATCAGGAACTAAATCTGATCGAACATTGTTTGCTGCTGACTTTGAGTCAGGTATTCTTCTGGTTTGCCTTACATATTTTTTACTGTTGTTATCCTTATTCCATGGATTTGCAGTTCCACGCCTACCACGTCTATTCTTGCCACACGCAATGACGGATCCTAATGTTGACTACTCCTGGATATTCACAGAGCCTTGTTAGCCAGGTAGTCCTGCCACTACCATGTTACCAGTCCCTGCCACTACCATGTTACCAGTCCCTGCCACAGTAAGGAAAAGCTAGACTTTGGGGTGGGTGGGTGTTATGTTGTCGGTCTGGTCGTGTCACATATCTTTCGTTGGGTTGGAATCTTTTGTCTCCATGGTCAATAAAACATACAAAGACATCCATACAAAATATAAAGGTTTTGTTCTATATCATCCATTGTTCTCCACAAAAAGAGAGACTGGTTGGTCTCATCATTTTGTCCCCTCACAGATAACACTTGTAGGTACTAAGCAAATTCGTTGGCTTCCTGAAAAGTAACCCTCGATCAAATTTAAAGAAATTTTTAAGCAGGTTGCAAAATACAATTTTAGATGCACCAAGGGAGATTATCAGTGATTTACTACGTTCATCATCGATTTCACATCATATCAGCTCAGACAGCTATCCTGACCTGTGATTAGCAGATTCAGGTCGCCTTCTTGAACGCAAACTGCTACGCATCTTGACAATTTTTTTAAATGCAAAAGACTTGACCGTTTATATTTACTTGAGCTGTATATTGTATTATTTAGAGTATTCGGACTACTGTTCTCATCTTGGATGTTATTCTCACAACGTTTTGCCCGATGTAACCTCCGACCTTCTTCAAGTGCATCTTGTTGAACTTGGGAATCTGTACGGAATTTCGAATGTAACCTTTTATTTAATCCATAGAGGTAGCTTGCTCTCGTGCTGTCAACCATGACCGGGTAGAAGTCTTAAATAATTTGTAATTGTATTCTTAGTATCACTTGTACTTATGGACCTATCAATTCTTTTCTCAAAAATTCCAAAACATAATTGGCTTGAGCTCTCCAACCAATCAGAATACTGTATATATCACTTCCCTTCTTCCTACACGAGACCTATCTAAAAAGTATCCGACCATTAATTTTTCCGTGCGAAATAGAGACGATAGAGCGGCGCCACTCTACACAGTGAAGGAAGACACCTTTATGCGCATGTGTGAATTTTAGCATCACCTTCCTGTGTGTTAGTCGCTGCCTGTCGGTCGCTGAGTGAGGTGCTACACTACGTGTTCGTCGGAATACCGATTCTCTCGAGTTGACTGAACGTGTTGAGCAAAGGTACTACATCAAATTTTGTCAAAAACTTTGGTGATTCTCAAAGCAAAACAATTTGTAAGATTCAGCAGGTGTTTGGAGAAGTGGTTCAACTGATTAAAAAATGGCTGCACATCAGCGGAGAGTGACCAGTATTCTGGCAGGCCCCAAACTGCTCAGAGTACAGCTGTTGTTGAGAGGGTGCAAAATATGGTGACGGAAGATCGTCGTTCAACCGTACGGGAGATCGTTCAAGAGGTCGGAGTGAGTAAAGATTTTGCACATGCAATTTTGTATGATGATTTTGAACATGCACAGAGTGGCCTCAAAATTTGTGTCCAAGTTGTTGTCGCAGGAACAAAAGGACCGTAGTTTTCAAATTGCACAGGACCTTTTGGAAACCGCCAACACTGATCCTGGGTTTCTGAACACCGTGATAACTGGAGATGAGTCATGGGTGTACGGATACGACTCAGAAACAAAAAGACAGTCGTCGCAATGGAAGCATCCTGAGTCTCCAAGGCCAAAAAAAGCGCAACAGGTGCGAAGCAAAATCAAGGTGATGCTGACTGTCTTATTTGATATCCGTGGAATTGTGCATCACGAATATGCACCGGAAGGACAGACAGTGACAAAGGAGTACTATCAAGATGTTCTCAGACGTCTCCGTGACGCGAAAAACTGGCAACTGCATCACGACAATGTCCCCTCACATACATCCCAATTGATCCAACATTTCTTGGCCAAACATAGAATTCCAGTTGTTCGCCAACCTCCCTACTCTGCAGACATGGCTCCTTGTGACTTCTGATTGTTTGAAAATTGAAGACGCCACTGAAAGGTTCCCGTTTTGAGACTAGAGAAGAAATAATGTGAGATGCGACGGCGGAGATGAATACCATTCCAAAAGAAGACTTCCAGAGGTATTTCCGGCGGTGGATGGATCGGTGGGCTAAGTGTGTGCAAGCACAAGGGACCTACTTTGAAGGGGTTTAGAGTCCCAACCCCGTCAGGTATTTGAAATATTTTTTCTAGCCTACGGTCGGATACTTTTTAGACAGGCCTTGTATAATTGGATTTATGCTTATTTCATGCTTTTGACTCAGTGTCCTACCCCGGATTTCGATTTTGGTAAGCTGACTGATTTATTTGTTAAGGTAAACGTATATACTTTTGAAGAAAAAATTATTGGTAGCCATTAGACAAATTTAGGGTTTTGACTGCCCCCACTCTTACATGATGTTGTACATCTGGAGCGTGTTCAACTCTTGGCAACCATGATGGTGATGGAACTCCCCACGCTTACCTACAAAGAGAGGATTCAAAGACTAAATTTTTTCTCACTTGAGCGGCAAAGGATTCAAGGGAACCTGATTTTGGCATACAACATCAACACAATTTAAATCTACTTGTAATTCCTTGGTTCTTTGCATGAATTATGTGTATAGTATAGTTTATTTCCAATGAACATATGCAGCTGTGAAAATTGCAATCAAGGAAAAGATTGACATAAATACAAGGACAAAAATGTACATCGAAATAAAAGGGTACAATATTTTACAAATAAATAAAACTTTTAAGGGCTAAAGAAAAACTGCTACTACATTTAGCTGATCGGTCAGCGGGGGTTGGGGTGAGGGGGACGAACGAAGCGACCTTTTCTCGTCCAGATTCGAATCTCAAAAGGGCTTGGCATCCCTCCCACGGTATCGCTTAATCTAAGTGGCCGAGCAGAATCAACAGTTGAGTGTAGGAGCCTCTACCTTATTTTAAGGTTATGTAGGACACGGAATAAGTAATTATCTATCCTATTTATGTATGTTTATATTATCACTACGTTGTTATTCTAGCTAGAACGATCTTTTTCTATCTTTTTAACCTTATACTTAGGATTTATTTTATGGTGACAGAGTTAGCAAGAGACTATTAGGCTTTGATATTTCGACATTGTGATTTGTAAAGAGCCAAAAAACCAAAGCCCATATGTCCTATAAAAAGACGAATCTGGCAGCAACCAGTTTTTCACACCTGCAGAATATGTACTATCATCGCTTTTGTCTCAACAGAAGGAAAGCAGCATTCACTGTCTGTGTTTCCGCTCAGGTTTAACGATGTAACAGCCTGTCAGAGAAGGTTAAAATTGACTTGGACAAACATTTAGACTGTATATAGATGTAGATATCTTCTGTCTTTTTAACATGGCTTGTTGCACTTTGCTATTAAAAAAAAATTAAATGAGTTGAAGCTGAATTATAGGTCTTAATTCTGTCATTATGAACTGCCACCGCAGACAGTTAGTGTTGGGGTTAATGAAGGACATAGTTTCGTCCTTATCATTGTCAAGTAAATTCAACAAAAATATTTAATACATTTGGCAGAATTATCTCTCTTTATCCTTTGGCAGCCATTTTTATTTTTATTTTTAACATGCTAAATTGTCATCGGGCTAGAAAAGTTATTTATACCAAATTCGCATTCTTTGTTTTTCTATTTGCGTACAATAAATAAACTGAACATAATAAAATGACGATGTGGATGGTAATCGATTTTATGGATATGTTTTCTTTGGTTAAGCAGCGCAAAAAAACTAGAATATTTGACTTTTTTGTCTTTTAAACTTTAATTTGAGTCAGAGATTACTTTCTGCGCAACGGTTTGAAACAATAAAAATTATGTTTGAATAAATGTCCTGATACATTTTGGAATTTGGCTGACATGTGTTTACTATCATGACACTTTGAAATTAAAAACTCAAAAAAAATTTTTTTGCATAAATTAAAAGTACAAGTCAATTATTTGTACTCCTAAAGGAAAGAAAAACTAGTAGTGACTCTAGATTATCAATGCTTGTTGGGGGCCATTAAAATTTTGAACAAAATCTATATATAAAAATGTTAATGTGTGTTATGTCTGTGTTCCTTATAAAAGAAAGGTTAGAATCTACAAAAAAAACTAAGTTATTTATATGTAAAATTTTCCGGGGAAGACTATGAAAGTGGTCCCAAATCTCTAAGTGCTATCTTAAGGGAGCTAGGGAGAAGGGCAGAACCTCCCTTAAAACGTCAATTTTGATGAAATTTAAATCATATGTATAAAATTTTCTGGAAAAAAAAATTTATCATCATGAGTGCTTTATTTTTGTTGACCTGAAGATGATGAATTTTTATACCCATCCTTTCTGTCCGTTCACCTGAATGGAACAACCCTGGAGGAAATCAAAACCTTCAAATTCTTGGGTACCACATTTACGTCAACAAGCCAGAGCTAGGATGAAATTTAGCATTGTATCAACAATGTCAGGTTAGCCTTCTGTCGTCTGCAAACTCGCCTTTGGTCGCGTTGTGTAATCAGAGTAAACACAAAGGTCCGGATTTATCATGCGCTCTTACGTACTATCCTTCTTTGTGAAGGTGAAACTTGGCCAATGCGACAGGAGAGTCTGCACGGACTGCAGGTTTTTGATCACAACTGTTTGCATTGACTGGCCCGCATCAGACCAGACAGAATCTCTAATGTTGAAGTCCGACATCGTTGCCACATATATCCTGTGTCCCAATTGCTTACAACTTACTAAATGCTTTCGTTGGCTAGGTCACGCTCCGATGCGAAGAAAGTGAACTCCTACGCAGAGCTGTGGCTTCACAACCCCATGCCTGAATAGTAAAAGCATAGTAAACCTGGCACACGATGGTCAAAGCAGACACAGAAACTATGCCTGCTTCTTGTGAATGGTTATTTCAACACTGATTCTGTTTGTTATCTTATGTTTGTTTGTCTCTGTGCACAATAGATGATGTTGCTCAACAAAGTTGGAAGACACCAGGCAAATTCTTTATAACGTTACAAAAGTGCTCTTCCTCTAGGGTGTTGACTTATCAAATCCCACTTTCTGACCTTGTGTCACATTTTACTGCTGTGGGAGGTAGATAAATACTGCACAAAGGGATGACATCATCCAGTGAAACAGGTTGAAGATATCAAGAAGAGATCCTGCATGATGTAATAGATTATGAAGTAACAAAAAGATGTCATCCATTAAACAGAACATAGCTGTAATTTATAATTAACTGAACAAATCACCCATCTTTGAGCTATCTCTCTTATACCTCTCACTCTATGTTGATTCAACCACTCTCTAATATTTCTTAATGTCTCTGATAACATTAGAGAAAGGATGACTTTTTTTTTTTTTTACTTTCAGCATTTACATACGTGTCCTTACATAAGTCACACCCCCCCACACCTTCCATTTATTTCCATAATAGGATGTGTTCTTTTTTTCTGTTTTCTATACCAATTTATACGTTTTTTTTCTTTTCTTTTTTTTTTTAACTTTTCCAGTTAGACATTTTTTTTTTTTTTTTTAAATTTCACCGATTGAACCGTTATTTTTATATGAATATTCGTGTGAATACTGTTGAAGGATAATTTTCTTCCTGTAACAGATGGTGAACACTCGTATTTTAATGATTAAGGTGGGGAACTTAAATAGTTTTGATTCGTGGTCGATTGTTGTTTTGTCTATACTGGAGAACATTCAAGGACACAGCTATCTGGTGAGGTTAAAAGGTCAGAAAACTTATGAGTGTGGGAAATAAAGTTAGAAAAAACGAGAAAATGACGTGAAAGAAAGAGAGGTCTTGTTAAGTAAGCCAAGTTACCAGTGCAGAGGTGATGTTGACATATGCATGTAATATGGGTTAGGAGATAGAAATTTCACAAGTCTTCTGTTCTCTCTCCTGCTTGCAATGAGACTGCAAATCTATTAATGTTTGTTTAATTCCTTTTTATTCAAAGAAAAAAGGTCTCTTAAGGATTTGGTTTCAGTTTCCCAGTCCACCCAGGCATGACTGGTGGTCACTACCAGGTGAGCAACGGTGGCCACAATGAGACAACCGATACGAGAGGCGAATTGAGATATGAAACCCAGAAACTAATAAAGTACAAAACCACGCTATTATATAATAGCTGAAACCCATGCACTGGATTCACACGGGAAAATTGAAGAATCCAAGAAACTTGTGCTCCCACCCGTCAACCCGATATAAGTCGTGTTAATCAAATTTTTAACTATAAGTATTAATTATTTTGCTTTATAGTTATTAAAATTGGAAATAATAATAAACATTTAAACGTTCATATTATGTCATAATTACAAAAAGGTATCCTTGCAGCAACTTAAGTACGTAGAGGTGAGGGTTTTTTCAGGGGGAGGGGGGATTGTGGGTAATTTGAAATAATTGTCTCTATACACAAACACTAGAACAGCATACAGTGAAGTAATTTTTTAAATAAATTGTAGTTATTATATTGACAATAACATGGTGCAACAATAACAAATAAAAATTGATTAGTCAGAAGAAAAGTTTGGTTTGTCGGCTTAAATGCTATTTGGGTCTGATTTTGAAAATCTGACAAGATCACGTTATATATATATATGAATAAATGCGAATGTTGGGCCCATTTCTTGCACTAATAAAGTAAAAACGTCCTATTTTAAGTTAATTCAACTTTGCATAATAGACGCACTATTTTTTTTTATATATTGCTTATGTGTATATGATATCAGTTGCAAGGTTAAGTAATTTGCATATTTTGAAAAAAGACATTTTATTAACTATTTTTATTGTTTTTTAATTCAATGATAGTTTTGATTTTAATACAACAAATAGTTCTGTTTCGCAATATTGTTTTATTTTCTGGACAAATATTTAGCATTTATGTTCAAATGTTCCTATTTTGCGGAGACTGACTTGATTTTCAACAAGTTGCGATCTATTTTTAAATTACAAGTGAAAAAGCAAATTGATTTCTATTTCTTTCTTTACGTTTAAAAGATAAATAAATTTGTATCAAAATCATTAAAATGTTAATGTTATGAATTAATGAGAAAGATTTTGTTTTGTGTTTCTAACAAAATTATGAATGAAATTTTTATGGTAAATCAATATTTCAAGTAGTGAATTTTGTGAAACGATAGCGAGCCAGCAAAGCTAGCTAGTATATATATATATATATATGTTATGTTTAATGAATATTATTTTTCTTATCTTTTCAGGTGGTGCTTGTAAAAAACTTGCAGAAATTTGAGGACATCAAATATAAGGAGCTTATGCATGCAAATGAAAAATATAAGATGCTATTTGAAAGTTCTGATGTGGCTAAAAAATTCAACCGTTTGATTTCCCATTTCTGTCCACTTTGTGACGAAGGTGGGCCAACTGGCTTTCCTAAATTTCCTGTACTCAGGGCACATCTTAGAAACGAGCACAAATTATTCTACTGTGAGTTATGTGCAAAAAATCTTAAGGTAAGACTCTTTTAGGGGCGGGGTGGGTGGGTCATGTACTTTTGTGTCGGGTCTTTTTCTTTTGTAAGTTTTATTTTATTTTTTAATTTTTGTTTTCTATATTTCATCATTTTTTCTTGATGTCTCCCTCTCGTTTCCTCTGTCCCCCTTCTCGTCTCGTCTCCTCTGTCTCCCCCACATCTCTTCCGTCTTGTCTCCTCTTCTGTCCCCCCCCCCCCCTCTTGTTTCCTTTGTCCCCCCTCTTGTTTCCTTTGTCGCCCTCCTCTTGTTTCCTTTGCCCCCCCTCCCCTCCTCTTGTTTCCTCTTCCCCCTCCTCTTATTCCCCCCTCCTCTTGTTTCCTCTGCCCCCCTCCTCTTGTTTCCTCTGCCCCCCTCCTCTTGTTTCCTCTGCCCCCCTCCTCTTGTTTCCTCTGCCCTCCCCCCTCCTCTTGTTACCTTTGTCTCTATTCTCTCTCTCCACTGACTCAGTTTAACAAACAAGTATTGCCATGGAATGTTCTGGATGAACTTTTGTACTTTAATAGCTTCTTTCCTTGGACCGCTTGCCTTTGAAATTTCTTCCCGTCTCCGTTTTTTTTCTTTTCTTCGACTATACCAATATGCAGAAATAAAAAAAATCTGGCCCCTATCACAGTAACCTCTTATGTCTAAGTGGCAATGTTTTTTTTGTATGGAGTGAACAAAAATATTTTTAAAAATCGGTGCTTATGTTGATTAGCGGCCAATGAAAACATTATTTTTTATATAAAAACAATAATATATACTTATTAAGCATTATATTCTTACTCACTGTACGAAAAAGTAGAAAAAATTATCCACTAGAACTTTAATTACAAGTATTTTTCCATTCTGCGTATCATAACAGCGACTCATTCAGTAAGCCTCCATCTTGTTTTTTAAGAAGATTTGAAGGGCAGATAACTTAAATCTTCTTAAAAAACAAGATGGACGCTTACTGAACGAATCGCTGTTATGATACGCAGAATGGAAAAATACTTGTAATTAAAGTTCTAGTGGATAATATTTTCTATTTTTTCGTACAGTGAGTAAGAATATAATGCTTAATAAGTATATATTATTGTTTTTATATAAAAATATTTTTTTCATTGGCCGCTAATCAGCATAAGCACCAAAAAATCTGATGTAAAAAATTTGTTCCGAGAAACAATCACGTCGCAGTGAACCGAATTAGTCAGTATACTCAAAAGCATTACCATCAAACATTTTTAACAAAATCTATCTTCAAGATGACCGAACGTGCCAAAGAATTACTTGGAGAACTGTAGATATTCGTGACAGGATTGCATCACGATTCCTGTAATTCATGAGAAACCGTTTTGGCAAGTGTACCATGTCGGTTTATCATATATCGTCTCTGGATACACAAGCTACCAACGATCACGATACGAATATAGCAGAAGGCACATTTGTCACATATGACCAAAAATTGCTTTTCTCACAGCTGGTTATATGCCCAGTTCTTTTTACGGATTTGGTGCCCGATTTACCCACTTTCACGTTGACATTATTGGATAGTTGTCAAAGTGTCAAGGATACCTGTACCTACTGACCCTATCATTGCTGTACTAATTAAGAACATCACTAATCAGACTTTAACATTTAACGAGTTTTCATTTTATTGTTCAGTTTTGTTTACTGACAACCCAACTACACATATTTCTTTCCTTTTTCCTTCCTTTCTTTTTTCCTTTTTTTTTCTTTTTCCTTTTTACCTTTTTTGTTTCTTTTTCCCCTTTTCTGTTTCCTTTTCCCCTTTTCTTTTTCCTTTTTCCCCCCTTTTCTTTTTCCTTTTTACCTTTTTTTTTTCTTTTTCCTTTTTTTTCCTTTTTTTTCTCCCTTTCCCCCTCCCCCTTTTTTCCTTTTTTTTCCCCTCATTTTTTTCTTTTTTTCCTTGTTTTCGGACCTGCAAAACAAATTAACTTATAAATATTTAAAAGTACTGGGAACCTGAAGTATAACAGCATTAACAGGGATGACTGAGTTTGGAACTGAATGCCCCCAAAAAAGGGGGTTGATGTGACATCAAATGAAACAACCAACAATTCATTTGTTACCAAGCAAACAACATGAATGACCATCCTAAACAAACGAAAATTGTCAAAATCATTCCCACATGGTGAATAATATCAAACACTTCAAAAAAAAAAAAAAAAGTATCATAAATATCTAAATGAACTAACGGTGGTTGATAAGCCGTAAAACAAAATCAAATCAATCAATCTTTCCTTGTTTCCTTTCTTTTTTCTCCTGTTTCCTCAATTTTTCCTTTCTCTGTCCTTTCTCTCTCCCCTCTCTTCTGAAGAGTATTATTTTTGCTAGCCTGAGAGGATGATGTTATGGTGAATGAACATATACTACACTGACGCCTCAAAGGAGGAGGTAATGACTGACAGGATGGTATCATGACGAACAAACACTACTCCTCCCCCCAAAGGAGGAGTTCATGCTTAGGAGCATATGACAACAGAACAGATAGTACCCCCCCACCCCCACCCCCCAATAAAAATGAGAAAATGTAATCCTGGCAGGATGGTATCATGAGGAACGAATATATACTATACTGACCCCCAAAGAGGAGGTAATGCCTGAGAGGAATGTATCATGACATACTGTAATTTTTCGAAGCGACTAGCGACTGTACGGTAATTTTTCGAAGCGGCTAGCGACTAGCGACTGTACCGTAATTTTTCGAACCGTCTGATGAGTATACTGGGATCAACTTTTATTTCACCTTTCACACAGCAAATGTCTGCAGCGTTATAGTTTAGCTTATAAAGCATATTTTCACGAGTTAGCCTAAGCTGAACATTAATCTGTGCAACTTTGCAATCACACACAGACGTAATGCACAATGTATTGGCGCACCAACTAGCATAATACAAGCAGTTGTAGCAATTACCTTCCGCAACTTGATCTACTTTGGTCACATGATACACATGCTGCGCATTAGCTTGTATAAAAATATTGAAAAACTTTGGACTTACCCTCCTGTTTTTAATATGACTCCAAATAATAGTTTTAAATTAAAAAAAAAAAAAATTAGTGTGTATTTGGAGACTTTTAAAAGTATATATTTGACCCAATAATATAAGACAAACTTATTAAATACACAGGGGTCATGTTACCTTTCCATAAAACCCGACGATGCCATGTGTCCTTTCTGGTTGCACTGGTAGCTGCTTCACTCTTCGGCTCTTACATTCTCTCGTCAAGTGATCATGGCCGTTGCACCTGGTTATCCCCACATTTCATTCGTGGCCTTTTGGTCACGATCAAAGTGTAGTATCTGTTCTGATGGATACTGCACCCCATAGACTGGTATTGTCTTGGCCTTCGGGGCTTGATTTATGCCGGTCTATGAGTCAGTCCTGTGCAGTTCTAGGAGGTCCACCCTCCCAGGCTTTGCCTCCCCTCTTGGGGGGGGGGGGGTAAGTTTATTGCTTACTGCTTGAGGCGCCCCTACCGGGGAATGCCGACTGGGCTGCCCAGGCAATTTTTAAATGGCCAGAGTGCTCACCTTCTCGAGCGCTGGTTTATCTAATCCCACTTTCCTGACCTTGTGTCACATCTTACCGCTGTGGGAGGTAGATAAATAACATCCCCACATTTGTGCTAGTGTAGAACCATGTGCCCGCCCCTCGACGACCGTTGACCAAAATGCTTGTGCCGTGGTTTTCTTTCTTCATCTTCTGTTCTGGCCATGTTGTGTAGTCCACTGTCGAGCCAGGTCTTTAATCCCTCTTTCTCTGAAGTTCATTTTTATCACTTCCTCCCATGTTTTCTTTGGCCTTTCTCTGTGAACTGGACCTGCTACCTTAACTGTTCTACATCTATTAACCCAAGAATTCTCATCCATTCTTTCAACGTGGCCATACGCTGGAAGTCTCCTGTTTTTCACACTTCTCCCTATATTATCCAGATTTACTCTTTCTCTGAGGTCATCAGAACAAAGCCTGTCTTTAAGACTCGCATTACACATCCATCGTATCGTTCTCATATCATTTCTCTCCATGTAACGCATGTCCTCAAACCTCACTGGCCAGGTTTCACTTCCACATATCATCATACTACATACACATGCCTGATAAACTCTTTTTTTTTCCGACAGCGGTAATGCTCTGCTGGATAGTAATGGCATAAGTTCCATGCTTCTATGAATTGGAATCTTCCATGGTGCAAGAAGTTCACGTGCAACAATTTCTTAACAAATGGTGAGAGCCGAGCCAAGAATGCATATTCCGCCACTCTCTTGGGCAGTCATCTTGATAATCTTACCAATTTTTGCAATGCTGCCATCTAGACAGTCACTGTTTATTCTCGACATAGCATCTATTCTGTAAAATGTTCATAGATCTTGAAGGGGGGTCCAGCAAACATCTTGAAATTGTAGCCTTGATTCAGGCCAGATCTTCTTTTATCTCCCCTTTTGGTACGCATCAGATGCACCACCAGCCAAGCGTTCTGGAATGACATGCTCCATACTCTTTAGCCTTATTCAATCGGCAAATTAGTTCCACTCTCTCTTGACTCAACCAATAACAGGGGTGTAACCATAAAATTCTGGAATGCGCTCCAAATTGAACCCTGTCATCTTAGGCCGAGAAAGCTTGAAAATAGTTGGTAACAATAACCGGGAACACAAAATTTGCTAATTTCAGCATTTTCTATTATTGAACACAGCGATCTACGATGCTAAACATCTTCAGATCTACTGCCAAACTCTTTTTCCTCTTTGTTTATGCTCTTCAACAACTCTTCAACAGTGAATATTGGTATGAGAATGCAAGGGAGATAACTCTACATTTTATTTTTTCACAAAACTGACAAAACAGCAATTCCAATTTTTAGTTTCTCATTTTCTATTTTCTTTGGTAACAAAAGTAAAAGTTGAGTTGAAATCTTCCATTTCGACTGGAGTGATTGAGCCGAGGATGTCCTAAATTTGACATTTCGTTTTGATTTAAGAATTCCCAAAAATGATTAAGAGAATTCAACAAAATATTAAATTCCAATAGCCAATGAAAAAGTTGTTTACCGGATTTAAATATAAAAAAGAACCGTTTTTTACCAATAGCCAATGAAAAAGTTGTTTACCTTATTTAAATATAGAAAAAAACAGTTTTTTTACCAATAACCAATGGAAAAGTTGTTTACCTGATTTAAATATAAAAAAAAAACGTCTTTTTTACCAATAACCAATGGAAAAGTTGTTTACCTGATTTAAATATAAAAAAAAACGTCTTTTTTACCAATAACCAATGGAAAAGTTGTTTATCTAATTTAACTAAAAAAAAATTTAAACGTTTTTTTTTTACGTAGCCGAGAGAAAGTTAAATTAAAATTAAAACTCCTTTGATGAATTGTAATACATTTTAAAAAATGTATAAAAAAAGTCTTTTTTTTATTATTAATTCTTACTTTTCATTGAAGACTAAAAATTGAAAATGTGGTTATCTCCCTTGCATTCCCATCCCAATATTCACTTGCACCTTTTAACTACCAAGTTCAATCCAGGCAGACAAGACACAACCGGATTCTTTTACACTGTTGTACGGGTAAATTATCATTTCTGCTACATGATCATCAGCAAATTAACCTTCCACTTAAACTGCACCCATTCATTCAGGAAATCATGGAAACATATCAATACCAAATCAAAAATAATAAAACAATAGTATTGGCATGGATCCCCAGTCACGTTGACATAAGAGGAAACTCGGAAGCTGACAAACTGGCTAAAGATGCAACAAATCTGATGCCAACAAATATAAAAATCCCATACACAAATAGAAAAAACAAAATCAACTTGTACATTAAAACCAAATGGCAAAAGCTATGGGACGAACAACAAAACAACAAACTTAGAGACATTCACCCAAATGTTGGGCAAGACAGAGAAATATTATCAAAAGAAATTTAGATACTAAATTCACCAGAATCCGAGTTGGTCATACAAAACTAACTCATGAATAACTTTTAAAAGCAGAAAATGCACCTCAATGCAGAACATGTGATCATCAACTAACCATAAAACACATATTAATGGATTGCAAAAAAATATGAAAATATCCGTAGAAAATACTTTAATGAACAAACCCTAAAAACATTATTCGAGAAAGTAACACCTTACCAAATATTGCATTTTCTAAAGAAAATAAACCTTTTGGAACTCATCTAAAGATTTAATACAATACAAACGAAATAGCCAAAATTGAATTTTAGGCCCTAAAACGGGCAATAAGATGCATTAACCTTAAACAATTTAAAATATCACTGACTTAAGATTCAAATGAAGGACACTCCCTTCCACACTCATGCCACGAAATGACCCTTAGGGTTGATGTGCCGTAAAGCAACATCTTACCTTACCTTCCACTTAAACTGCATTAGTCACGTGATGTATACACGCCACAAACTAGCACGTATAAAAATTATTGCAAAACTTGACTCTTCCTCATCAGTGTATCATTTCACTTTGACCCTTTCTTTGTTTAGATTTTCACCTTTGAACGAAAACTATACAATCAACATGAACTCGGACGACATCGCAATGAAGGCGACCCTGATGACACGTCATATCGTGGACATCCCATGTGTCAGTTTTGTCGACAACGCTATATGGACGTAGATGAGTTATACAGACATCTTAGAAAAGACCATCTTTTTTGTCACTTCTGCGATGCTGATGGCGATGCTGATCAATATTATGAGTAAGGATTTTTTAAAAAATTTATGTTTTAAGAAAAAGTTGACACTTATGTTATTGTATTTCCTGTATCCTCGTTTTCAGGCCCCCCCCCCCCTCCATTACTTCCTCACATTCACTCTATGGGTAAGACCTACTTAACATTATTCCCAATGGTTTGACGTTTTTTATTTACAAAAAATATATGTACAAATTTATTGGTGGGGGGGGGGTACTGCTAAAAAAACAACAGATTACTGAAAAATAAAATGTTAAATGTGGTGGTTAGTAGGACCTGCACAAATCTATCTAGGTATGAGCTGCTCACTGTTTTTTGGGTTGTTTCAAGAGCCAAAAACAAACAAGACAGTTTCTAAGTGTGTGGGAGGGGGAAGAAAGGGGCAAAGACTCATTTGTACCACTAGCTAAGAGACTTTGCAAACTGGGATGGGGTCTGATAAGACCGTAGGTTGGCGTGCACCATGCCTAGGCAGGGAACACATACTCAAACTTTTAAATAGTGCAGAGTGCAATCTCCTATCACATCTGATTTTAACTTTAAGCTGATACATAAACATATTTTGGGACTACAAATTACACATAGATATTTACATAGAGAATGTATTCTACTTACACGAAAAACATATCTTTTATAAACATTATTAAACAAAAACTTATGTTTCCTCTACAACTTTTAGGATTCAATTAACTTGGGAAAAAACATCTTGTTTACATTACAAACAATACTAATACTTCAGTTAACTGAAACTGATGCATGTGTTCACTTAAATATATACTGAACTAGAAGAATACTCCTCCCAGGTAAATTAAAATCAACACATACTGATACTAAACCTTATGCCTAGAATCCTTATTCCAATTTTGATCCAAATCCATTATATGATTTTGATTGTAGAAAACATTTCAAATTTAAGGCTCAAGCTTAAGTGGTCTTCAGAAGAAATTGAAATTCAGGGAATCTTGCTTAATTAGTGTCTAATGACTATGGATTAAATTTAATGCAAATTTGAAATATTTGAATTTTCAAATAGGAGGTTGTGGACATATGCCTTCTAGAAAAACCTTTAAAATACTCCAAAGAAACTGAAATTTGGGTAATATTTATTAATTGATGTCTAATACCTATTGTTAAAATTTCACAAAAATCGGATGTATCTGATTTTTCACAAATGGTTTCCGGCCTCTTTTTTCCCCCTTTTGCATGAAACTAAATTAAACTAAATATAGCTCAAATTAGGACCCCTTTACACCCAGCAGCTGTATTCCAAAATTCACAATGGTCGGTTAATTAGTTTATCAGTGAATCCTGTACATATAAACATACCTAACTTTATAAAGATACAGGTTACCTCCCTTAGTGTTACATGGTAACAATAGCTATTTATACATAAAAATATTGAAACATAGACACAACACATTCTATTAGATTACTAACTGTTTTTACCCAGTATTGCCCAGGAATCTTTTTGCTTTCATTTTTGTCTTGCTTTCAAAATCGCATAAATAATTTGGAGTTTTTTTTTTTTTAACTCTTAAATTTATAAATAATAATGTAATTATCAAAGTTATGTTCAAGTAAGAAAAACACACGCACACACACATATGTAAAGTTGTCTCATGATATTAGTATAGATGCCTCAGTATTTATATGATGATTTTTTTTTTCTTTCCCTTCTCTTTATATCTTGTTTTCTGATTTCAGTAATTATGATGTTCTGAAGGAGCATTTCCGAAAGAAGCATTTCCTGTGTGAAGAACCTGAATGTGCTCAAGCCCAGTTCACTCATGCTTTCCGGACAGACATCGACTTGAAGATGCACATTTCTCAGGAACACAGCCAAAGTCTTACCAAGGCCCAAGCCAGACAAGCACGGACAATTGAAGTGGACTTTCAGCTTGCGCCTCGTGTCCGAGGAAGGGGTTATTATCAATTTTTTTCTTTTTTTAATTTAATTCTATTTTTACAAAACAAGTGAATTCTGATCCCACTATGTTTCAACTTGAATAATTTAAAAAAAAAAAACAAGAAAACTATTTTTTTTTCTCCCTCTCTCTGATTTGATTTGGAAAGACAGATACTACTTTTTTCTTCTATTCATTTAACGTCACTTTTCCCTTGTTCAGAGATCAAACGTTTTCTGATATTACGCAAGCTCACTCTCCACTTCTCGTGGGGCAGCAGTCTCCAACTTTCACTCTGTGCAGTCTTGTCCAATCACTTGCTTCCAAGTTTTCTTTGGATTTATTCTTCTGCAACGGTTTATCCAAGAAGATGAACGTTCCACATGATCATACCAGCGTAATCGATTCATCCTTAGGATTACCTCCATGCTGGGCAAATGTAGTGGTTTCAGCAAATCCTCTGACCTCATGTGTTGCGTTTGGTCAGATTTCACATTGCACATTCATCTAATCATGGATCTTTCGTTGCGTTGCAGACCGACAAGAGGACTGGGCGAGGGACCAGCATTCATGGCCATATATCATGATGCTCCTCACACAGCTGCTATACAACTTCCCCCCAAATGTAGAGAAGGACAGCACGTGATGTTATTAAGGCAATAATTCACAAAATTTTGCCCAAGCTGCTTTCACTTTTGTGGCCGTACTGAGTCTACATCCACACTTGCACTTGGTATATCTCCTTGAAAGAGTCTACTACCTCCAGGGTATTGCCATCTAGCGCCATCTCTTTGTGGGAATGACTGTCAATAGGATGCGCCTGCCCCATGCATCTCATACACTTGAAGTTGGGTTCGGGCTAACTTAACCTTCAAATCACTGCACTTTTTGTGAACCCACGTTAGGTACAGGTTACACTGAATTGCATTGCTTCTAACATCCTTCCGGCACACAGAACATAGATACTGACCAGAGTCCCTTAGGGATTGTAGACCAGAGCCACACACCATCACTGGTTTTAGGCAAGTTCATCCTTGACCTCCAGACCGTTTTTCCATATTTCCAGTTTGTTCTTTCACTGTTCCAAGTACTCTACAATGATAACTAAATCATCAGGATACATATACTGAAATTCTTTTCTATATAATAAAATTGTCCATCTATGTGAGTTGATGTATAAGTGTAACTCTTCAAATTAAATTTCTGAATTTTTTAGATGAGGATTGATAATTTGTATTGTTTGGGTTACTGTTCTCATCTTGGATGTTATTTTCACGTTTCAGCCGATGTAACCTTTGCCCATCTTTGGGTGCGTTATTTAACCCACGGAGATAAACTGCTCTCGTTCCTTTAGCCATGACTGGGTAGAAGTCTTAGTATTGCCTTCAACCTCCAGTATACTATGACTTAGAACTAATTATTACTTAATACTTTTATCTGTTGCGCCACGAGTCTAAAATGAGAACAGTAGTCTAAATATTCCAAATCTTTAAATTAAGTTGAAACAATTTCAGTCAATTATTTTAATGATCAAAAGATATATTAATAAAATAAATTGAAATTTCAAAATCGTCCTAATTAAAAAAATAATAATAAATAGTAGTTAAACTAGTACTTGCCATTCAATTATCTTTCTTTATAAATTAAAAAAAAAAATATTAAAAACCAACAAACAAAATAATTCCAAAGTTGTAAGTTAAACAACATACTCTTCTGGGAATTATGCATTTATTTCAATTTGACTGAGCTCCATTATAAAACTCGTGTTCTCCAGGTTGAACAGCAGACTTGCAGAATGAGGTTTTTGCCTGACCAAAAAAAACAAGTCCAATCAGCACAATCCTTTCTAAGAGCCCCAATGGGTCCATCTTGCCTGGAGAGGCACCCAGCTCCACCTGATCGCCAGCCCTCTGAAAAACCAACTCCTATCATGCCGAGAGGGCCAGGTCTCCCCCACCCCCCTCTCCTTCTTATCTCTTGGGGTCTTTTCCTCTTGACCGGAAATCTTGGACTCCAGTTTTTCTCACTGGTTACCATTCGACCACCCAGAGGCTGACCGCTTAAGATATCCACTGCCAGACAATCTACTCAAGGGGGGCTTATCATAGAGACAATCTATGAACATTACTTTTTGGTCTCAGCATGATTCTCTGTTCTTATGAGGCACTTATTTCATTTCAAAGAGAAATGAGATTCTGTGTGGCCCAAAATACGGAATCAGAGATATTCCCATGTTCCCCTGTGCCCCCCTCCCTTTCCTTTGATCGAGCATCTATCACTTGCAACGTCTGTTATTCGCATGTATCACTAAAACATGCAGCTTACTGCAGGTTTACATATGTACCTAAAATTAAACGGAACTTCCATGAGCACAGTTTCTTTCTTGTCTGTGAAACACAATTCTGCACGCCTGCTTCCCAGTTGACTACAACATGGTCGTTTTCAAGTCCAATGTTAACAAGTTCTTGTTCGGGGCGTCCTCTTAAATAATCAAATTCTGCCCAGTTTATACCATTCTTATCAATCCTCATAGTGTGTTATCCTCGTCCACCTGACAACATTAACCCTTATCCTCGAGTGGCCTTTGCCCCTTGATAAGCTGTGATTCTGTTAGTACATAAAAAAATTTCAATTTTGTTTCTTCGTGAATTTTTTCTTTTTGCTTTTTCAGCACACATGAACCATAACACTTGACTTTTGCCTAGAGACTTTCATCCATGCTTGATAGTTTAAATGCTTCAACATCACATTGAATTTTTCTTGTGAGCACCATGACAACCATTTAAAAAAATGTTATATAAGTGTCACTTCAAGGGTAAACATAGCTGTTCAAATAAAGTTTTTTTGATTTTCAACAATTTCATTCACTTCATTTAATGATCAAAAAGATACCTTAATAAAAATTAATTTAAATTTTACAAAATCCTAATTCAAAAACGCAAATCTTTAAATTAAGTTTTAGTTTGAACCAATTTCATTCACTTCATTTAATGATCAAAAAGATACCTTAATAAAAATTAATTTAAATTTTACAAAATCCTAATTCAAAAACGCAAATCTTTAAATTAAGTTTTAATTTGAACCAATTTCATTCACTTCATTTAATGATCAAAAAGATACCTTAATAAAAATTAATTTAAATTTTACAAAATCCTAATTCAAAAACGCAAATCTTTAAATTAAGTTTTAATTTGAACCAATTTCATTCACTTCATTTAATGATCAAAAAGATACCTTAATAAAAATTAATTTAAATTTTACAAAATCCTAATTCAAAAATGCAAATCTTTAAATTAAGTTTTAATTTGAACCAATTTCATTCACTTCATTTAATGATCAAAAAGATACCTTAATAAAAATTAATTTAAATTTTACAAGATCCTAATTCAAAAATGCAAATCTTTAAATTAAGTTTTAATTTGAACCAATTTCATTCACTTCATTTAATGATCAAAAAGATACCTTAATAAAAATTAATTTAAATTTTACAAAATCCTAATTCAAAAACGCAAATCTTTAAATTAAGTTTTAATTTGAACCAATTTCATTCACTTCATTTAATGATCAAAAAGATACCTTAATAAAAATTAATTTAAATTTTACAAAATCCTAATTCAAAAACGCAAATCTTTAAATTAAGTTTTAATTTGAACCAATTTCATTCACTTCATTTAATGATCAAAAAGATACCTTAATAAAAATTAATTTAAATTTTACAAAATCCTAATTCAAAAACGCAAATCTTTAAATTAAGTTTTAATTTGAACCAATTTCATTCACTTCATTTAATGATCAAAAAGATACCTTAATAAAAATTAATTTAAATTTTACAAAATCCTAATTCAAAAACGCAAATCTTTAAATTAAGTTTTAATTTGAACCAATTTCATTCACTTCATTTAATGATCAAAAAGATACCTTAATAAAAATTAATTTAAATTTTACAAAATCCTAATTCAAAAATGCAAATCTTTAAATTAAGTTTTAATTTGAACCAATTTCATTCACTTCATTTAATGATCAAAAAGATACCTTAATAAAAATTAATTTAAATTTTACAAAATCCTAATTCAAAAACGCAAATCTTTAAATTAAGTTTTAATTTGAACCAATTTCATTCACTTCATTTAATGATCAAAAAGATACCTTAATAAAAATTAATTTAAATTTTACAAAATCCTAATTCAAAAACGCAAATCTTTAAATTAAGTTTTAATTTGAACCAATTTCATTCAATTAATTTAATGAACAAAAGATATATTAATAAAATTAATTGAAATTTCATAAACATCCTTATTAAAAAAAATAATAATATATAAACCCGTATGTACTTGCCTTTCAATTATCTTTCTTTATAAATTAAATGAAAAAAACTAAAAAAATTGTCATTGTTTTAAAATCAAACAACAAAATTTTTGGAGAATTACATTTTTATCTCAATTTCTCTTTTGTTTCTCCTTCGTGAAAAAAAGATGGGTGGTTCTCCAAATTAACCCCTATATGGAATATTACTGTTAAAAAGAAAATAGCAAAAAAAAAAACTTAGATATACTTACCTGTTAGAGTAAAAAAAAATACAGTACACCAAAATTCGTCCAGCATTTTTGTTTTAAAAAAATAAATTCAAGTTTTATCAGTAAACACTTTCTAGGCGCCATTTTCGGCATTATTAAGGTCAAGGGAAATAATCCAAACTTTAATTCAAGCAAAGAGTTTAAATCTCACTTAAACATCGTAGTAATGCTGCCTAGAAAGCGTTTACCGATAAAACAAAAATACTGAGTGAATTTCTGTGAATTTTGGTATACTGTATTTTTTTACCAGAACAGGTAACTACATCATAGAGTTTTTATGCTATTTTCTGGAGAACTACCAGAAGATGAAAGTAAAACCTCTCCTGAGCAACGCCTGGTAAATATAGCTCGTTCAATATAAATTTCAATAACATATTGTCCAATATTCAGATACTTATTACTTAAATAATATGGACCAATAAGAATAGGATTTGTTTTTATTGGTGTTACCTTAGTGTGCCAGAAAAATCAATTAATAAAAAAAAAAGTTTTGACTGTAATTCAACTTTCAACCGATTTTCGTGCAACCCACTTTCTCTTTGCAATCCAAATCGCTTCTCCCTGCTTCCCAGCTGTCCTCTTCATTGATATCAGCTGATGTCCACATATGCAAATCAGACACCACTATAAAAACCTGCACTTATGAAGAGAAGCACTTCGTTACCCTGCAAACACAACATGCGAAGCACCTCATTCTTTTTCCTGTCGGTAAGTGTTCCTCTTTATTGTCACAATTGTATATAATTTTGACAAGTGATCATTACAGAACTTTTTCTTTAAATTTCCTATAGATGTGACCGGTGGCCAGACAAATTATAGGAATGACCACAGCAGAGGAAGAATGTCTAAAAATCAAAGAGGAAGAATGTATTATGAAGAAAAGTAAAGTTTGATTTTATTCTTATTTTTATTTTAAATTTTTATTTTTATACGTTTTATGTAAGATATATTTCTATATACATATTATTTTTTATGGTTTGGCTTTACAAGTTGAGGGTTTTTAATGGCTTGCCATTACTAGATGAATGTTTTAATGGTTTTGGTTGAGTCTTAATAGCTTGGCTTTTACTAGTTAAACCTTTTACTGGTCGAGCCTTCTTAATGGCTTGGTTTTTACGTGTCAAGCATTCTTGATGGCTTGGCTTTTACTGGTCTAAATTTCTTAATGGTTTGGTTTTTACTGATCGAACTTAATGGCTTGTCTATTACTAGTCAAGCCTTCTTTAATGGCTTTGCTATTACTAGTCGAGCCTTCTTTAATGGCTTTGTTATTACTAGTCGAGCCTTCTTTAATGGCTTTGTTATTACTAGTCGAGCCTTCTTTAATGGCTTTGCTATTACTAGTCGAGCCTTCTTTAATGGCTTTGTTATTACTAGTCGAGCCTTCTTTAATAGCTTTGCTATTGCTAGTCGAGCCTTCTTTAATAGCTTTACTATTACTAGTCGAGCCTTCTTTAATAGCTTTGCTATCACTAGTCGAGCCTTCTTTGATGGCTTTGCTATCACTAGTCGAGCCTTCTTTAATGGCTTTGTTATTACTAGTCGAGCCTTCTTTAATGGCTTTGCTATTACTAGTCGAGCCTTCTTTAATGGCTTTGTTATTACTAGTCGAGCCTTCTTTAATAGCTTTGCTATTGCTAGTCGAGCCTTCTTTAATAGCTTTACTATTACTAGTCGAGCCTTCTTTAATAGCTTTGCTATCACTAGTCGAGCCTTCTTTGATGGCTTTGCTATCACTAGTCGAGCCTTCTTTGATGGCTTTGTTATTACTAGTCGAGCCTTCTTTAATGGCTATGCTATTACTAGTCGAGCCTTCTTTAATGGCTTTGCTATTACTAGTCGAGCCTTCTTTAATGGCTTTGCTATTACTAGTCGAGCCTTCTTTAATAGCTTTACTATTACTAGTCGAGCCTTCTTTAATGGCTTTGCTATTACTAGTCGAGCCTTCTTTAATGGCTTTGCTATTACTAGTCGAGCCTTCTTTGATGGCTTGGCTATCACTAGTCGAGCCTTCTTTGATGGCTTGGCTATCACTAGTCGAGCCTTCTTTGATGGCTTGGCTATCACTAGTCGAGCCTTCTTTGATGGCTTGGCTATCACTAGTCGAGCCTTCTTTGATGGCTTTGCTATCACTAGTCGAGCCTTCTTTGATGGCTTGGCTATCACTAGTCGAGCCTTCTTTGATGGCTTGGCTATCACTAGTCGAGCCTTCTTTGATGGCTTGGCTATCACTAGTCGAGCCTTCTTTGATGGCTTGGCTATCACTAGTCGAGCCTTCTTTGATGGCTTGGCTATCACTAGTCGAGCTTTCTTTGATGGCTTGGCTATCACTAGTCGAGCCTTCTTTGATGGCTTGGCTATCACTAGTCGAGCCTTCTTAAGCAAATTGAGTTTTTCTTAAAAAATTTTCTTAAAGTTAAAAATAGTTTCAGCGTTATAATAATAATATTAGAATTAAAAAACCAAATGATTTTTTATTTTTCAGAGATGCTGAATTAAAGAGAGCAATTCAAGCTTCATTAGAAGATATGCCCAAACGGCAGAGTCCAATAATGGAGGCCGATGGTGCTCGGGGTGGAAGAGATGAAAAGCAAGATAAAAAAAAGGAAGAGAACGTACCGGCAACTCCGAAATTGAACCTCACAGATGATTTTCCCAGCCTGATCCCAGGAACAAGTGAAATGAACACCTTCCAAACGCAGTGGACAAGCCGTTCAAACTCGAACCTGATGCTTAACAGAAATGAAGAATTCCCCACGCTGTCTTCTCTGAGTATCCAGCCGTCAGTTCCGACACACTTGAGCTTAAGCACCAAAAAGCAAGGACCCAAAAAGAAGTCCGAGGCAAATCTGCATAAACAAAGTCAACCAATTGTTTCCTTTGAGGAAGATTTTCCACAGTTAGCGGCACCAAAGAGAAGACCAAATTCTTCAAACGTCTCGATTGTTGTTTCCAATGCGTGGTCTAATAATAAACAGTCCAATCAGCAGCAACCGCAACAGCAACAATCTGTAAAAATACAATCGCAGAAAAAGCCGCAGCCACGGCAACAACAACAGCAACAATTAATTGCAAATAGTAAGTTGATATCAAAGGTGAGCGTTGGTTATAATCCACCGATTGATACCCCGGCCTTAATGACTCCTAACATCACCACGATGACTATTGTCGATAACAAATCTGCTGAGACACCCGTGATAACCTTGAAAGATGTCAGCAAGATACTTGACACCGAAGAGAACTTTCCCAGCTTATCGTGTAAGGCGAATAAGAAGAACACTGCAAGTCTGAAAATGACGGCTAACTGGCCCGTGAGGAAATCAGTGCAGAAAACCGTGCCGGAAGAAAATAAAAAGTCGGTAACGATGGACGGTTGCATCGTACTGAAAGGGAAGAAGCACAAAGAGAAGCTGAACGATAGCAACCAGCAAAATAATAAGAAGGAAAATTCCTGCCCTAATTCCAATAAGACATCATTATCCGCGGATTATTCCGTCAAGGAACCGGCAACAAATTCCCGACCGCAGAATAACGAAAAGCCAATTAAGAAGAAAGAAATTTCCGAAATCAAAGTGGATTTGCAAAGAAAGCCAAAGGATGCTGAAAAAAAAATAAAACACTTTTCAACCGAGTTAGTTATGTCGGAGAACGAATTCCCAAAGCTTGGCAAGCAAGAGAAACCTGTCCTGCCCCCTGGTATCAAAGTGAGTAAGGTAAAACCCCCTCCGGGTTTTTCAGGTTTGGTCGCTAATTATAACATAAAAAATCACCGGCCTCCCCCGGGCTTGACGCTACCTAACAATCATATGAAAAATATGTTTAACCAGAATTTGCCTTCTGATTCTGTGCAAGAGGGGCAGGCAATGTTCCCCTATTGCCCACCATCCAATTTTGACAAGCGAAACAAGACCCTAATCAGTGAAATCCGTGATGCGCTTTCCAACGATGAAAGTCGTTTCGGAACTTTCAAGTCCTTGTCAAAGGATTTTCGGCAAGGCATCGTCTCGTCACGTGAATACTATCGGCAATGCTCGGATTTGCTTGGTCCGGAGAAATTTCCAGAAATTCTCGTTGAACTTATCAGTCTTTTGCCTGATATTGAGAAGCAGCAAGCATTACTAATGGCTTATCGTGACAGCTCTCTGCTCCAGGTCAGCATTAATCCGAAGACTACGTGGCGGTCGGTTGAGAAGACCTTTTTCAGTTGTCCTATTTGCAAACAGGTTTTGATTAGGGCTGACTACAATGCCCATTTATCTCTCTCTCATCCAAATTATGATTTCCCTGTGGAATCTACAGATTCGTGGTCCAGTGGGAAATTCCAAGAAGCCACTTGGATTAAAGCAAAATAATTTTTTTTTAAGTTTTACCTTACAAAGCTGTGACATAAAAAATAGCCCTATAAAGAGTAATTAACTTTTGTCCAAGGTCAACTGTGATAAAATTTCCTCAGGATTTTTTTTGCTTCTTTTCCTTCCTTTGTTTTTTCTTTTCTTTTTTTCTTTTTCCTTTTTTTTGTTTCGTTTCTTTTCCTTTTTCTTTTTCCTTTACTTTTTCCTTTCTGCTTTTCTTTTACTTTGTTTCCTTTTCTTTCTCTCTTTTTTCCCCTTTTTCTTCCTTTTTTCCCCCTTTTCTTTTTACCTCCTTTTTTTTTCCTGTTTTTCCTTTTTATCTTTCGTTTTTTTTCTTTCAATACTTCCAACTCAAATCTTTATTTTGCTTGAGAGATATAAAAAAAAACGGTTCAAGAAAAAGCTCTTCTGCCATCATCACCACCAACAACAACATCTATTAATGACTAAAACTTATGTTAATCTTCATTCTCTTTTCTTTCCCACACCACCACCACCAATTTTTGACTTGTAGAAGATTTTTACTAAACTCTGTACAAATGTACATTCTCATGTAATGCTGCAAATTATGGAGTTCAAATAAAATTTTAAAATTGTAAGACGTTCTAAAAGATTATTGGAAAAATTTATATTACATCTTAAAATCTACCCCCCCCCCCCAAAAAAAAATTAAAACAAATTTTTTTCCTAACCGTTATGTTTCACATTTATTAGACATTTTTTACTAGAATTACTGTTTATAGAAGTTGAGGTCCTCTATAACAATATAAATACAATAATGTTTAAACAATTACTGACCCTTTCACGCCGTCAAGAATTGTGGAATCTGCTGGCAATCTCAGCTTAGTTCTCAAGCTTAGTTCATCGAAACCAGGAAAAAAGACAACAAATACAGCTCGCCAACCGACTGTTTCAATTTCAGTCGAAACGTCAGGGGGTCCTCTGTCTCGATACTTCACAATTCTTACGAGACATTGGACGGATGATAGTAAATTGTAGAAACGAGCTTGGATGTTCCAGCGAGGCAACGCCATGTTCATTATGATGTCATCCTGCAACGTCTAAGTCTTGATAAAGAAAACAAAATTCAATTAACTCCTTTTACAAATAAATATTTGAAAGTTGATTATTTGAATTAGGGGTTCCCAACCTTATTTTGCTTGTGGCCGACAGCTATTTTATCATCCATGGACACCATATATGCATATATAATTTTTTTGAATGAAATATTTGTTTCTAGGTTAGTAAACATTAACTATGAATCAATTTTGTTATATTCATAAAATCCAAATGCAAATTTTAAAAAACTTTCAATAAACACACGTACATCTAATAAACAAAACAATAATATAATAAATAGAAAATAGATTTTTAAAATTTTGTAGGGCTGCTTAAAGCTTCTGTGGAACCCCGATTGTGAGTTTTTAATTTAGATTTTAGTAGTTATTAAATGTATTTTCCAATGATATTTTGAAATAAATATTATTGTCTAAGAATTACTGACATCTTAAAATCAAGGAAAGACAACTCCTTTGCATATCGTAAAATTAAAGATTGATTCTTTCCTTCGGAGTTATCTCCCATCTTGGTTTTATCTGAATCCCTATAGCAATAAATGTAAGAGGTTCTTTTGAGTACGCAAATACTCCTAACTACTACTTAACTGAACGTTTATGATGTTCTAAATATAAGGCAACCCTATATATACTAGCCGATCTTCCCGGTTATGAACTATGTGAACATAAGTTTATTTTTATATATATCTTCTTTTATTTATATATGATTATTATTGCAAAAGTTAAACCTATTTTACTTGGATTGAAATAATAATTACTCTCATTGTATTCCTTTTATCCTGGAAAAGTGTAATCATGTTATAGGGCTTTATTATGAATAAACAAAAATAAAATGTTGTCTTTGGCGTTTATGAATGTCTCGTGCAAACACAACCCCCTCAATATTATTGTTAAAAAAAAAAACTAATTAATATGACCATTGGATTACTCATAAAAATTTTACTCTAAAGTTGTGGGCTCTTGGTATAGAGATTTGTTTTCAATTGCATCCATGGATATTGAGATAAACACTTCACATATACATAGATTGTGTGAAACCCGAGAAAAAAGAAAAAGAAAATATGTGAAGATTGACTAGAGAAAAAATAATTTGGACTATATATATATATATATATATATATATATATATATATATATATATGATTATTTTTATTTACACAGACATGTACAAAGTCTGCGACACTGGCATCTCGATGTTAGGTTATTATAAACTGAGATCTCATCAGGCAGAGTTAGAATCCGATCTTAACCATAGATCATATTTGGAAAAATGAAATGGAGAAAAAAGAAGAAAAGAAATTTAAAATTTCAAAATTTGGGAAGTCACGTAGTTGTGACCGTTAAGAATCAAAATGTTAAAATCCAAATCCAAATCCAAATATAAAATAAAATAAAGTGAAAAGAGAGATATAATAAAAAGGGTAGAATAAAAAGATAGATAGATAGAAATAAAATGAAATCGGCTGCGATTCAGACAGAAGTAAGGGAAGGGGATGTACATACATATATATATATATATATATATATATATATATGTATATATATATATATAAATAAAATCAGGAATGCGATTTCTCCGTTTTTTAGTGAAATTCCGCTTTTTTGTTCCCTTTTCCCCCCTCTCTGAAAATGTTAATTTGTCCATACTCCAAACAATTCATTAATAAATGTCTTCCTGTCTCCTTTAAAAACAGCGGTCAATAATTTCAATATGAAAAACAAAAAGTATTGTAGATGAACAAACACTCTTCAATAACTCTCCAGACTATATTTTGATAACCTTTTTATGCACACAATTTTACTTTCCATTACTTTATATTGTTTCTTAAATTTAAAAAAATTTTGAATTTCGGCTATTCCCCTGCCAACTTATCCATCTATGTAATTCCTCTGATGATATGATTTTAATCTTTAGAAAAGCCTGGCTTAAGGAAAGAAAAATAAACATGTTTTTATCGAGTATATCTTGCATTGAACAATCGAAGATGAAATAGATTTGTCATTCGCACATCTTTATCTCTCTTCCTTCATTTATCTTTATAACTGCTCTATCTCGTATATTGAGCTTAAATCATTTCACTAAAGGTTCAATTCTCTAAAAGTATACTTTTAGTCTCATATTTTATATATATATATATTTGTCTTTCTCTCTTTTCCTCTCCAACTGACTTAAATAGTATTACTGCCTGTGGTAATTTTGTTTTTTGTTTATGATAGACTATTCCAATCGTTTTATTCTTTCTCTTTATCAAGAGAGAGAGAGTGTGTGATGAAAACCGGAGAAATAGACGATTTATAGAATGGGGGGGGGGTAGGTAGGTAGAAAGTTTGTAAAAGATGGGTCACTTGATAAATTATTTGCAATTTACGGCTAATAAGAACAATTAAAAACGATTTAAAAAAAATAAAATATTTTAGCGTGTATTTTGTCTGGAAAAAAACCTTAGGAGAACAAACCATTGTTTAACTCTGCTTTGCAATTATTTCTTGACTCTATAAATTTATGTCTATTAGTAGCTGACTTATGGCGGCCGAATTTACGGAATGCTTGTTCCCTCTCAACAATGGCAGCTGCACATTCCGAGGTGAACCATTGGGGAGAATGGAGCTTGCTAAAGAATTTTCGCATGGGGACATAGGCTTCAATGCCTGCTTTGACCCATTCAGTTAATTCATTTGCACACTGGTCGGCAGGGAGTGAGAAGGTTTCCCTCCATGGGGCGTCACTGATGTAATCTCTGATTGACTCAAAATCAGCCTGCTCGTAGTATCTTGTTGTTTTGAGTAACGGTTCATCAGCTTTTGGACGACTTTCTAGGGTGATATGTATCATTAACACAATGTGATCAGTATTCCCGAGTGGGCTATGAGCTTTCGTCACACAAGCCTCGGGCATTGAGATCAAGAAAAGGTCTAGAAGTGAGGCTTGTTGGTCTACTCGATCCGGGTCGGAAAATCGACAGTCTGAGAGAGGAAGTGAGCTAAGGAGAAATTATACGTAGAGTTGCCGGCTGCGTCAGTAAGGCTGGAGAATCCCAACCAGTCGCGGTGGTGGGCATTAAAATCCCCAAATACATGTATCTGGGCATTCAAGTCAATTAAGAGTTCTTTATCTATGCTTTCAGAGACAGTTTAGTAGAGTACAGTCCTGTGTCGACGGGGAACGGTATAAGAAATATAAGTAACTGACGCTGTGATGTAAAGTCAATCTAAAGCACACGTAGTCTTGGTCATCTGATTCTAACCTATGCTCTCTAATCAGGAGGAGGGTGTTCCGAACATAAACTCCTAGCCCGTGCATATGTTTGTCAGAGTCTTTACAGTAGAGTGGGAGGTAGTCAGTCATATCAAAGTGGTGAGAGGAGATTGAGGATTGAAGGTTAGTTTCACTTAGAGCTAGGATATCCGGGGAGTTTGTCAGGAGAAACGTTTCTACGTCGTTGATATTGGTTCTAAGTCCCCGGATATTTGTGAATGCGAGCCTCAAGGGCGGAGGAGAAAGTGTTTTTTGTTGGGTGTTTGGTTTAGGTTTGCTTTTATTTTTTTGTAATGACATGTTGGTTTTGTGATAGAGTGGGTTGGGCAAGGTGGGTCCTTGTTTGATGCCAATAAGCTCACACAACCAGTCCATTAGTCGCGACCTGGTCCATGGGGGTTGTGGCCTCGGGAAAGCCCACTGGAATAATTGCAGGGTCTCTTCCCATGCGCGACATGGCACACACATCTACCCACGGTATTATGCAACTGATGATGGAGCAGCCGTTCTTAGCGCTACCCAAGAGTTTGGGCTCCTGTCCTGTCACTCGGAAAAAGCAGCCAGACAAGCTGTCTAACCTGTACCCTCAACCTGTCGGAACAAGAGAGACCCAGACTGGTCATGTAAGACTTAGTGACGAAAAAACTTTCCACAAGTTGCCCAAATAGAGAGAAAGAACGGCGTTCATTGTCCTAGTAAGGAAACAAGGCTAGGCACTGGGTGTTTTTGAGACGTCCCAGTGCTGGTACCTCTGCGCCTGGCTAATAAATAATAGGCAGAACCTATCTACTCCTTAAGCAATTTGTAGGTTTGCAAACCGGATATTTTGTTCGAGATTCCAACTCTAGGAAGGTTTCCTCCCTCCCCAACGGTTTACTGCCACAGCGTAAGTAGTTGGTAGCAAGGTTTTATTGTCAGAGATTTCCTTCTCTTAGATGGATGACCTTACAAGGTCTTCCGGGTCCAACACTCCGAGAGGGGTAAAAATAGCCTGCGCCCATGTACTAGTCGGGTATTTCCTATCCCCCGCAGGTTTATAGAAAAAAAACCCCAAAAAACTTCCATATATATATAGATATATATAGATAGATATGTATATGGGAAATGAAAAAGGAAAAACCAAAAGATGTTTTTTATGTATTCGTCAACGTTTCGTCTTTATTTGTAAGACTTCCTCAGGATTATAATTTTAAGAAAAATGTCATGCAAGTACATGAAAATATTGGGTTGACATGGTGGGTTAATGAGAAGAAGTAGTAGCCACTACTGGGAGCACAGGACCGAGGTCCAGGCTGAGAGATATGTAGATATAAGTTCATTGTATACTAGAGAGGAAACAGAAAGTTGATAATAGGTTTCCCTCTCGCAAGTAAGTACAAATAAGAGAAAGACAGCCAAAACTTCAGGCCAGCGTGGGATTTCAGGAATTTCTTCAGTGGGAAATCAATAGACAGGCAATAAGACAGTATATATCAATAATTAAACACATTTAAGTCAAACACAGAATTAAGTACATTCATATAAGACACATTAAAATTTGGAGGTAATGGTGAGTAGTAGAATATGAAAAACAAGGATAAAGAATAAAATAAGAAAAAAAAGAAAGTGCCTATCTTTCCATCAGATTAACATTGAGAAGAAGCTGGTCGGTCGGTCAGCGTTTGGCCTAGATCTTAACTACAGACTGATGTCGTTGGTTGGACTATATTTTCTTTTTTATCTACATTCGCTAGTGGACTTCCCCCACTCTTAATATTACTATATTTGTATGTATATATATATATATATATATATATATATATATATATATATATATATATTGGTATTTACTATTATTACAAGCAAAACCTACCCGCCATCCTATTATCATCTGATCGTTGCCTTCTTCCAGATTTGAAGCTTGGTTTTGACACTGCCTGTAGTGTCAATTATGTGGTCTTAGTCAGTGCTGCAACAGAAGGTTTCTCCCTACAAATAAAACCACAACTCCAGTTTAAAACAAGTAACAATGTTTTATTTGTGAAGCTACAATTATATTTGATTTCTCTACCGAACGGCAAGAACTCTTAGCTAAACAGACCAGTCCGCTTAAATTCCTGTTTGTACCCAGAGCTCGTCTGAAACAAAAAAAAAAACCTTGTCGTCTTGCTTGAATCTATATAGATATTTGCTTTTATTCAAAGTAGGAGTAGGCCACCCAACAAGACCACTTGAAAATCATAGACTGTTTATCTATAGACATAAAAAACTTACTGCTCAGGAGGTCTCGTATCTGAAGTGAGATTCATTTGTTAGGACTAAGTGGTTTCTTTTAAAGAGTTAATAACTTTTCCAAGTGAAGAAATCAAATTTTTGGTGGTCAAGCCCTGAGCCAGATATATTTTTCATTAATGATCCCCATCATCGACATACATTGCAACCCCACTAAACATGCATTATTGTGCATATTTACAGGTTGACACACTGACCCCTGTTCTATACCAGTCGGCTTCCCATGTTAGGCTCTCTGTTTCCCCTGGCATCAACAGTGCGCATGTTAAATAACTTTTGTTTACATCATCCGACATCACCTTTGAGGTCAACTGCTTACTTGATTCCCCACTTTCTCGGACAATACTATTTCCTGTGCTTGTCGTAGTCTTTGACCTACTTACACCATGGACAGGGAATGTTTTCGTTTTGTTCATTTATTTCCAGAATAATTATTTGTTCTTTTTTATTTTGACCTCAAACACATCTGCAGGCGATCAAATTAAAAATCCGAATTGCTCATAACATTACATTTATATTTGAAATATTAAAAAAAAAAATAGCTCTATTTAATAACGTGGATACTTTTAGAATGCATATAAAGTTGATACAACAAAAAATTATGAATTACCTAATTTAAAACAAAACAATTTTTTAAAAGATTATTTTTAACCGATTACATTTTCTTACCCGATATTAAAAATTCCCACTAAGCTCTGGGGTTTCCAATATCACAGCACAAAGGATTTTCGTGGGACAAAAATTTTATAAAACATGACACAGGACTACCTCCACCCTACCCCTGTTCACGGCTGATACAAACACCCATCTTTCTTCAGCTGTATATTTTTATGTATTGAGCACTTTAGACATTTCGTATTTCGGCAGTTCTCTAATTCTTTTTTCAGTGTGTCGTCTAATATTTTAGATGATTCATGAAACATACATCATCGTATTCGGTTTAATGTCCGTTTTACATGCTGGCATGTGTTGGATGGCTTTTAGAAATTGACTTCCAAACTAACCTATCTCTGGCCAGATCTTTATTCATTCCTCTTTTTCTCAAGTTCGTTCTTATCGTTTACTTCCATGTTTTCTTTGGAATTCCTTTGTAAACTGAACCTGCTACCTCAACTGATCTACATCTACTAACCCAAGAACTCTCATCCATTTTTTTCAGATGAGTTTTATGACAGACTTATTGCAATAACTAGGAAGGAAGCACTTGTTGTGTCAGGAGATTTGAACTATCATGTTGGAAATACCCCTGGGGATTTTGAGGGCGTGCATGAAGGAAATAGATATGGTGATAGGAATACAGAAAGAGAAAGAATTTTAGAATTTGGTTTTGCAATGAACATGTTGGCTGCAAACACCCTTTTTAGGAAAAATGAAAGTCATCTCGTCACATGAATCTGATGCAACGAAGACTCAAGTAGATATATAACAGGTAAGCATAAGTAACATCGCAGGCAACGTTTGAACGATTGAAATCAGCGTCCATTCACAAGGAGCTGGTTTGATCAGAATAGGCCATAGTCACATTTGATCTATAGATTAGATACGGTAGGATTTCTGCACAATCCAATTCTCAGGGATGTGAGTAATATTTTTTTTAGCGGATTTCCATTACTGACATGCAGAAATTTAAAACTAATGTAAACAGACATCTCACTGCACAGCTAATTTAGGTTGACCCCCCCCCCCCCCCAAACCGTCACCCTTTTTTCCCGGTAGACCCTTATGTCTACAGTGGTGGCCTGCCTTGTTTGGGGTGAACTATGTTTTAAAAAAAAAAAAATTTCACTTTTATTTTTTTTATTGAGGGGGAACGGATTTTTGTTTAAATCACGAAAGCCTCCTATGGATGTAAGTTCTCTGCTTTTTTGGGCGAAATCCGCTTTTTTTTTTAAAATCAGAAAAGGCTGATTCTAACCAAATCACTAGAGCCTTCCCACTTTATATTTTTGTCGCTATTTAGCTGGATTTTATTTCTATTTCTTCCCCTCTTGCTTTATCTTTCTTTCCTGTTTTTTGTTTCTCTCTTCCTCTCTCTGTCTTGTCTTACCTTCCTTTTCCCTCTTATGACAGTTCTCTCTGAAAACTGAAAATTTTAATTTTGCTGTGAAGGTGAAGACTTCAAACGACTATGGAGTGGGTAGGGGAGTTAGATGACGTTTGTTTCATCAGACAATGACTTCCTGTCACCTTCCCACATGCAAAATTTTGACTTTCTTAATTGAAACTGATAAGAGTTGTTTAGGAAAACAGTCTTTTTTGTTTTTTATGCTGCCCTCTCCACACACGCGCACACAGAGAGGAGCTGTAAACTCCCCCCTTCCCCTCCAGTTGGGATATTTATCATTCATCTAGATATCACCTTAGAGGGGGGGGGGACATCGGCTACATCACATCCCTGAAATCTTTTTGCTGGTGTTTCTTGCATATTTCTATGCAGGTTTCTAGATTTTGGACCTTCGATAAAGTTGAAAAAGCCTATCAAGAATTTTTCGATTCCAAGTCAAAGAATTCTTACTTTGACCAAATCTAAAAGCTTGTAGGTCTTCGACAACGATGTTCTTTATTTTAAAGTATAATTGTTGCTTTAAATAATTTCTTGCGTAATAAATCATTATTTTAACGGTGCACAAACCTTTTCCCCAATCTATCCTCATTGGATTCCTCATAAAATCATTGTTGAAGAATTACTGACTTGCTTTATTATCGTGACAAAGTATTTATATGCGGCATAATCACGATGACGCACCAGTTCTCGTTAGATCACCAAATTTCAGTGACATCGAGCTTGATACGTACCAGGTGGTTGACTATTTGGGAATAGGAGGCCACTGTATGTGGGATGACGGCAACACCTCCCTGCAAAAACTCATGTCAAGTAGTATGGTTCTTTTGTGCTCTTAAACTGTTGTCATATTTGGACTGGTGAATCTCTGTCTCATTTGAGGGTTCTTGATAAGGTGCAGAAATGTATCTGTAATTTGATTGGCCCAACCCTTTCTTCTTCTCTGCACCCTCTCTCTCACAAACGTGATGTTGCTAGTCTCAGTCTTTTCTATAAATACTATTATGGCATGTTTTCTTTAGAATTGTGATCTATTCCCTGCTTCTTTTGTTCCAGCTCGTTTGACTCGTTGGTCTAGTGGTCTCCATCAATTTGCTGGTTTGATACCTCATTGTAACACAGCTTCCTATTCCAGTAGCTTTTTTTCCAAGAACTGCAGACTTGTGGAACTCTCTTCCTGCTGACTGTTTTCCTCCTACCTTGGTCTTTTCAAGACTAAGACCAATAGACATCTCCTGTCTTTGCAATAATCATATTTCGTTCTTGTTAGCTCCTTACATCAAGTGGCTTCATGCCTTGTCTGGAGTGATTTCCATTAAAAAAAAAAACGGTGCTTGTGCATATCAACCCTGACATTGAAATATTTAAAGAATGTATAAACTTTATTATGTACTTACGTGTTAGCTGAAAATAAGATTGTGCAGAAAAAATTACCCAAATTCATCCAGTATTTATCAAATTATAAGAAAAAGAAAAAAAAGGATTTTACGTACATTTTGACATTTTTGTAAACCCCGAAATCGTGAAAATATGAGTTATCGTCCTTGACCACTGGAAAATCTAAGATACAAAATGGTGGAAATATCTACCGAGTGATAAAATAAATACTGGATGAATTTGCATAATTTTTGGTGTACAGTCTTTTTTTCATCTACCACGTAAGTACATAACAAAGTTTATACATTTCTTTAGCTATTTTATTTTTAAGAGCGGTCTAACATGTCAGGGTTGATATGCACAAGCATAAAAAAAACAACCCAAAAACAAGGATAAGCATGAATTTTCTCATCCTAGATATTAGTCCAAATAATCAAAATTATCAATCCTCATCTCAAAATTTCTGAAACGTTAATTTTCTCACCCGAATCAAAATAAGAAAATTATTAACACCAAGTTAATCCGACACCTTTTTTAATGCAGACAAAATCATGAGAGAAGTTAATAATCCTGCTGCAACCAGACTGGGTGACCAACAAATGGCTCTGTATCTAGCGTGTCATCAGTTTTTTTTGTTTACACTGCACCTGCTGGTGGCAGTATTCCTTTATTTTGAGATTATATCTTATTTTGAGATTATATCTTATTTTGCTTAAATTTAATTCTCGTTATAACTTGACAGGCAACTTGAAATGGCAGTTGTGGCGTTGAACGTAAAAGTTGAACTGCTGAAAACACTTTTAAAACTTTCAAAAGATTTTCTCGCTTAAAGACATGGTAAGTATATACTTTGTGGGTTCGAGGTTTGTTGATGGATTATTATTATTATTATAGTGAAATCTGCTAATCTAACAAAATGGTTAATTTGGTAAAGCTCTGGAACCAAACTGCTGCTACCAGATCAGGCTATCCGAAGATACCGGCTTCCTGACTTAAAATGCACCAAACATTGATGTTATTGTTTTTTTTCTCTCCTTACCTTTTGCAAAACTCAATCATGTTCTGCAAAATCAAAAACAAAAACATTTTTCCTCGTCAAAACAACCAAACCAAACACCATGAATAAATATTTGAAGATATAAAGTACTTGAAGCATAAAAACTTTTACCAAAATGAACTGATTCAGCATTAAATAACCCGAAAAGGGTTGATATGCCGGAAACCAACCAAACAATCTGGAACCAAGGAAAATCTGTGTTGAATCTGCGTAGTGATCAACTGAGAGTTGTCTCCCCTGGACTATATAAGTGTTTACTCATTGTTCCATTTGGCAAATTAATGTACACGCTCCGACAAAAAAAGATGAAAAAAAATATATTATACTTCACCAGTGTTTGCACTCGCTATTTATCTAGATATATTACCAAATTATTCATATAAAATCATAGAATTACGTCAATGATTTAATTTTAATGTATAAATTATCATTTCTGATGACCTAAGAAATTGTTGACTTTATTATAACGTGGAGGAGTTCTTTCCGAATTCATTTCTGGCAGCGGACTAAGTCTGAGATAGTGTCCTGACTTGCTATTTGTTTTCTTGTTTCCCCTCACCACTTGAAATGGTTTCGTCCGGGCCTTAAAAAAAGGCACATGTTTTACGTGCTAACTTTTGTATGATTGGTGAAAGTACATATATTTATCTCTATTTATATAAAGTTAGGTATGCGTATATGTTTATATATTTGTATGTACAGAATTCACTCTTAAATTAACCGATCATTATGAATTTGGGAACACAGCTGCTAAGGGATTGTAATGTGCGCTATATTTAGTTTCATGCAAAAGGTGTTATGGGCATCATAAAAAAACCTTGACACTTCCAAAGCATGTGGGCCTTATCTTATACCAGTTATAGTAATAAAGAAATCCTCTGCTGTCCTCTCCAAAGGCTACAGCAATGCCTTGCTGAATCTTGCTTCCCGGATAGCTGGAAAATTGCCTCTTGGTACCAGTCTTCAAGAATTCTGGAGATAGAACTGACCCTCAGAATTATCGACTCATCAGTCTACTCTCACTCTTTGCTAAAATCTTTGAATTCTTAATCTAGCGATAGTCCATCACCTCGTTAATGCTAAACTTCTTTCTGACCATCAGTATGGATTTAGGTAAGCACAGTCTACTGCGGAGTGCGGATATACAGGGTGGGCAAAAATAAGGGTCCTATTTTTAAAAATTCATAACTTTTTTATTTATTGATTTTTTTTTTTTTTTTTTTTTTTTTTTTTTTTTAGAATAAGTAAAGGACCCCTTCCGAAGCAAGCATGAGCCGTATTAGCCCTAAGGAACGTACCCTCATTTAGAAAACATTATTTTTGCTTAAAAAACTCAAAACAGTGTAAAAAACAATACTTTAGCTTTTGTAAGTTTTAAGAAGTGTTTTTCGGCTAAAATTTGTTTCGTTTATTTCAAAAAATCTCGGAAGGGTCAGTCTACACACACATAAAGTTTGGTGAGTTTAACTTTTATTTTGTGGAAGTTATTCAAATTCAAGTTATTCAAATTTAAAGATAGGACCCTTATTTTGGCCCACCCTGTACTAACGGTCATCTCCGAACGCATATACTATACACTGGACAAGGCAGGTAAAGCTAGGACGGTAGCGCTTGATATATCCAAAGCCTTTGATAAGGTCCGGCATAAAGGTCTTCTCATAAGAATTAATTCATATGGTATTACTGGACAAAAAGAAAGATCCAGGTTGTCATCCAAACAACATTGCATAAATGCAGGAATACCCCAGAGATCGATCCCTGGACCATTATTGTTTCTGATTTTCATAAACGACCTCCCTGATGCAATTGTGTCTTAGATGGGTATATTTGCTGACGGCACTATGCTCTACTCTCGTCATGTGGGTAAAACGGATGCGCACATATCCGAGGCAATGGCTGAATCTTTAGAAAGTGACCTCCACTCTGTAGTAGAATGGGGTCATAAATGGATGGTAATGTTTAATGCTGCTAAGACAAAGCTTCTTTTTTTCAACAACTAAAAGAAACCTTATCAACCACTGATTGCCATGGCAAATAACACCTTACTTGAGAGTCCAATGTTCAAACTCTCTGTCCTAACATTCACAGGTGACATGAATTGGAATAAATACATAGAAGACATTGCCAAAGCTGCTGCAAAGAAAGTAGGCGCCCTCTACCGTGCTGGAAAACTTCTCACACCTGACAGTATCCTATATCTCTACAAAGCCACCATCCGCCCATGCATGGAGTATTATTGTCACATCTGGGCTGGTGCACCATCCACTAGTCTCTCCCTCTTAGACAAGGTCCAAAAAAGAGTCTCTAATCTAATAGGTCCCTCACTATCCACCAAGCTCCAGCCCCTGTCCCATTGCTGCAATGTTGTATTCTTGTGCTTGTTTTACAAATACTTCAATGAAATGTACTCCGATGAACTTGCTGCTCTGGTGCCCCCTCGACGTAAATACACTTGACCAACTCGACAATCAACTAAATCCCATCCATTCACTGTGGAGGTCCCCAGATGCCGGAGAGCCTTCTACTCCAATAGCTTCTTTCCTCGAGCAGCCGGTATTTGGAACTCCCTCCCTGCTCCCTGTTTCCCGACTGTACCGACATGCAGAAATTTAAAACTAATGTGAACAAACATCTAACTGCACAGCTCCCAAGTTATGATCCTCTAAACTTTCACCCTAATTCTCAGTAGCCTCTTACGTCTACAGTGGCAACTTGCCTTGTTTGGGATGAACCCAGTTTAAAAAAAAGAAAAAAAAAGAAAAATGGGGTAAAAGCCATTTGTGAAAATTCAGATACCTTAAACTGTTATGAAATTTTAATAATAAGTATTAGACATCAATTAATAAATATTTCCCAAATTTCTTTCTTTAGAGGGTTTTCAGGGGACATAATATGGACACAACCTCCTTCCAATTTGAAAATTTAAATATTTCAGATTTGCCTTAAAGTTGATCCATAGTCAGTAGACACCAATTAAGTAAGATTCATTGAATTTTAATTTCTTTTTAAGATCCCTTAAGCTTAAGCCTTAAATTTGAGACATTTTCTCGAATCAAAATCATCTAATAGATTTTGATCAAAATTCATCTTTGCAAGGGGTCATAAAAATGGTGCAAAACTGTTCTGTTTGAGGAATCAGTTTTACCTGTCCTAGGATGAGTATTTTCTAGTATATATATACAAATATTATTTATATATATATATATATATATATATATATATATATATATATATATTAGATCACGTTCCAAATACAGAATCTCATCACCCATACATACTTTTAAAAAATTATAAATTTGCCATACAGTTCGAACTCAGCAGACATGAATAAGCAAGTCCAACACTCTGTCTGAAGACGATTGGGAGAGTCAGTGTAAAGTACTCGCAAAAATTGGAACAAAAAAAAAAACACTTACATTCAACAGAAATACATGAAGGATTATCCGAAAGATCGAGAAGATCAAAAAAAGACTAATTAAACAAAAACATTCGTGCAATACAATATCATTTGTCTAAATATACTAGAAGAATATAGCATTTAGGTAAAATGCTTTTCCGTATAAACAATTAGATTCGTTCAAAAGTATCTCAACCAAAAATAAACAAAGAAACAACATCTCTAAAAAAGCGATACATTCCATCATTAGCTCAGTGGTAGAGCTTCTGCTTTCAGACTCTGTGATCCTGGTTTCGAATCTCGCTAGGTTGAGCCATGCTGATGAGTCATAAAAAAGACGAAACACGTGTCCGTGGATAATTATATTTAAAAAAAAAAAATGTCTTTCCACATTTGCGGGGATAACATTTGTAAGGGGAAAATTATTCCCAACTAGCATTTAGGTAAAATGCTTTTCCGTATAAATAATTGAATTTGTTAAAAAATAAACAAATAAATTACATCTAGAATAATATTTATATTTATATATATATATATACATATATATATATATATATAAATATAAATATTATTCTATATATATATAAATATAAATATTATTCTATATATATATATAAATATAAATATTATTCTATATATATATATAAATATTATTCTATATATATATATAAATATAAATATTATTCTATATATATATATAAATATAAATATTATTCTATATATATATATATAAATATAAATATTATTCTATATATATATATATAAATATAAATATTATTCTATATATATATATATATAAATATAAATATTATTCTATATATATATATATATAAATATAATTCTATATATATATATATATATAAATATAAATATTATTCTATATATATATATATATAAATATAATTCTATATATATATATATATATAAATATAAATATTATTCTATATATATATATATAAATATAAATATTATTCTATATATATATATATAAATATAAATATTATTCTATATATATATATATAAATATAAATATTATTCTATATATATATATATAAATATAAATATTATTCTATATATATATATATAAATATAAATATTATTCTATATATATATATATATAAATATAAATATTATTCTATATATATATATATATATAAATATAAATATTATTCTATATATATATATATATAAATATAAATATTCTATATATATATATATATATAAATATAAATATTATTCTATATATATATATATATATAAATATAAATATTATTCTATATATATATATATATATAAATATAAATATTATTCTATATATATATATATAAATATTATTATATATATATATATATATATATATTACTAGAAGAATACACATTGGTCTTTATTATAGAGCGGAGATTCTCCAGTTAGTAAAAATGTCTTGTCAGCGAGTACTTTATTGCAGTTACAGTAAACTTCTATTTATTAAACGTCACTTTTCCCTTGTTCAAGGGTCAGACATTTTCTGATATGACGCAAACCCACTCTTCCGGTTCTCACGGTTCAGTGAGTCAACCTCGTCTTGCCAATTCATTTTATCTATAGAACGAAGTAAAGTAAAAATTATGGACAGATTCTTGAAACCTGAACATTTGAATATATCTGTGAATACAGTTTCAGCGTGTACGATATTTAATTATTGGTTTTAAAGCGTCTTGTTCCTAAAAAAAAAATCTTATCAACCCTTACCTCCATAATGATATTGAGAAACTGGATGTTGCGATGTCCGTATACATTGATTGATGTCGATTAGACGAAAATACAGGGAGGCTGAAGTGAAACACGTTTATTTACTTAGGTGTACAAACCGGAACTGCTGACGGTGAGCCCGAAACCGGAAGAGGGGATATGGGAAGGGAGTGGGAGGAGGGCTAGCTAGATTTCTATTGCTGATACTACAACATCCCCTTCTGTATTAAAGGAGAAGTACGTTGGGCTGTGATGGGCTGGAGAGGTTGCTGGGTGGGGGAGATAGTTCATTTTGTTCTGTTACAGGTCGAGCCGCTGGGTGGGTTTGCTCGTCCTGTTCTACCTACGTAGTTTGGCAGGTGTTGATGGAACTGGTGGATGTGTGCTTGAGATGGTTGATGGTTGACCACTGGCTGGCCGTGGTCCCTGTGCTGGGATAGTGCTGTGAGGGTAAGGGACTCGGTGTGTGCCACAATAAGTTTTCCGTTGGTGCTGGCATTTCGTGTTGTCCGCCTTTCCCTTTGTTGGCCTTAATAACTGCCGGTTTCTGCGATGGATTCCACCGTTGGCGAATTTTACTACATATGACCTTGGCTCTGCTGCGATCTGCACAATCTTTCCAGGTTCCCAGAGTCTGGTTCTTTTGTCCTGAACATGAACCTGTTGGCCGGTATGTAACTGTGTGTGTTGATGGCTATTCTTTCGGTCATACCACTTTTTTGTTTCTTCTTTGCTCTTCTCCAACTCTAGCTTTGTTTGTTCATCCCCTAGTTGTTGTTTCGACACTAGTGGGGTCCTCATGGGTCTTCCATTCAGTAGTTTTGCTGGGGATTTGATTTGAGCTGATAGCGGTGTGGCCCTGTACGCCATCATTGCTAGGTGGGTGTCTGTGTTCGTTTCTCGTGCTTTCAACAACAACTTTTTACAGACGCCCCCCATCCTTTCTGCGAACCCGTTTGACTGGGGGTGGAGTGGTGACGAGGTAGTGTGCCTAAAGTTGTACGATTTGGCAAAATCTTCAAACTCTGCACTGGAATACTGGGGCCCATTGTCACTGAATACTGCCTCCGGGACACCTCGTTCTTCGAACAGGAGCTTCATTTGTCGGATTACTGCAGCTGATGTCGTCGAGTGGAGACACCGTATGAAAGGGCTGCGGCTGAAATGGTCCCCCACCAGTAAAAATTCCTTATCTTCCATGGTAAAGATGTCGGTACTGACATACTGCCATGGGTAAGAAGGGGTCTCGTGCTGGAGTAGTGTTTCTGATGGGAGACTGGGTTGGTACTTCTGACATGTGGAGCAGTCTCTAATTAGTTCCTCTATGTCTTTGTTGATACCGACCCAGAACACTGCTGTTCGGGCCAGTAAGCGGGTTTTCTCTATCCCTTGGTGGGATGAATGTAGTTGTTGTAGGATGTCTGGTTGAAGTGAACGAGGTATGATGATTTTGTTGCCTTTAAGGAGGACTCCATCTTGGAGGCCAATTTCGTCCCTATAATTCCAAAAAGCTTGTACGTGAGAGTGGCAGCAGGATCGATTTTCTGGCCATCCAGACATAACTGTGCTGGTGAGCTGTTTTAATACTGGGTCTTTGGGTGTTTCTGCCTTGATCTCTAGCAAGCGAGTTGGGGATGCGTTCAGGTGTGCGTTAAGCAGATGTATGTTGATGTCTACATCCCTGATTGGTTCCCCTGGGATTGGTGACACCCTGGACATGCAGTCGGCTATGGGAATGGATTTTCCTGGATTGTATTTAACTGTGAAATCATAGCCTTGGATTTTAAGTAACATTCTCGCTAACCTTGGTGGTGCATTAGCAAGATTCTTTAGGGCTATTGATTCTAGCGGTTTGTGATCAGTTATTATTGTCACTGCTTGGCCCCATACATAGTGATGGAACTTTTCCAGCCCAAAAACCACTGCTAGCATTTCGCGTTCTATGTTCGAGTACCTTGTCTCAGGCCCCGACAGGGTTTTGCTTGCTAGAGCGACCGGCATTCCATTTTGGATGAGGGCTGCACCCAGTCCAGCTGATGATGCATCAACCTGTATATTTATTGGCGCTTTTGGATCAAAATATTTAAGCACAATTGCTTTCCCTACTTCGTCTTTTATGCTGTTAAAAGCCATCTGTTCCTGTTCAGTCCAGATGAATTGAGTTTTTGTTGACAGAAGATCTCGGAGTGGCTTGGTCAGCATTGCCAGTTGTGGCGAGAATTTGTTTAAATAATTTGCTAGCCCAAGAAAGCTTGCTAATTGTTTTTCGTCTTTTGGTGGTTTCATTTGGACGATCGCCTCTGTCTTCTTTGGGTCTGGTTTTATTCCATCCCTTGATATAATGTGGCCAAAAAAAGAGATTTCTTGCGTGCGGACCACTAATTTATCCGGGTTGAATTTGCAGTTCTTAGACCGAGCTCTTTCTAGGAGTTTGTTGAGTGCTATGTCATGATCGCTGCCATCCTCCTCAAATCCAACGATAACGGTGTCGTCCGATATTGAGAGGACATTTTTAATGTCCCCAAAGGTCTCAAACATGGCCCGCTGAAATTCGTCTTGCGCACTCTTGACCCCCATTGGGAAGCGCTTAAACATATAGCGTCCCTCAGGAGTGATGAATGTTGTAAGTTCTCTTGATTTTTTGTCCAGCTTCATGTTCCAGTAGCCTGATTTCACATCCACTATTGAGAACCATTTTGCTCCATGAAGTCTGGAGATGATTTCCTCAAATGTTGGTGTAACAAAGTGTGGCCGCAACACTGCCCTGTTTAAGTCCTTAGGGTCCAGGCATAGTCTGACAGATCCATTGGCTTTTGTGACGCATACAAAAGAGTTGACCCAGGCTGTCGGTTTTGTTACAGGGGTTATTATATCTTGAGCTACAAGGGAGTCTAACTCTGCTTTGAATTTCTCTTTCAAGGCTATTGGTACCCGACGGGGTGGGTGTATTACTGGGGGTATTGACGGGTCAATCTTGATGCTGTACTCCCCTGGCAAGCAGCCAATGCCTTCGAATATGTCAGCAAATTCCTTGAGTATCCGTTCTCTTTCTTTCGTATCTCCTTCTGGTTTTGATTGTACTGCCGCGGGTAAAGTGGTGTGGTCTTGTTTTGGTATATTGGTCCCTATTGTAAAATTGAGGGTCACTAGTCCTAGTTTCCTAGATGTCTGGAGGCCAAGTAGCGCGGGTCCATCACTTCTTACTACATGGAAGTTGGTACTTGTGAACTTGTCACCATATCTGACTCCTAGGTGACATACGCCCACTTGGTCGATTTGAACACCCCCAAAGGCTAATAGTCGGATGGGAGTGTCTTGAAGGTGTACATGCTTGAGTTTTTTGAAGTATTCCCAAGGGATAAGGTTGCTCATAGCGCCTGTGTCCACCTTTGCATTTATTTTTATTTGGGATCTGTTGTTCCCTATTCTTAATTCCGCATATGCCTCTCTAGCATCTGTTGGAGTATGTGATTTTGCTGATATGGTATGGAAATATGCCTCTTTTGGCAAGTCGTCATCTTCTTCGTCGCTGTGTGCTGTTATGTTGTGAGCGTTTCTATATCTTGGGGGTTTTGCCGATCTTAGAGGTCTATCGTGCTTATTAATGGAGTCTTTTGTGTCTCTGGTGCGGCAAACAACTGCAAAATGCCCTGTCCTCCGGCACTTCCCACAGGTTTTTCCTTTTGCTGGGCATTCACCTCTGTAATGGCCTTTTCCACAGAAGTAACATTTATTATAATACTCCTTCCCCGTCTTTATTGCGTGGGCATCTTCTGTTCTTTCCTCGGGGATCTTTGGTTCTCTACGTGTGTTTTGTATTGCCTCCACCTGCTTCAGTGTTGCCTCTTCTGTCTCTGCAGCCTGTAGCGCTTCTGCGATGCTGAGATTCTTTCCTTCTTTGAGTAATGCCTTTTGTGTGGACTTTATGTTCAGTCCAAAAATAAAAAGGTCGACCAGAAGGGTTTTCTCGACGGGGAGATCGTACTCGCACTGTTTTATTATTTGCCTTAGTCTCTTCAAGAATCCGTGGGCTGCTTCATCAGGTTGTTGCCGGCACTGTAGGAGCTGGTATCTCGCGACGCGGAAGTTTGACCTCGGCTCTATATATGCGCGAAATTTCTTGATGTAGTGTTCTACATTGCACGCTTCACCTGCCTCAAATTCAAATGTGTAACTCAAATCTTGGCCTTCTATTCCCGACCATAGCAACAGATAATTCACTTTTACGTCTTCACTTGCATCTTTGAGAGGTCCGTTAAAGTGCAACATAACCTGTCGAGCGAATCTGTCGAAATCTTTTGGTAAATTGGCACTCTGCCAATCCATAGACGGGGGAGGTAATTGACAGGCCATTGTTGATAAAGTGAATTAGTACACGTAGAAGAAATGAAAACGAATACGTATTATTATTTTTTATTTTTTATTTTTTTTTGTTGTGTAACTTGAGTTATTAGCGTACGGTATTTGTATATAAATTATTTTGTTGTTGTTGTTGTTGTTGGTTTAGAAAAACAACAATAACAATATGGATATGAATAGCGAATCGCCTACCTTCACAGGGTCTTGTTCTGGCGTTTTTCGACAGCGTTCCTCTGTTTGCTTGTTTTTTTTTTTTTTTTTTTTTTTTTTTTTTTTTTTTTTTTTTTTGGTATTATGTCCGTGACTTTGTAGATTCACTTTACACCGTGACTTACTTGTTTTGAGTTCCTCTTTTACCGTCTCCACGTGTAGACTGCTGACCCGTTTCTTTTTTTTTTTTTTTTTTTTTTGTTTATCTTCTCTATTTTTTTTTCTCTGTTGTTGTTCGACTTTTCTACGATAACTGTAGATGTCTATAACTTATTTGCAACCACTTCTGACACCATGTTGCGATGTCCGTATACATTGATTGATGTCGATTAGACGAAAATACAGGGAGGCTGAAGTGAAACACGTTTATTTACGTAGGTGTACAAACCGGAACTGCTGACGGTGAGCCCGAAACCGGAAGAGGGGATATGGGAAGGGAGTGGGAGGAGGGCTAGCTAGATTTCTATTGCTGATACTACAACACTGGATGCTTTGATAAATTGTATTTCCTCCGATGTATATGACTACGTTGCTAAAAACGTTACATTTGATAACTTACACACACATTTTTTATTTATTATTAATTGATTATTTATTGGAATCAAAAATTTCATAGCCTAAGGTACTTTTAAAAAAAATCTTATTTAAAAAAAAATAAAATTTAATTACAAAATTAAATCCACCGGAATGCATTTCAGTTTCTTCATAAACAAGTCAGCTGTTTTAGTCTGTTAGTAGTTGGAAAGAAGAAGAATGAATTACTTTGTGATCCTTTGAAATTTGAAAGGAATTTGGAAGCATTTAAACTGTCAAACTGTCTTTAAAATTCTTAGAAAATCCTCATGTATTAAAAGATTGAAAGCCTTTGAAACTATTTACATCCAATAATTTTATAAATAAAGATTAAAACAAGATTACCATAATTATAGTTTTATACCAATTTGGTTCAATTTCTGATTTAATGACTAAATAATACTGTAATACTTAAATTTAACTTTCAAAATCCTATTTTAAAAAAATTCGGTGAAAAACAGAAAACAAACCAGCATAGGTTAAAAAAATAGAAAAAGCAAAATAAAAGTTAAAAAAAGCTCCCTGGTAACACCGGGTTGGTATAGCTGACGCCCCTATGCAATTATTTAGTTTCAAAAGGTCATTTAATTATTAATGTTTTAGTCAACTTTAAATCCATATCTTGTTGCTAACTAGCTACATCATGCATGCATGTTGGCATCCTCCCAGGACTGAGGCTAATTCCATGAGCTGCGATCAAACGCCATCTGACATGCTCTCTTAATATAATTATTCAATTAAGGTAATAGGTAATGACTGAGACGATAATATCATGACGAACAAACACTACCCCCCTTCAAAAAAGGAGGAGTTGATGCCTGGGAGGATGATCTCATAACAACAGAATAGATAGTACACTACCCCCCCCCCCCCTTTGAAAAAAAGGAGAAATTATTCCCTGGGGTGAGGGTCTCATGACAACAGAACAGATTACTACATTACCACCTCCCCCAAAGGAGGATGTAATATCTGGGAGGATTAGCCTCACCTCTTTTAAAAGGAGGTAATTCCTGGGAGAAAAATCTTATGACAACAGAATTGACACTAAACTACCCACACCAATCAAAAGCTAATACAATCATAGATTAAATCAGGGTTGTTTTTTTTAGTCATTTAAAGGTGCCTAGTCAAAAAAACATTATTTTTTATAGTTCCTTGACCTTTTGGCTAAGATAATATATTTAGGAAAAAATAAAATTTCAAACAAATTTTGGGTTATCTTTAGTAGGACAGCCCATAGTGTAAATGTGGTATTGTTGTGACTGAGATGATTCTAGTTAAGAGTAGGATAAACATTTTTATCACTCTAGACCAAGGATGACCAATGAACCCCATTTTCCCTACACCTTTGATGGCATTGTGTCTAATTTGGTTTAAATGTAAATTTTTAAATATTTTCTGCAAATAAATAATTCAAAGTGTAGTATCTGTTCTCAGCATACCAGTGACATCGGACGTTTTACTATCGTTTAAAATATTGCATATATATAAGCAAATATGAAAATGAAAATTACAAATGTATATTACAGAATATTAATTTAGTACAAACTGTTTAAAAATAAATATGCAAATCAGCAATACCTTAAGTTTTTTATGGGTGTTTGAAGATTACTATATATACGGTATTACAAAATCTTATGTTGTATCATAAAATCAAATAAGCATTAGTCGTTTTAATGGTAATATAGTTAGGATAGGTGGAAAAAAAGTTTTGCATTTATTCATTTAAACAATAGGTAACAATTTTTTTTTTTTTATGGAAATCGCTCCAGACAAGGCATGAAGCCACTTGATCTAAGGAGCTAAAAAAATACTACTTCATGGTCAAAAACTAACCAACGATAAGTGTTAGATAGATTACGACCCAGAAAACAGCAATTCTTCCCCTTTTGTCAGAAACATCGCTCATGGAATGTGACGACTAAAGGACAAAATGAGGGAAGCAAGAGTTACGAAAGTAAACCTATGGCCCACTCTCTATTCTCCTTACTAGTATATGTACCCCCTCTCGCATCAATATTTAACATTTCTTCTGCGGAGGATCCTGTCATGATAAAAATGTATGTGTCGTGGAAAACGTCACCTGTTTTAAATATAAGAAGTAAGAGTATTTCTTGAAAATGTCTTTTTTTTACACCACAAATGACATCTGCCAAAAAACGAGTGACACCACTGATGAAAACAAGCATTAAATCCACTTCTTTAGGATCTCTAAAACAGGTCACCATAGGTGTTTGTTGGGGGGGGGGGGGAAAGAAGCTACTTCTCTTATGGATTCTTGAAGCCCTAGATCAGGGGTGGGCAATCTCTGGCCTGCGGGCCACATCCGGCCCGCGAAGGCTTAGCGTCCGGCCCGCCACCCTGTTACGCTTTATTATTGCAATCCAGCCCGCGGACCTCCCAGTAAAACTCATATCATTTTGTGACATAGATGTAAAAGTAGGTTTCAATTAAGATTTACAGTAGGATAAAAATGTATAAACATCAGCGAGCGATGATGCATGTATATTTAATTTTTCTTTAACTATTAATTTCAAATCCTTGGCATGAGATAAAAATTGAAAAAGAGAAAGAGAGGGGCAAAGAGGAAACGTGAGACAAGGAAAGGGCATGAAACAGAGAACTTATGTAAGGTGTGTCAAAACGAATGCTGGATCAACTTGCTACTTCCCCCGTCATTATTTTTTATGATTCCAAAATAGCTCTTCGTCGGCGCCTTTTATAACATCACATGCAGAAGTCCCTTGAGAAAAAATATCAGATTTGTAGAGTGTTCAATGCAATTTTTGTACAATTTATTCATGTAAACAAAATATAGTAATTCTGAGATTTCGTTTTTCACTCCGGCCCGCGATCTCCTTCCAAAAGTCTCATCTGGCCCTCACTCTGAAAAGGTTGCCCGCCCCTGCCCTAGATCCTTTATTTCACATAGTTATGTTAAGAAGCACAGACTATAGATGAAGTCTATTGTAACAATATTTAACATGAGACAAGTAGGTTACACAAAATATAGTTTAACGGATGGAATTGATGTAGCAAACAGAAAGTCGCTTTCTGGATGTGATGTAGTATAGTGAACCATGACAAAAAGGTGGACAAGACTCTCTCTTGCTTTGGCTCTATCTTTGAGATGAGGCAGACAGGCTTCAGGATGCATGTTGGGAGAAAACTAGTAACTCTCTACTAAAAATAAAACTAAGAAAAATATTAAAACCCCAAATGGTTGTTATTACACATTGCTAACTACTACAGAGAGACACAGATCGCTTATACTCACTGCTACTATGATCGACACCCAATGTCACACCACAAAGACATATTGCTACCACTCTGCTAATAGATGTCATTCGTCAACATACATTGGTCATATTTGTTACGTGACGAAAATTCATTCGCTGTGTTCCAGAAAACTTCTTGAACCATAAAGAAGATAAGGGCTATGTTACAACCCAACTGGTAATGAATCCATGGCATCATCATCATAAATTAGTTTATTAAAGCACCATGTAAATGTGATATAGACTTCAATCAATTTTATTGGCAAAATATAGCAAGGTGCAACAAGCCATGTAAAAAGACAGAAGATATTGCATCTATATACCATCTGAATATTTGCCCAAGACGACTTTAAATCAAGATATGGTAAGCATCATCACAACCTGTTCTGGCAGGCTGTTCCAGGGAGCAGAAACACAGACAGAGAATGCTGTCTTTCTTCTGTTTAGACGAAAGTGAATTTTTAATTTAATTTTGTTTCTTTAATTGAATGAAAATTTCAAGGCAAAAATTTCAAGACAAAAATTGTAAAAAAAATTTGAAATTATTTTTTTCTAAGAAACTTTCCGACCAGCAATGTATCTCCACATGAGCAACACGGGGTGAATACCACTAGTATCTATATATATATATATGTTGTTCTCACTCATTAAGCTATACGACTCCGCTGATGAAGGTCCGATTTTCTTGGATCTGAAACCTTGGTCCGGATGTTGTTGTAACACTTTATTTAATATTAATAAATATCATGCTCTTATTAATTATTTAGTTAATTTTACTTTTGCATTAATAATTGAGCACTCTGCTGGGAAACTCTCCCAATTAAGAAATACGGTATATATATATATATATATATATATATATATGAATATAAATGATAATTTATTTCATTTTGACTACAAAATTGATTTTGTTTCACGAGAGCGATTTGAGGTGCTCACGATTGTCATGTCTTGAAATATTTCAAGACCTGACGATCGTGAGCGCCTCAAATCGCTCTTGTGAAACAAAATCAATTTTGTAGTCAAAATGAAATAAATTATCATTTATATTCATATTTCTGCTCTATATTTTTATTGAGCACTCTCATAAACCCGGTTCAACTCCCCTGGATTTATACCCTGTGGATCTATACCATACTCGGGTTATATATATATATATATATATATATATATATATATATATATTACAATGACCAAAGGAAAAATCAATCCATTACCATAATTTTTATTTATTTATTTTTCTCAATTTCCTCATTTTCCAACTTCCATGAATACCTGTATTTCTTTCCTTAGTCTTAGAAACAAAATTTATATTTATATTTTTCCAATTTTAAAATTTTTTCATATCTTATGCTCGTTTCACAGTTCAGTCAAAAAAATATATAGTTTTTATTAGCTGGTTATCAGAGAAATTGTTTATTTAATAGTAATGGAAAAACATCAATCTAGAAAGGAAGACAAGAAAAGCCAAGAAGGAGGCTTGATAAAAACAATTGCAAGTTAAAAGGCATGAAAAAACTCACATCAAAAGTTTACATATCTTGATTCCCCCCTCCCCCAAAAAAGGTGTTGCACTCGAAACTTGGAGCAATTTCAAGTTTCTCTCTTCAATAAAGAATAGGAATATAAAACGATCTTTAGTAGGCCGGAAAGATGACCTTAAGAAAACGAACATACTTTTTGGCCAACCCAATATTTGTTAAAATTGGACTTGACAACGATCATGTTGTAGTTAGATACTGAACTCCCAAAACACAGAACTGATCTTGCTTCTCTGCCACGTACTTCCTGTATACGTCAGCTCTAACCTATAACTTGACCTCTAATGGAAAATTACATTTTTATCTTATGTGGAATTTTCGTTTTTAATACTAGTTTTACACACCCCAATCCAATATCACTACACTGGCAAAGAACACCTACCACCCACAAGGAAATGGTCAATGTGAGCAATGTAATGGGATCATCTGGAAACACATCTCATTACATTTTGTACAAACTACGAACACCTACTTGGTTATCTATGCCAGGTTCTGACTGTTTAGATCGCCAAGTTTGTACTAATACATATTTTTTTTTTTACTAATGGGTCACCGCTTATAAAGGCTCAGGAGCCACTCGAGGATAAGGGTTAAGTAGATTGTCAGTTAGACGATGATCACCATCACGAGAGGATTGGAAGCAATGGGTGGAATAGGTAGACGATTACTTAAAAGGAATCAATTATTCAAGTGGACGGCTCAACAAGTATTTGTTTACATTAGACTTGAAGACAACCATGTTGTAGTCGATTGGGAAGCAGCCTCATGGTATTTTGTTCCATAGATGGGATGTTCTAGGAAAGAAACTTTGTTCATGGAAGTTTCGTTTGTTTTTTTATACAGAGAGAGAAAGCAAAGTTGTTTGCTTTGTTTCTAGTTAAACAAGTTCTTGCTGTGAATGTTTTACGGGGTGGGAGGCATTGGAGCTCAGTCGAGCCATATAAACCTTTGGTAGACACAGTATAATTACTAGAAGCAAAGCCACAATTTGCTCCTGTAAAATTCATCGATGGCCATGGAACTACAATATCGTTAAAGGATTTCGCCCTATTAAGAAACTTTTCACAGATAGAAAAAACAATGGATTATAATCCTATGTTTCTGATTGATTGGTTTGTTTTACGACATATCAACCTCTTATGGGTCATTTAATGGCGAATAGAAAGAATATAAACGAATGTACGCTATTAAAAAAAACTAATACTACCGACAGACATGAATCGAATAATAATCCACAAGCAGTTACTAACTCAGATTCAAAATCCTTCATCTAGATTCCACTTTACATGCTGACATGTGTTGGGTGGCTTTTAGAAATTGACTTCCAAACTAACGTATCTCTGGCCAAATCTTATTTATTCTGCTTTTTATCAAGTCCATCTTTATCACTTCCTCTCATAATTTCCATGGCTTTCCCTTGCCAACTGACCCTATTACCTCAACTGTTCTACATATACTAACACAAGAATGCTCATCCATTCTTCCAATGTGACCAAACTAAAATGTCTCCTGTTTTGTATGCATCTCATTATATTATCCACATTTAATCTTCCTCTGAGGTCATTAGATCTAAGCATGTCTTTAAGACTCACGTTACACATCCATCATATCATATCAAACGTAATTGCCTAAAAAAAGTAGAATGCCATTTAGGAGGGGGGGGTTACGGAGAGTGTTAATCTACAACGCATGTCCTCATTCCTCACTGGTCAGGTTTCACTTCCAAACATCATCACACTGTGTACATATGCCTGACTTTTGTCTTGGTCAACAGTGGTAACGCTCTGCTGGTTAGTAATGGCAGTAGTTCCTTGAACTTACTCCATCCACTCCTAATTCTTGCAATCCCACTAGCACCTGATGATGAGAGTTATTGGGTTAGCAGATGTAGAACAGTTGAGGTAGCAGGGTATGTTGGCATGGGAAGGCCAAGGAAAACACGAGAGGAAGTGATAAGTATGGATTTGAGACAAACAGGAATAAATAAAGAGAAAAAGTTAGTTTGAAAATTAATTTTTAAAAGCCGTCCAACACATGCCAGCATGTAAGACATACATTAAATCGAATATCATTATTATAATTATGGTTTATGCGAAGACTTTACTGCAGTTTCATGGTTTCTTCATTTCTCAAAAGTGTATTTAATATACCTGATGCTCCAATGTTATCACCAAGGTAACAAAACTTCCATACATCACATTGTGTACACATGCCTGATAGACGTTCCCCTTGGTTGACAGTGGCAACGCTCTGCTGGTTAGTAATGTCAGAAGTTCCCTGAACTTACTCCATCCACTTCTAACTCTTGCAATAACACTAGCACGCACTCCTCCCTGTGTTCCAATGCTAAAAACTTCTGAACAACCTCAATAGCCTCACAAACAATCTAAATGGTTTTGCTGAGACACAGATCCAAACCGTTAAATGGATGTTACTCAAGGCAAAGCGAGAGGGAAGAGATCCTGATTTAGCGACAAACAACCCCCATCAACCCGAACCACGAAGACCCAGCAGAAACTTTCATCTTGCACCTTTATGTTTGTATACTTAAAAAAAATTGTTTTTATTCAACATAGCTTTCATTAGCGAATTGTTCAAATGACAGGTGTGCTTCATGGTTAATCACCTTCTTGATTTAATAAATAAAAATGATACAAGTAGTAAAATTAACAAAATAATCTATTACTGTTTTCCCAGAATCAATTTTCCCAATGGATCAACTCGTAAAAAAAGAAAAGAAAAAGCGGTGAAAGTTTTCCACATGTTTTGATCTAAAAAAATTCCAGCAGTTTTAAGCAAACCAAATTATTAAAAAAGTGGAATTCGAAGTATGGGTATAAGATCGTTAAAAAATTAAACACAAGTGTAAACCCTGATTCAAATATTTGAACTCCATAACGAGAGGGAGAGAGAGAGAGAGAGAGAGAGAGAGGACCAGCTGAACTATTGAATAACTGCATTATACATGGCAACTGAAACATGCTTGTTTTATTTTTTGCCAAATTAATTGAATTTAATTATGAAAATAACTATAATCACAACTATAAGATCCCAACTCCAAGGTTTTTTCGAACTCTGATCGTATCCATGAAAAGTTATAACACTAACAGACCAAAAAGGTTATTATGGCCGAACAAGCCACGATCTAGCACCACTTGTCACAGGGCAAACTGCATAAATAAAACAATGAAAATAAACAAAAACAGTAAATAAATAATAAACAAATAAAAATCATCCACTCTATAACAAAGATCAATGTGTATTTGTTGATATATTTTTATATAAATAATATATATCCATCCCGTCACACAAAAGTTAGCGAGTAAAAACGTGCCCTTTCTATCCTCCGGACGAACCCATTTCAAGTGGTGAAGGGAAGCGAGAAAGTAAATAGCAAGTCAGACACTCTCCCCGTCTGAAATGCATTTGGAAAGAAAACCTTCACTCTATGATAAAACGTCAACAGTAGGTATTTTTCTTTAGGTTGTAGGGACGTGGCCCCATTCATGTAGCAGTGCGGACCATAACTTATTAAGGTGTTGTATCTTAGAGAAAATACGATTGCATTAAAATTGTTATAAGAAATGTTTAAAACGGAAAAACAGAGAAAAAACATGCATTAAAGTTGAATGAAGAAAGAATGGAAAAAGGAAATATTATTTAAAGAAACACAATATTTATATATATACAAAATATAAGACTTGAATTGTTCATTTGAATTGTTCCGTTAGGGAAGTAACAAAATGTTTGTGTCTGTAATTTAGGAGTGCGTGCGAAAGTGTAGCCATGTGTGAAGCTTTGCGTTAGCATGCAGAAGTATATGAATGTGCGTGTCGCCTTTTGCCAGAGTGCGTGGTTATATGAATGTGTGTGCGTGCGAGCATGTGTGAGTGAGAATTGATAGGGTGTGTAGGCATTTGTGTGTGTGTGCTTTTATCAGCAGTGTGTGCAAGCATGGGTGCGCGAGTTGAACGGTGAATGGTAGTCACCCAATGCGTCCCTCGCCCCGAAGGGCGAGTGTAAGATAATGAAGAGTGGCAAAAATGAATCGTGGACGATTCCATTGTGGGTGGGACGTCCAGAAAGAAAGAAAGCGACTTGATAACTGTTAAAAAGGAGAAGGTTCCGTAGTGCAAGCAAGACTTGAAAGGCGGCGGTTTCAGAAACGCGAAGAGCTGGAGCGCTTGGTGATTGGAGTATCGAAGTACCGGAAGAATGTGAGTTTACCGATGTTTATGGCACCGATGAAGCTTTATTGGCTATGGTATCCAAGCCCGTCTTGCTGTTAGGCTTTCGTTTCCACTGACTGAAAATGCGACTGATAAGCAAGTTGGTACTGTGAAGGAATCCCCTGACTTGTATTTCATCAAACAGACAATTGGAAGTGCTTGTGGAACAATTGCTTCAGTTCACACTCGGATAGACAATGCAGAGCAAATTGCTTTCCAATCGGATGTATATATGAATGAGTTTCTAGCGGAAACCAAGTCTGTGACCTCAGCAAGAAAAAGACTTTCATGAGACAAAAGTATGTCAAAAGATTTTTTTTAATATGTGTGTGCATAGCCGGCGTAAACCATCCAATGATGGGAAATAAAGAAAACCAAAGTTTTTCCATATACGTTCTGTTCGTTGTCATTCTTGTTGGATCTTACCGGGTACCCCGAAAGAACGGGTAATTCAACACGAAGACAATGTGTCCTCTTGTTAGGTGTCGAAGGAAAAAGAGAGAGATTTTGTCGCGGTGGTATGCTTTTATATTTTACGACTAGTGGTCGCGCGGACGTAGTTGAAGACAAGCCACGTGACAGCTTTTTTTGTTTTTTTCGGCAACATTTATTGTGGGAGCCATTTTTTGTAATCAATATCTTATTTCTTTTTTAGCTGATATTTGTGTGCGTGGTTTATGTTTTTTTTTTACCCACGTGTTTGGTCAGTTAACTTTAGAGGATTTGGATACATCTCAATCTTATAAGGTCATCAGAAATGATTATAATAATTTATATATGGAAACTTAAATTCTATGATTTTTTAAATATGAATATTAATGTAAACACCGGTGAAGCATATTTTGTTTTCATTTTTGGCGGAGGGTGTACATTGCTAACCAAATATATGACAAAAAAACAATAACTTTACAAAATAAGCAAATAACAAATTGAAGAAAAGTAAAATAGTGTTAAAAAAACAAACTACGGCAAAATAAATGGCGCAAACATAAAGAAATGAATTAAACGCTTCAATCGGATGAGCTATCTTAAAGTATATACTAAAAGGGGATAAGTGTACCAGAGAAAATCAAAAAGGTTTGCAGAACACAAGGCGATAAACTGCTAATCCGAATTTACATTTGATAGATACTTACCTATTCGACTATAGACGACTTTCTTTTCTACCTGTAATCTTCTTGAGTTTTTCATTTTAGCCACCAAGAATTAAAGAAAAAATAGTTTTTTTTAAATTTAAATCAGGGGCGGGCAACCTCTGGCCCGCGAAAGCTTAGCGTCCGGCCCGCCACCCTGCTATGCTTTATTATTGCAATTTGGTCCGCCGACCTCCCAGTAAAACTCATATAATTTTGTGACATAGACGTAAAAGTAGGTTTCAATTAAGATTTACAGTGGGATAAAAATGTATGAATATCAGCGAGCGATGATGCATGTATATTTCATTTTTCTTTAACTATTAAGAGATAACAATAGAAAAAGAGAAAGAGAGAGGCAAAGAGGCAACGTAAAACGAGGAAAGGGCATGGAACATAGAACCTATGTGAGGTGTGTCAAAACGAATGCTGGATCAACTTGCTACTTCCCCCGTCATTATTTTTTTATGATTCCAAAATGGCTCTTTATCGGCACCTTTTATAACATCACATACAGAAGTCTCTTGAGAAAAATATCAGATTTGTAGAGTGTTTAATGCAATTTTTGTACAATTTATTCATGTAAACAAAATACAGTAATTCTGAGATTTCATTTTTCACTCCGGCCCGCGATCTCCTTCTAAAACTCTCATCTGGCCCTCACTCTGAAAAGGTTGCCCGCCCCTGATTTAAATGAAGGCCGAAAATAAATTAGGTTCTAACAGTTTAAAAATTAGATTACTGACCGTGAGGAGAGAGTAAGAAAGAGGAGAGAGAGAGAAACAAAGAGAAAGAGAGTAAGAAGTAAAAAGAGAGAGCGAGAAAGAGAGTGAGAAAGTATGTATCAAATGTCTTCGGATTTCAATCAATCAACAATGCAATCAATAAATTTTATTGGCAAAACAATACCAAAGTGCAGCAAGCCATGTAAACAAAACAAACAGTTAAAAGATATTTACATTCATATAAGCCTAAATGTTTGTCCAAAGCCACTTTAAACTTAGATATTGTAGTCAGTGTAACGATCTCCTCTGTCAGGCTGTTCCACGGAGCAGAAACGCGGACTGAGAATGCTGCATTTCTTCTGTTGAGATGAAAGAGACGATGTTATATTTTCTGTGTGTGTCGTCGGAGCCACGAATTCACCAACTGCAACCCCATGCAGAAGGGTAACCTCCCCCCCACACCTCCGAAAACGAGGCCATCTGTAGACTGTGCATGGCGACCCGTAATGCTTAGGACAGAATCCTGGTGGCTGAGTCATTCTTCCACTTTGACTCTTACTTTGGCTAAGCAGGATTATCGGAGAGGCCCGATCCGATCAATCAGCTGGTCACATCATGCTCTAGTTTCTATAAGTTCATCACCAGCCGTATTATTCAATCTGATTCTTAAAAAAATAAAAAATAAACTTATTTCTTCTTTTTTTCTCTTCACAAATAGATACTAGAAGGCAGTGGTTGAAGGTCAATTGTATTAAGAACAAAGAAGATTATCAATACCAAGGAATAATGTTTTCTAAGAGTAATGTTTTCCAAGAGTAGTGCAATGTTTTCCAGGAGTGGTGCAATGTTTTCCAAGAGTAGTGCAATGTTTTCCAAGATTAGTGCAATGTTTTCCAAGAGTAGTGCAATGTTTTCCAAGAGTGGTGCAATGTTTTCCAGGAGTGGTGCAATGTTTTCCAAGAGTAGTGCAATGTTTTCCAAGATTAGTGCAATGTTTTCCAGGAGTGGTGCAATGTTTTCCAAGTGTAGTGCAATGTTTTCCAAGAGTGGTGCAATGTTTTCCAGGAGTGGTGCAATGTTTTCCAAGATTAGTGCAATGTATTCCAAGAGTAGTGCAATGTTTTCCAGGAGTGGTGCAATGTTTTCCAAGAGTAGTGCAATGTTTTCCAAGAGTGGTGCAATGTTTTCCAGGAGTGGTGCAATGTTTTCCAAGAGTAGTGCAATGTTTTCCAAGATTAGTGCAATGTTTTCCAAGAGTAGTGCAATGTATTCCAAGAGTAGTGCAATGTTTTCCAAGAGTAGTGCAATGTTTTCCAAGAGTGGTGCAATGTTTTCCAGGAGTGGTGCAATGTTTTCCAAGATTAGTGCAATGTATTCCAAGAGTAGTGCAATGTTTTCCAGGAGTGGTGCAATGTTTTCCAAGAGTAGTGCAATGTTTTCCAAGAGTGGTGCAATGTTTTCCAAGAGTGGTGCAATGTTTTCCAAGATTAGTGCAATGTTTTCCAAGAGTAGTGCAATGTTTTCCAAGATTAGTGCAATGTTTTCCAAGAGTAGTGCAATGTTTTCCAAGAGTAGTGCAATGTTTTCCAGGAGTGATGCAATGTTTTCCAAGAGTGGTGCAATGTTTTCCAAGAGTAGTGCAATGTTTTCCAAGAGTAGTGCAATGTTTTCCAAGATTAGTGCAATGTTTTCCAAGAGTAGTGCAATGTTTTCCAAGAGTAGTGCAATGTTTTCCAGGAGTGATGCAATGTATTCCAAAAGTAGTGCAACGTTTTCCAAGAGTAGTGCAATGTTTTCCAAGAGTGGTGCAATGTTTTCCAGGAGTGGTGCAATGTTTTCCAAGAGTAGTGCAATGTTTTCCAAGATTAGTGCAATGTTTTCCAGGAGTGGTGCAATGTTTTCCAAGTGTAGTGCAATGTTTTCCAAGAGTGGTGCAATGTTTTCCAGGAGTGGTGCAATGTTTTCCAAGATTAGTGCAATGTATTCCAAGAGTAGTGCAATGTTTTCCAGGAGTGGTGCAATGTTTTCCAAGAGTAGTGCAATGTTTTCCAAGAGTGGTGCAATGTTTTCCAGGAGTGGTGCAATGTTTTCCAAGAGTAGTGCAATGTTTTCCAAGATTAGTGCAATGTTTTCCAAGAGTAGTGCAATGTATTCCAAGAGTAGTGCAATGTTTTCCAAGAGTAGTGCAATGTTTTCCAAGAGTGGTGCAATGTTTTCCAAGAGTGGTGCAATGTTTTCCAAGATTAGTGCAATGTATTCCAAGAGTAGTGCAATGTTTTCCAGGAGTGGTGCAATGTTTTCCAAGAGTAGTGCAATGTTTTCCAAGAGTGGTGCAATGTTTTCCAGGAGTGGTGCAATGTTTTCCAAGAGTAGTGCAATGTTTTCCAAGATTAGTGCAATGTTTTCCAAGAGTAGTGCAATGTTTTCCAAGAGTAGTGCAATGTTTTCCAAGATTAGTGCAATGTTTTCCAAGAGTAGTGCAATGTTTTCCAAGAGTAGTGCAATGTTTTCCAGGAGTGATGCAATGTATTCCAAAAGTAGTGCAACGTTTTCCAAGAGTAGTGCAATGTTTTCCAAGAGTGGTGCAATGTTTTCCAGGAGTGGTGCAATGTTTTCCAAGAGTAGTGCAATGTTTTCCAAGATTAGTGCAATGTTTTCCAGGAGTGGTGCAATGTTTTCCAAGTGTAGTGCAATGTTTTCCAAGAGTGGTGCAATGTTTTCCAGGAGTGGTGCAATGTTTTCCAAGATTAGTGCAATGTATTCCAAGAGTAGTGCAATGTTTTCCAGGAGTGGTGCAATGTTTTCCAAGAGTAGTGCAATGTTTTCCAAGAGTGGTGCAATGTTTTCCAGGAGTGGTGCAATGTTTTCCAAGAGTAGTGCAATGTTTTCCAAGATTAGTGCAATGTTTTCCAAGAGTAGTGCAATGTATTCCAAGAGTAGTGCAATGTTTTCCAAGAGTAGTGCAATGTTTTCCAAGAGTGGTGCAATGTTTTCCAGGAGTGGTGCAATGTTTTCCAAGATTAGTGCAATGTATTCCAAGAGTAGTGCAATGTTTTCCAGGAGTGGTGCAATGTTTTCCAAGAGTAGTGCAATGTTTTCCAAGAGTGGTGCAATGTTTTCCAGGAGTGGTGCAATGTTTTCCAAGAGTAGTGCAATGTTTTCTAAGATTAGTGCAATGTTTTCCAAGAGTAGTGCAATGTTTTCCAAGAGTAGTGCAATGTTTTCCAAGATTAGTGCAATGTTTTCCAAGAGTAGTGCAATGTTTTCCAAGAGTAGTGCAATGTTTTCCAGGAGTGATGCAATGTTTACCAAGAGTGGTGCAATGTTTTCCAGGAGTGGTGCAATGTTTTCCAAGAGTAATGCAATGTTTTCCAAGAGTAGTGCAATGTTTTCCAAGATTAGTGCAATGTTTTCCAAGAGTAGTGCAATGTTTTCCAAGAGTAGTGCAATGTTTTCCAGGAGTGATGCAATGTATTCCAAAAGTAGTGCAACGTTTTCCAAGAGTGGGACAATGTATTTTGAGAGTAATGTGTTTTAGGAATATAAATTATTATCCTACCTATAGAATTATATTTAACAACTTTTATTATTCGGCATTAAATAACCCATAGATGGTTGATATGCCGTAAACTAAACCAAGCCATCTGTGTGTGCCCGTGGAGATTGTGACGAGGCGTTTGGGTGAAAAGCTCCCTGAAACGGAGATTCAAATTCCCGTTGTTGATGTACACCAGAATCAGGTACCCCTCGCACTCTCTGCTGTTTAAGTGAGAAGAGATTTAGTATTTGAAGCCGTTTTTGGTAGGTAAGCGTGGAGAATCCTGTCACCATTCTGGTTGCCAACCGTTGAACACCCTCCAAGTGTACAATATCTTTTTGAAGATTAAGATTTGTTGTTCGGATGGCATTATCAAGAATGGGCCGTACAAGAGTTATGTATTTCTTAAAGATGCAAATACATTATATTTTCTCAATTATTCTAGTTTAAAACTTGGGGTACATTCTTTATTTATGATTCATAGATGCTTACCCATACATACATACATACATACATACATACATACATACATACATACATACATACATATACTTATACAATGATGAAGTATATTTTCGAAAATTAAATTGAAAAAAAAAAAGAAGTTAATAAAACTAAAATGCATTGTATGGCGTTCTAATTGCTCATTATTATTTTTAATAATTAATATTACCATATATATATATATATATATATATATATATATATATATATATATATATATATATATATATATATATATATATATATACTGTAAATATTTTTAAATATTAAAGTGTTTTTTTTTTGTTGGGTTTTTATATACCCACAGACGATATCGTTTCAGGTTTTCTACCCTTATCAGTGCAGGCAGTTGCACGAGCTTAACGTCTATGCCCACGAGGCCACGAGAGATCGCCACAGACAGTAATTAAAATAAACGTACACTTACCTGAGAGGCGGGGGGGGGAGGACAAGCGTGTTGTTGTCGAAAGTGTTCGAAACTTTGCATAATCGCTGGTGACAATAATCTCGTGACTTCAAACAGCGCTCTACTATTAAGACTGTTACATCTTAAATGATGATCATTAACTGTAAATATTTTCAAATATTAAAGTGTTTTTATACCTACAGACGGTATCGTTTATATATATATATATATATATATATATATATATATATATATATATATATATATTTAAATTCCCGAAACAGTTTTTCATGGTAAACAACTGATGATCCCTTAAAATAGTGTTAGAAACTAACTAATATAATAACTGTAAAAAATAAATTGACTTACATGAGTGATTTTCCACTGGAAGACTTGAGACTATAATTTTTTTTTTTTTTTTTAGTTTTTTTTTTTTCATATATTTTTTTTTTATATATAGTTTTAATGGTTGAGAAACTTCCGAGACTATATATATATATATATATATATATATATATATATATATATATATATATATATATATATATATATATATATATATCGAATGCAACATCTCAATATTATAGACGCTCATTTTAAAGTCGTATATTATTAGCCGTTTATAAAACTTAACAGTAACGACGTCACACAGCCTGATGATGATTTGACGAATCAAATCAAATGTACTCGCGAAAAATAAAATAAAAATCGAACAAGAAACTCACGGAATGTATATACACCAATTTGATCGAAACACTAAATTGACTAGTCTGAAAAATGAAAATAAGTCTTATCAAACAAAAAAAGTTCGTGCAATGTAATAATGTTTGACTATATATATATATATATATATATATATATATATATATATATATATATATATATATATATATTCTAGAGATGAAAGATGAAAATAAAAAATTGTAAAGATACAATATTTATTAGAACATCAAAAGTTCAGAGCAAGGAGCTTCATATCCTTAATCTATGGATTTTCAAAGATAAACTCTTTTCATCAGAGGATAGGAAAAAGCCGACAAAGTAATTGTAAATATTATCGGCAACATTTAACTTTGAGAATTTTACATAAAATAAAACAAAATAAAGACCAAAAGGTAAAGAGTCTTATGCTGAGATCAGTGTAAAAAAAAGGTACCCCACTCTATTCGACACCGTGGGTATCATTGGCTACTCACGCACATGTGTTTGATATCCTTGTCGCGGTGCCAAGTATAACAGATACCCCACTCTGTTCTGTGTCACGGAACCACTTAAAACATGGTACTCCACTCGTGTCTCTATCTCCGTGCTCCCGTCTCTGGTTCTCTACACAGAGATCTTGTCAGACCGTGAACACTCTCTGGCCGATCGTCGTAGTGGCAATAAAAATTATCTCGGTCGAATTTCCTCCGGTCGGGATGATGATGATGATGATGATAGTGATGGTTTTGTCGATCTTGTCTCTGTGAAGGCAAGGTTATTCAAGCAGAACAAATCAATTATAGAAATAATTCAACAACATCGGCGAAGTCTTTTTGTATGAAATAATTATTAACGAAGATAAAGAATTATTTTAACTTTGAAGTAAAGTCTATCTTTTGGTAATATCTTCGGCGCTAAGCTATCTCGTCGCCTCTCTGTGCGTGTGTGCGTATCCATTTATGATCGTATTTAGTCATAAGTTGAACTAACTTGTCTAATTAAAACGATGGGGAGAATACTTCAGCCAACGCGCTCCGCCATCCAAACGAGAGGCCGAACGCACAACCTTTCCCGTTCGGTGGTCGCCCAAGTCTGATCTGTGTTCTGTTTTCTCGTTCCAACCCAAAGTCCTTTCTCTTACTGAGAAGGTGTATGGTCACACCCTCCCTTTCCCAAACATATTTCTCTATATCCTTCTTCCTCTCTCGGGAGTTGGGAGAGGGCGCGCTTCTCTAACAGATAAATTGGATTTCTCTTTTAAAAAGTAATTACTCTCTTTCTCTCTCCATTAAAAAAGGGACGGGTTATATGATTATCTTGTTCGCTCGCGATCTTCCAAGTGTTGACAATTTTATTAGTTTTTCCCTTGGTGATTAAGATTCTGCTCAAATTCCAGGCAGCACCTGGTAAGCGTGCCTCTTTGTGTGGCGATAATTAAGTTTGACAACCTATGTGGGTTTTCCAGGAATTTCGGCACTATTTTTTCGCCTTGTTTGGATAGTCGATTTCACGTTGAATATATGTACTAGTCGTATATCTCCACCTTGTTTCTACGTAGGGTCTAGCATCATCACCAAGATGCATACTAGCGCGCCACTAGGGTACCCGATCCCCGTCGGTCCTGATTATTCTGTCACATCAGAGCATAGAGTCAGGGTGGATGCTGTCCAAAAGCACGTCAAAATAAAAACAGTTGTTATGTTGGAAATGAATGTTTGAAATAGAAAAAATACTCAAATTGTTTGATGTTCTAATAAATATTGTATCTTTACAATTTTTTATTTTCATCTTTAAAGTTGATTGCTCTATTCAATATATTGAGCTTTATATTATCACGATAGATTATTATTAAACGATAATTCTATTATCTTTAATTTAATTCAACATTCTAATATATATATATATATATATATATATATATATATATATATATGCACATACACACATGGACATATACACATACATAAATATAGATAAATAAATACTTCTAACAAATGCACCCACAGATGAGTGCATAATTGACTCATAACACATACATTTAGTTTCACCTATAGAAACTTACATATCTAAACTCATGTGCAATTACATATATCTCTTTATTCATATCAAGTTGGGTATGTGTATATGTTTATACATTGCTATGTATAACATTCACTCCTAAACTAATTAACCGATCGTTATGAATTTTAGAAAATATCTGCTAGACGTAAGGGGTCTTAATGTGGGCTGTATTTAGTTTTATTTTGTGTGTGCAAACGTGGCAAAGAGAGGGTGGAAGCTCTGTGTGAAAATTCACATACCTACGATTTTTGTGAAATTTTTACAAGAGGTATTAGACATCAAATATAAATATTTTCCTTAAATTTCCGTTTGTTTTAAGAATTTTAAAGGGATTTAAGAAGGAATAATATGAGTACATCCTCTTATTTGGAAATTCAAATATTTCAGATTTGCATGAAATTTGATCTATAGTAATTAGACACCAATTAACCAGGATTTCCTGAATTTCAATTTCTTGTTATGACCCCATAAGATTTAACATTAAATTTTAGACATTTCCTAGAATCTATAATAGATTCTGATGAAAATTGGAATAAGGATTCTAGACATAAGATTTAGTATCATTATATCTTGATTTTAATCTTTGTAAAAGAACGTCAAAGTAGTGAAAACCCGTTTTTGTTCGGAGCATTAATTTTACCCATCCTGGACGAGTGTTCTTCTAGTACCACTGTGGCACAATACATGACCTTTTGGGGAGCTAAGTGCTCCCCGTTATATTCGTAACCCTTGTGCCAAACTTGAGTTGTAAATAAAGTGAATTCACTGCACTAAAAATGTCAGCTCACTGATCGGGGTATTCGGTGTAATCCGATGTCAGCTAAAATATCAACAATGTTGGAGACACCAGCCAGGTTCAAGAGGTCAGATAATCTGTCATCGAGATGTGTTGAAACACTGACGGCGTCTGCGTTTCCCTTTTGTTCGGCCGTTCTTTCTCTTCTCCTCTCTCTATCCCTCTCCCCTCTCTATCTCTTTCTTTACCCCGTCGCTTCTCCATGACAAGCGAAAAAGAGTCGGCTTTTGAAATCTGAACGAGGAAGACGCGTTTGTCGCGCTCTGAGATGTTTCTTTTCGAAATATAATAAATTATATTTTTATATAATAAGTAAAATGGTTTGTTCCATTATTACATAATGTTTGATTTTCAGCATATGGCCCCGACCAAACAGCCAGCCAGTCAGCCATTCCTAGAAGCAGACGACAGTGACTATCGTCAAACGATAATTGCTCATTGGCGATAACAAGACGAGACACTGCACATACGTGCACATGTTGTCACACATCACCCCGTCGTCACATGTCATCCCAAGACCCCATCGGCCAAGCCATGGGATCACACAACTAAATAAATGGAAGTAGTACATAAAAGAAAACAAATGTCCAAAATAAAAAACCGATCGGAATCATTTAATAACTAAACACAGATTTTGATATTTTTTTGTTTTTTCTTTATTAATGAAATCTTTTAAAATTTCCTTAGTTTAAAAAAAAGGAAAGAGAAGTTTAATTCACGGTGCATTTACAATCTCGCTTGTCCTCTTTAAAATGAAAATGTCATAAATAAATCGTAAAATTCATCTTGTTGATGCGTTGAGATCAGTGATGAACTGGTTTCACTGTAGGTTTTGCGTTTTCAATCACCAGACTCGCTCCACCAGCAACCTAAGAATTTCTCAAAAATAAAATGCCTCTTCTTCGAATCAGGATTACAGAGTCGGAAGGTATATGGTCCGACTCCGACTCCGACTCTAACTCTGAGGATTCCCAAAATTCCAACTCGACTCTGGATTCTAGAATTCTAAAATATCCGGCTAAGATTCCGACTCTGACTCCTTATTTTAAAGTCTTCTAATATTCAGACTGTCTTTTGTGTTCTTCAGGGATGAAAATATCCGACTCCAACTCCAACATTCTTACAGGTCTGACTCTGGCTCCTTCTAAAACCTTTGACTCCCTCAAATTGCGACTCCACAACTCTGCTTTGAATGCTATGCTCTGCACCGCGTAAACATAGGAAAATGTATAAATTATTATTAGTGGAAAGAGAAGATTTCTTAGGCAGATGTCGCACCATTTAAAAATTCAGCAATCAGAATCAAGTCTTTGGTCTACCGACTCCACATCCTTGGTCTCAGTTTCGGGTTGGGTCACCCATTGAGTTTGGGTTAGATTGTTTGAATAAGGAAAAAATGAGTTTGCAAAGCCAGTTAAATTAAAAAAATAAAATGACAAAATCCGAAATTAGTCTCTTTCTGCTCACTACATCTCTCCTCTCTCTCTTTCACTCTCTTAGCTACAGATAAAATAGTTGTGGTCATATTCCATTTTGTTTATAATAGATTATTTTAATATTTAGATTCTTTCTTTTTTTATTATCTTTGACTGTTAAAAACAGAGCGAGAGAGATAGAGAGAGAGAGAGAGAAAGAGAGAGAGAGAGTAACGGAAGCGAGAGTGATAGATACGATATAGAATAAAAACGGAGGGGGGGGTCAAGCTGCACACAGTGAGAGAGGATAAGAGTAATAGATAGAAACTTAATAAGAGATGGGGCACTTTGTGAGTTAATTGCAAATTATGGCTAATTATAACAATTTAAATGGAAGTTCTTTCAAACATAACTCAATCCCATAACTGAGGAATATTTTAGCATTTATATTGTGTGATTAAAATCTATAGGAAAAAAGTCCAAGAGAAACAAATGTTGATTAACTCGGCTTTTATATAATTATAGATAGATATTACTGCTATTGTTGTTATAATTTTTTTTTTTTGGGGGGGGGGGGGGGGTGTTGAGTATTAAATGAATCTATTATTATACTAAAGCTGAGTTAATCAACGTTTGTTTCCCTAATGCCCTTTTTCCTCATACATTTAATAACACAAAATACATGCTAAAATATTCCTCAGTTTTGGGATTGAGTTATGTTTGGAAAAAGCTTCCATTTTAATTGTTCTCATTAGTTGCAATTAACTCACCGAAACTGACCCATCTCTTACTAACATTCTATCTATCACTCTCGCACTCTCTTACTTTATTTTGTTCCCCCCTCTCTCTCTCTCTCTCTGTTTATTAACAGTCGAAGGTAATAAAAATATTAGAATCGTCCATTATAAACAAAAAGGTAATATCACGACAATTAGTTATACTATTTAACTCATAGCCAAATCGAAAGAGAGAGGGAGAGATATAAAACAAGCAGAAATAGATTAATTTTTGGACCTTTTATGTTTATATTTAACTGGCTTTGTAAACTCATTTTTCCCTGATTCAAACTATTTAACCCAAACTCAATGGGTGACCCAACGGGTCACATGTTTTGTTTTTTTCTCATGCACATTTAAAATGTGTGGCATTTGACAAATGTCAACTCCCTTCTGAGCCTTCTCAAATTTTTATTCTCCCCTCTGAAATCTTAACTCTCTGCTTTTCGCTTCTTCTTCCCACCCTCGTGTCATATGAAGTGTTTCCTATTTATTTTGGTTCCGATCCCAGTTATGTGAGGAATCCGAAACATTTGAGATCCATAATAAACAAATGCTTTAAATAGGTAAAAATGTTTACATCTGGACCATTGTATCCTTTGGGCACAAAAGAAAGACCATTCCGAGAAAAAGGAAAGATTGGTTAATTTAGTTTGTTTTTTTTTTTGATATGGAAATGCTTGAAATAATAATCCTAACCTGAACTTTTACCTTATGTGGTTAACTTTTTTTTTAAATTTTAAAATTTTATTTTAAAGAAAGATCATATCTATCTAACATATAAGGTTATCTTGTTGGGTTTTTAAAGTCCGACCCAAATCGCGTTTAAGCTGACCAATCAAACTTTGTTCCAGAATTTTTTTTAGATAAGGATTATTTGGATTATTCGGACTACTATTCTCATCTTGGATATTATTCTACTAACCTTTTGGCTGATGTAACTTTTTGGCTGATGTAACCTCCGACTTTCTTCAAGTGCGTGTTGTTGAATTCATGAATCTTTATGTCGAATTCGGAAAATCTGTACGGAACGCTTTATTTAATCCACAGGGGTAGCTTGCTTTCATCACCGGGTAGAAGTCTTAAGTAATTCGTAAATGTATTCATAGTAAAAGGTTCAAGCCGCGGTGCGGGCGATACTATGAATACATTTACTTACTCATGGCTGACGGAATGAGAACAAGCTACCCCGTGGATGATTAAATAAAAGGTTCCGTTCAAAATTCCGTACAGATTCCTCATTTCGAGATAAAGATTCCTGAGTTCGACAAGACGCACCTGAAGAAGGTCGGAGGTTACATCGGCCGAAATGTTGATAAGAAAACTAGACTAGATAATAATACAAATAATCAAACTTTGTTTCTGTGAAGCTAATTTTTATTTGCTATTATTGTACTGTGTTATTTTATTTATTTATTTATTTTTACTGTTAGGTCACGAGTTATCAAGGCCAAGAGCCACTGAAGGATAAGGATTAATGAGATAGAATGATTGTCAGCCGAAATTGATCAATATAATGAATAAAGTTTGATTACTTATGAGACGGTTTATGAGAAGTATTTGTAGACATTGGACTTGAAGACGACCATGTTGTAATCAGCTGGGAAGCAGTCCTGCAGTATTGTGTTCCTCTTGCAAAAAAGCTCTGCCAGTTGAAATTCTGCTTGACACCAGGCACATGGAAGAAGAAGAGAAAGTCTTTTTTCCGCCGTGGTAATAAGACAAGCAGCTTCCACGAAAATAACGATAGAGTAGAGAGAGACTAGTAACGTCTCTTCTGTAAAAAAGGACTTATTAGGAACAGAAGAGATCATCCTTCACAATCATATTGTCGGGTCTGTGTACGTGCCAATCATTCATAAAAATATGTTACTAACTCCTTGTAGGGTTTTGTGATATATATATATATATATATATATATATATATATATATATATATATATATATATATATATATATATATATATATATATATATATATATATATATATATAATCCAGGTAAAACATCCACAGGGTAATAATCCAAAGAATTTAAACCGGGTTTATAAAAAGTGCTCAATATCAAATAGAGCTTTTATATATGATTATTTTTATTTACACAGACATGTACAAAATCTGCGACACTGGCATGTCGATGTTATCGATCAACAGTTATTATAAACTGAGATCTCATCAGGCAGAGTTAGAATCCGATCTTAACCTTAGATCATATATATATATATATGTATAGTCTCGGAAACTTTTCAACCATTAAAACTATATGGAATAAAAATAAAACAAAATAAAAACTTTAGTCCCAAGTTCTTCGGTGGAAAATTACTTTTCTTAGTTTGTTTCCAAGAATTTAAGCTAGTCCTAACATTATTTAAGGGATCATCAGTCGTGTACCATGAAAAACTGTTTCGGGAATATATATATATATATACAGGGCCGGCGGGACGGTTATAAAAGTGGGGGCGGGGGCTCTCCTAAAAAGTGGGGGGGCGGTTAAACACATGCATATATAACTTCATTATTGATGACCGTAAAGTGGGTGGGGAGGGCTTGAGCCCCCCCCCCATCCCCGGTGCCGCCGTCCATGATATATATATATATATATATATATATATATATATATATATATATATATATATATATTTATGCAAACATTGTTAAAAATAACAGAATTGGTTTGTTTAATTATACCGCTTTTTATTTAAAAAATTTTTCTATGCGGACATAGAACGTTTTTCGCATTTTAAAATTCTCTTCTTTCTCCAACTTTTAACACCTGCATGTTGGAGCAGTCGGGGAAACAAGGATTAGGGAGTGAATTGCAAAGGCAAGCGGCCCTAGGAAAGAAACTATTAGAGACCTCTACAGTGAAGGATTATGATTTTGCCGTGAGTCGGGTTGAAGTAAGTTCATCAAAGCATATTCCGTGAAAGTACTTGTAAAACAAGCACAGGGATGCCACATTGTGGCGATGGGACAGGGGTTGGAGCTTGGTAGACAATATGGGACCTATTAAGTTAGAGACTCTATCTTGCACCTTGTCACAGAGGAAGAGAGAGACTAGTGGTTGGTGTACATGAGGATGTCTAGTTTGAGTTTTTGGTAAACCGTATAATGTGGGAATGATGCGGTGGTATTCGATATATTGTGTCCATTTTTTTAATCGTTTTTAAAGGATTTGTTAAAATGTTCGACGCTTTTTTCAATAGTTTTTCAATCTGTTTTGGTGTATGTGTCTTGTCTGATAATAGTGTAGATATTTTTGTTACGTATGAGCTTCTATCCATAACTACTATCCCTTCTCCTTTATCTGATGGTGATATGTTAATGTTGTTGTTGTTAATGTTGTTGTTGTTAATGTTGTTGTTGTTAATGTTGTTGTTGTTAAAGTTGTTGTTGTTAATGTTGTTGTTGTTAAAGTTGTTGTTGTTAATGTTGTTGTTGTTAATGTTGTTGTTGTTAATGTTGTTGTTGTTAAAGTTGTTGTTGTTAAAGTTGTTGTTGTTAATGTTGTTGTTGTTAAAGTTGTTGTTGTTAATGTTGTTGTTGTTAAAGTTGTTGTTGTTAATGTTGTTGTTGTTAAAGTTGTTGTTGTTAATGTTGTTGTCGTTAATGGCTAGAAGTTTTAAAGTGTCTATATACCTTTTTGGAAGAATTGAGTTGTAGTTGATATGACTCCTGTATGAAGCCTTTCTCAAAATTAGTGTCCTTAAAACCGTGTTGGTGGTGATATTTGAGGCCGAAACTGAGGGCTTCTGTTTCTATCCCCCATTTCGCTGATAAGGAGCGCATAATATTTTCCTGTTTGTGTTTTGCCCAAATGTTTAGAAAAGTGTAGGTAATGCATATCGATTTCTATTTGAAAGAAACAACATTGACTTTTATATATACATATTTTTAAGAAGAAATATAAACATAAATTGATATATATATATATATATATAGTCATCAACTTACAGACTGTTTCGCTGTATCACAGCTCTTCAGTGCGGTTAGACCAGTTAGTGCCTCAAACCTAACCGTCGAGCTGACAGTCGGCGCCTCTAACACTGCGCTATCATACGACACTGTAATACATCAATGTAAACATTGTCAAGTGCCGGAAGCTCGAATTAGTTTTACCCTTAAAGCTAATAGCAGTTGGCGATATTCTTATATATATATATATATATATATATATATATATATATATATATATATATATATATATATATATATAGTAAGTTATGAAAATATATTTATGGCAATTAAGCTACACAGAGGCTCCTGCGTTTCATCCTCGGGGGAAGGGGGAATCTTCAGGCTAAAATGCATGGAGTTATTTTGCCGGGTGTTTTTATATACACGGTTTGCTAGTTAACCAATCAGATTCTTTGTTGTTCTCTCAGCCAATCGTTATGCTTCCCACGAACAAAGGTCTGGTTAGTGTTACTTCCTATATCCTGTTCTATTGTTCTGTTTTCTATAGATTAACCTATATACTGTTTCTTTGTTGTGTCAATATCATGGGTGAATTTATTTTAACACGTGGTTCATTGTATTTCTATTTTAGGTTTTAATTTTTTAATTGTTATGTTTTTGTTTTGTTTAGTTTTTTTTTTACTTATTTGTTTATTTATTTATGTATCGTTAGCCTAAGATAAATTTATTTCTGTGTAGGCAGCGGTTTGCTATCTCACTTCTACAGTTTAATAGATTTCGGCGGCTTTAAAGTTTAGGATTTAAAATTTTTCATTGAGACATAATCTACACGGGTCGTCTAAATTTTTACATGTACTGCATAAAATATTCAATAAAAATAATCTTAAACTATCCTACAGCTGCTGCGAAAACCTAGAAATGATAATTAAGATACACAATAACAAAATACTAAAAGAGAACAGCAGAGAGGAAGAAAAAATAACAAATTACATAAAAAAGTGACAAATATAGCAAAAATAACACTAAGAAGAACAAAAATATAAACAATACAAATAGAAATAAACAAAACACTAATAGTAACCATCCGAATAGAAATGAAAAAGTCAGCAATGAAGAGAAAAGATGTAACTGCATAAATCGTACACTTTGTCCACTACAAAATAAATGCCTAACCAAAAGTATTGCATACCAAGCCACAATATTTGCCAAGGATAGACCGAATAACAAGAAGTACTACGTAGGTAGTACCTCCCTAGATTTTGCAACCAGATATTATGACCACAAAGAAGAAAGGAATATAAGCATAAAATGACATATATATATATATATATAGTCATCCACATACAGACTGTTTCGCTGTATCACAGCTCTTCAGTTCGGCTAGACCAGTTAGTGCCTCAAGCCGGGATTGAAACCCAACCATTGAGCTGACAGTCAGCACCTCTACCCCTGCGCTATCATACAACACTGTAATATTTCAATGTAAACATTGTCAAGTGCCGGGAGCTCGAATTAGTTTTACCCAATAAGCTATACCTCAAAGCTAATGGCAGTTGGCGATATTCCTATATATATATATATATATATATATATATATATATATATATATATATATATATATATATATATATATATATATATATATATATACAAACGAATTTTGTTTCATTACGATCTAATATATTTCAGTTATTTTATGGACCTAACCGATAATCGCCTTTATTTTAACCCCGATGGAAAGAAAATTTCAAGTGTGTCTTTAGATTCGTTGAAAAATTGAACCCTTATTGAGTTGACAGACGCTTGGGCAGCGTCTCTCTATACACTTTCATACAAGCAATTACAAACAGAAACGGCAATGTATACAAACACATGTATTCCTCGCAAACTCGACAGGGTTCGCTTTGAGTTTACAATGCGTAAAATATAAAGTCTGAAAAGGATGTTCACTGGGGTGCGTGTGTGTCCAAGTTGAGGGAAATGTCTTACATACCATGAAATGTGTGTACGTAGCGCACGTGTTACATTTTGTTGTGAGACCCTTTTTTATATGTCGATTGTAGCGAAATGGAAGATAATTCGGGTCTGCAACGCCCCCCCCCCCACGGTGAATGTATGTTTAAGTGTGTAGAAAAGGGTTCGTAATGTTACAAACTTATTTGAATCTTCGAACTGTTAACATATCGATTTCTATTAGAAAGAAAAAACATTGACTTTTATATATATATATATATATTTTTTTTTTTTAAGAAAAAGAAAGAAATATAAGCATTAAATGGCACGTGTTAAGCAAATTGGTCTTGCCAGAAAAAATTGCAATTAAAGAAGTCGATATTTTTTAATTGTGACACAATTTACACAATTTAGTTGTAGAAAGAAGGAAAAAGTTAGTGATAAAAAAATGTGAACAAAATATTTTACTTTCTTTCTTTTCTGTTCTGAGATCGGATGCATTTGTTTCCAAAATGTGTCCAAACATTTGCGCAAAACACAAACAGGAAAATATTACGCGCTTCTTATAAGCGAAATGGGTGATAGAAAAAATGTTTTAAATTTAAGTAGAGAACTTATTCAGGAAAATTTGAATTACCTACTAGACACCATCCTCGTGCGTCTTAGGTCTCTCTGTACAAAGGTTTGTCAAGACAACCTGACATGAAGATACTTCCCCTACAAGTAAACCCTGACCAAATAGTCAAAATAGCATAGTATTCGGAGACCAAATAAGATCCGGCTATACACTTGCTCATACGAGGAATGGTGCATCTTCTCCTAGTGATCTTAGCTCAAGTAACAACACTTAGCTGGATACTACACCAGACTAGATGAATTCTTGTCCTGGAATCCGGTAAGAGCAAGAGGCCACAAGAAAGATATATTAAAACCTATTTAACAGGTCAATTGGGGAGAGGAAAATTAATGTTCTTAACCTCTTTACTAACTCAATGTTTGAGAAATAAAGGAGAACTTTAATAGAATATTTAAACATCTATGTATCTAATATAGAGATCAAGTGTTAACCCCAGGGAGGGTCCCCCTTAATTTCTGAGAACTTCGACTAAAGTAAATTGAAACATGAGAGAATTCGTATGTGTGTGTGCGTGTATGTGTGTGTGTGTGTGAGAGAGAGAGAACGAGAGAGAGAACGAGAGAGAGAGAGAGAGAGAGAGAGAGAGAGAGAGAGCGATAGAGCGATTTATTACGACGATTGTCCAAATTTATTTCAAATTTCAATTGTTCAATGCAAGGTGTACCTTGCATTGAACAATTGAAATTTGAAATAAATTTGGACAATCGTCGCATATTTATCACTCTTTTTTCTTCTATCTCTACAATTGCTCTATCTCGTATATTGAGCTAATCCTCTTCACAATAGGTTCCATCTACTAAAAATTTGTACTTTGGTTAATATTTGATCCTATATATATATATATATATATATATATATATATATATATATATATATATATATATATATATAATTTTACTATTTCATGTATCTACATCACATTTTATAAGGAGATATATTTTTTTATGTATTAATTTTGAGTATTTACTTCAACAGTGCTCGATACGTAAGTAGAGCTAGGTAGTAAGCTATGAAAATATATTCATGGCAATTAAGCTACACAGAGGCTCCCGCGTTTCATTCCCGGGAGAATCTTCAGGCTAAAATGCATGGAGTTATTTTTGCCGGGTGTTTTTATATACACGACTAGCTAGTTAACCAATCAGATTCTTTGTTGTTCTCTCAGCCAATTGTTGGGCTTCCCACGAACAAAGGTCTGGTTAGTGTTACTTCCTATATCCTGTTCTATTGTTCTGTTTTCTATAGATTGGCCCATATTCTGTTTCTTGGTTGTATCACTATAATGAGTGAATTTCTATTTTAGGTTTAAATTTTTAAATTGTTAGGTTTTTGTTTAGTTTAGTTTTTTTTACTTATTTCTTTATTTCTTTATTTATTCATCGTTAGCTTAAGGTAAATTTATTTCTGTGTAGGCAGCTGTTTGCTATCTCACTTCTACAGTTTAATAGATTTCGGGGGTCTTTAAAGTTTAGGATTTAAAATGTTTAATTCAGACATAATCTACACGGGTCGTCTAAATTTCTACATGTACTGGCCTATCGTATTATTTTCCATTGAATTATTGGTGAGCGTCCATTTTCTTTGAGCTCCTAATAGTGGTTTGCTAGTGCTGTTTTAATTCGGCGTTCTCTGTTTTTAAATGTGCTTTTGTGGTCATAATATCTGGTTTAAAATATAGGTAGTATTTCTTGTTATTCGGTCTTTCCTTGGCAAATATTGTGACTTGGTATACAATACTTTTGGTTAGGCATTTATTTTGTAGTGAACAAAGTGTACGATTTATGCAGTTACATATTTTCTCTTCATTGCTAACCTTTTCATTTCTATTCGGGTGGTTACTATTAGTGTTTTGTTTATTTCCATTTGTATTGTTTATATTTTTTGTTCTTCTTAGTGTTATTTTTGCTATATTTTTCACTTTTTTATGTAATTTGTTATTTTTTCTCTGCTGTTCTCTTTTAGTATTTTGTTATTGTGTGCCTTAATTATGATTTCTAGGTTTTCGCAGTAGCTGTAGGATAGTTTTAAATTATTTTTATCGAATGTTTATTGCAGGGGATTGGTTATGGGAAAGTGTTTTTGAATCAGATTTAGGAATTGTTTGCCCAGTTTTGTTTTTAGCATCTGGTCATAGGGCGGTGTATAGTAGATTATATTTCTTTTTCTTTTATTTTTAATTCTGTTGTAATTATTAGTGTCCTGTTTTTTATATTTAATTTCGGTATTATGGTAACCACTATTTTTTTAGAGCTGTATTGTAAAAGTTGCTTGATTTTTTAAAAACACTTTCGTCGCTAGAATTATTGATAAGCCTACGTTCGATAGAATTCGGAATATGTTTTATGATTGATGGGGGGGGTGATTAGACTTTGGGTTTACGTATATTGAATTGGCGTTTCTTTTAGATATGGTTCGTAAGTATTTTTTATTTAAGTTTAACGTGACATCTAGAAAGTGAGTTGTTTTTATATTAGTCAGTGCTTCTACTTTTAGGCCTAGTTTTTTTCATTTCCATATGTATAATTTTCTTGAAGTTTTCTCCTTTGACTTGTATGAATCTCTTATTATCGCTAATCCATCATCTCTATAAAGGCCGATATCTTCAACATCGCTCTAGAGTTTGCCGAGATGTATACCGACATATCCAAGGATGAAATCCACATCATTAAAGAATGTAAGAGATTAGTTTTAATCGATAACGATGACCAATGGATTAAAAGAAATATGACAAACTCCTTTGATTTGGCCATGGGTGCCCTTGACTCTGCGGATATCGTTTTTTTTCTATCGTTTTATTAATTTGCATACAATTGGATACACTTTTCACTGTCATCTACTGCATCGATAGCAAACAAATTTCCCGCCTGGATAACGTTTTCGTTTTTGAACTACCATTCACCACCTGGATTGTTTTTTAATCAACCTCTTTAACATCTTTCTTGAAGCTGTTTTTCTTGAAGCTGTTTTAAACTTTATGACTTGGATGAACTGTATAACTTTAACAAAAAAGTATGTTTTGGGCCGATATATTTGATGTTTTATATATTTTTATGCATTTTATATATTTTTTTAATATATTTTCAAAGTTTAATTTTATTACCTGCAGAAATGTCTTGCGGTAATGGTCCTTTGAGGAGAAGATTTTCTTTGAAAACTCATGAGTTAAGGACTTTAAAGTACTTTGCTTGAACTTTGAATTCTAATAAAATTTGATTCGCACCTTATTTTATTCTTTCACTCTATCTAGTGCTATTAATGCTCTATCCAGTATATTGAGCTTCATTTTTATCCGGATGTTCACTAATTAAAGATATTAGTTGACTCTTATGCCTTTTGTTGTATTAACCTTATATATATATATATATATATATATATATATATATATATATATATATATATATATATATATATATATATATATATATATATAATTGTGGTTTTCCTTTTTTATTTTCCATATACATACATACATACATACATACATACATACATACATACATATATATATATGTGTGTGTGTGTGTGTGTGTGAGTGTGTGTGTGTGGAAAGTGAAAAAAGGGAAACCAAAATTATTTATGTATTCATCAACGTCTCGTCTTTATTTTAAGACTTCCTCAGGATAATCTTGAAATAAAGACGAAATAATTTTGGATTTCTTTTTTTCATTTTCTATTACGTTGGAATATTATTTCCATTCTTTATCATATATATATATATATATATATATATATATATATATATATATATATATATATATATATAAGTTAGGTATGTTTATGTATTTATATATCTGTATGTACATGATTCACTCCTTAACTAATTTATCGATCATTAAGAATTTTGGAACACAGTTGCTAGGCGTAAGGAGTCCAAATGTGGGCTATATTTAATTTAATTTAGTTTTATGCAAAGGGGTTAAAAAGGGGTGGAAGACCTTCGTTAAAGTTCATATACCTCTGATTTTTCTGAAATTTTAACAGTATACACCAATTAATAAATATTACCTAAATTTCAGTTTCTTTGGAGTATTTTAAAGGATTTTTAAGTGGATGCATAATATGAACACAACTTCCCACTTGAAAATTCAAATATATCAGATTTGCATCGAATTTGATCAGTAGTCATTAGACAGCAATTAAGCGTGATTACCTGAATTTCAATTTCTTTTTAAAACCCCTTAAATTTTAGACATTTTCTAGAATCAGAATCATGTAATGGATTTTTATCAAAATTAGAATTATTATTAGACATAAGGTTTACTATCATTATATGTTGATTTTAATTTGCGTTAGGGGACATAAAAATAGTGCAAAACTCTTCTCGTCGGGGAATTAATTTTACCTGCCATGGGACATGGATTCTTCTAGTATATATATATATATATAAAATATATATATATATATATATATATATATATATATATATATATATATATATATATATATATATATATATATATATATATAAGCTGTATTTACCCCGCGTAGCCTTGGATTTATTAATATCAATTTAGTTTAAATTTTAATTTTTTAAATACTAATTTGTAAATCACGAAGAGACGGGAAAAAGGCTAAAAATATAAGGGATATAACTCATATCCTTAAAATATAAATGATCTCCTTTACATTTTTAGTTTTTTTCGGGGGAGGGTGTCCTTATTTATAATTATCTCCATTGTAATACTCTTCTTTGCTGGAATAACTACTTTCGTTGTCACCTCTTCGTCTAAATAACATGCTACAAAGATAAAAAAAGGAAGATATCGCTAGTCAGAACCAAATATCGATTTGTCAGATTTAATGTAAATCTGCCTGATGAGATCTCAGTTTATAGTAAGTGTTGATTGATAACATCGACATGCCAGTGCCGCAGATTTTGTACATGTCTGTGTAAATAAAAAAAATTATCACACACATATATATATATATATATATATATATATATATATATATATATATATATATATATATATATATAGAGAGAGAGAGAGAGAGAGAGAGAGAGAGAGAGATAAACAGTCAGAGAGAGACAGGCATACAGGCACATAAATAATAAATTAAACCAAAACAACACATGCCAATTGTTTTGAGCTAATTTTGTGGGGAAATGTGCCTTTTTAGGTATACTTTTGAGTCGTGGCTGGCGTGTGTATGCTCACGATATTCATTGAAAATTATTGAATAAAAACATGTTAAGCTTAGTAAAATATACAGATTGATTTAGAAAGCACCATGAAATTTCCACGAGGCTCCATTGGAGTTATTTTAAATCGCCAAGAAATTACGATTCAACTCTATTCATAACCTGTCACCGAGATTTGTTTAAACACTGACGGCGTGTGTGTTTCCCTCCGTTTTCGGCCTCTCTTTCTCTTCCATTCTCTCTCTCCCTCTCCCCTCTCTATCACTTTCTTTTCCCCGTCGCTTCTCCACGACAAGCGAAAAAAAAGAGTCGGCTTTTGACATCTGAACGAGGAAGACATCTTCGAGTTGTAATTATGTTTCTTTTCGAAATATGATAAATTATATTTTTATATAAAAAGTAAAATGGTTTGTTCCATTATTACATAATGTTTGATTTGCAGCACGATGGTCCCGACCAAACAGCCAGCCAGCCAGTCCCAGAAGCAGACGACAGTGACTATCGTCAAACGATGATTGCTCACTGGCGATAACAAGACGAGACATTGCACATACGTGCACATGTTGTCACACATCGTCCCAAGATTCACCCCGCCAAACAGTCGGATCACATTAATCGGATCATATTGGGGCCACGACCAAGATATACCCCTTCGGCCAAAACATTGGATCACACCTTCATCTATTGTATATTGCTGCCGTACTTCAAAAAACATTTCCAATCTATGGTAGTCCGGCACGAATACAGACCCCACGAGATTATTGTACCATCTTATTTAAAATGGAAAACGTACTTATCTAAGTACTCGTGTTTATATATTTCTAGTGTTCTTCTGGAAAATGTCTGGTTATGAGGGCTATTTTCAAAACCCTTGTAGGAGTTTGTGACATATTTTCATTCTATGGATGTCAGGCGCGAATGCAGACCCCACGATACTATTACACCATCTTTAGACAGTACAGAAAAAAGTCTCACGTTCGACACAACAACAAAATCAGATGAAATTTTAAAAAAAAATTACTTTTTTTGCATTGCTTCTTCAGCGTTCGGGCGATCCCATCTTTTAAAAATGGGTGATAACATATGTAGGAACATAAAATTGGCTAAGCGTATTATTATATAGATTAGAATTCCGTGAGCAATATTTAAGCGTTATGCGAGACTCGTGGTTGCATTCAGGTGCTTAGATGTACTAAATGTTACGTGGGTTTGAGGTGGTAGCTGCTCCCTCCCAATGAGATTCTACCTTTTTAGGTCGATTTAGGTCAAGTGAGTGTATTTATTATATGAAAAGAAGAAAAGGGGGGGGGGGCGTGATTAAAGACGGGTTTAGGGCGAGAGACAATAATAATTTCGGAATTAAAAGAAAAAGGAGTGTCCGATGGGAAAAAATGGAGTTTCAAAGAATGGGGATCAGTAGTTTAAATTTTGAAAAAGTACTAAACCGGGCAGAGATATAGTGTTATATATTTAAAAGATTTAAAAGTGCTGCAGATTTTAAAAGGGATTCCCAGTTGGTTAAGAGTATGATTAAATAAGACCAGCCCAAAAGTAAAGTTGAAAAATTAAATAAAAAATCAGATAAAAAATAAATAAGTAAGACAAGCTCAATGTATAGTTAGACATTTAACCTGTCCCACTTAATCAAATTAAAATTTAAGGTTGAGGATCAATTTGGGGGAAAGAGTTAGACCGCATGTAACAATTGATATCAGTTATGAGTATTCTAAGGTAGGGTTAGGTTGAATCATGTAAAATGTAAGTATATCACTAGTGCGTTGAGGTAATGAATAGCTTAATAGGGGAAGCAAATGGACCAATTGAAGGGGTAACTTAGGAGCGTAATTAAAGGAGAGATAAATGAAAAACTACGATTAAGATATAGTCGGTGGATAGGAGCATATACAGAGTCGATGTAGTGGATCCAAGGGAGATAAAATAAAAAGCATGAAAGGAATGGAAGGAATGGAAGAGTGTATGCGAGGGTTTGCAAATAGAAAAGAAGAAAATGAAAGGAAAAAGGAATTATAGTGTAGAGTAGGAATAATGGTATTTAAGTTAGGGCGGTTAAGGGTCGGTGGGGTGTAAGGAGAGTAATGTTAGTTTTCAAAATACAATAAGTGCTATGGGTTAATATAGTCATTAGGAGTACTAGGGAGGATATGTTATGTTTTTGGGATGGTTATTTGTAAGGTTAGAGGAGTTAAGAAATAAAGATAAACAAATTAACAAATTTTAGAGTTTAAAAATTAGTCTAATGCTAGAAAATGTTTTTTTTACCCATCATTTTCTTAATATTTTTTCAAATGTTGAATTTTGGCTTTTGCCAACTTATCTATCTGTATAATTCCTCTGATGAAAAGCCTTGGCTTAAGGAAATAATAATAAACATAATTTTATTACATAATATACCTTGCATTGAACAATCGAAGTTTGAAATAAATTTGGACATTCGTGCATGTTTATCACTCTTCGTCCATCTATCTTTATAATTGCTCTATCTCGTACATTGAGTTTTTACCATTTCACTATAGGTTCTTTCTACTAAAAGTTTACTTTTAGTTTCATATTTATTCTTATATATATATATATATATATATATATATATATATGTATATATATATGTACAAAACATCCGGACAAAACCATTTCAAGTATTTAGGGGAAATAGCAAATAACAAGTTCGCAACCGCCGCCGTCTGAAATGAATTCAGAAAGAAATCTTTCACTATGTTTCTATAATGAGATTTTTTTCTTTTTTCCCTTTCTTCTTTTTATACCAATTGATACTTTTTTCACTTTCTTTTTTTGACCATTCTAGTTTAGAACGTTTTCTTTCTTCTTTCTTTTTTTTAACTTCACTGATTGAGACATTATTTTATATGAATATGAATATTAGTGCGAACACTAGTGTTACATACCCTTTAATTTCTCGTACCTTTTCTTCTTCGTCGTGGAGGGGTGTCGTCTCGATGTCGCCTAGTGGTTGAGTGCTTTCTTCGCTTCTGTACTGCCGTAAACATCGCAGTCCGCCGTGTCCACAACAAAAACCTTCCTAACACGATTCAGGAGGCGAACAATTTTTTAAATTTTGATTAGTCTTATTCAGGCGTCAGTTTTCTGTCGCTCTTGGAGATGTTTCACTAACGTTGAGGAAGAGATTCATTTACTACTTTATCGTAGTTAATTCCTAGCTTAAGCCCTTAGCCATTCGAGGAGGGGGAAGAAGGAATATCATTACGCCTGTATTCTCTTAGGGAAATAAATTCCCCTTTTCATTTCGGACTACATAGAGAAATACGTCTGTTCAGCTTGCTTCCAAAAAACCAGACTGGCAAAACTCCGTTTCCCACACAAAGGCCTGTCACGTCACAGAACCCCTATGCACAGGTGCACCTTGATCCTTGATCTGAGGTCTCGTCAATGTGGTGGCCCTGTCAACGCTTGTGAGCTCCGACTGTGAGAACAGCCCTATTTTGCACTCGGTTGTACGGGTCCACCCGCACTAAATCGCGCAAGCCAAACCAAACGATCCCCCACACATACGTCCACTTCAACATGCGTCCGGCCTCACAGAGCCATTATCCAACACTAGCAAAGCATTTTTTAACGGATAATGTAACCTCGTGCTTATATATTTCTAGAGTTCTGCTGTCTATTATGTCATTATTGTCCGTGTGACTTTATAAAAGATTTTAATATAATTTTTTTCGATAAGTTGTGGCGAGTCGCTGTCCAAAAATCAGTCGAAAGCATTTTTTTCCGCTACAACAGTTGGTCCAGATATACGCTAAAGTCAAGAGTTGGAGTACCAATTATCTCGTCTCTTCACGACGGCAGAGATAGACACAAAGTCTGTATTTAATGTGATAAAAATCTAGCTCCCCCAAAAAGGGGACTCTGGATTGGGACAAAAATAAAAATTGCTTCAGTCTAGAAGTATTTCTCCTTCACTGATCGAGAACAGAACAGAACAGAACAGTGTAGTATCAAAATAGATACCACACTTTGATCCTAGCCAAAGGGCAAGAGTTAGAGTCCTGTTTATCATTTTGTTGAAGGTGTATGGTAAGGTGTATGGTAAGGTGTATGGTAAGGTGTATGTTTGTATCAAACGAACTTTCAACAGATAGCGTTATACTTGTGTGTTCCAAGTAAAAGTGATTCAATCAAAGGGTTTTGCAGATCTCTGTTAAAATTACGTTTTCTTATGTCTTTGAATTAGAAGCGTTAACATTCTGGTGGCTTACACAGTGTTTTAATTGCTTTTATTATTGGAATTTATAGCGCAATCATAGATTGTTCAGTGTGATTGTCTTCCTTTAAGGGTCTCGTAGATTGGCCCCACACTATACCCAATCTTGTAGCAGTGACATGACGAAGACCCATTTCTTTCGTATGTACATGCAATCTCTTGCGTAATATCTAGTTGTATTTCGGTTGGCTGAAACAGGCTGGTTAAGACTCGCGTAGAAATACACTTGGCAATTCACAATTTCTGCGCATGTGCACGACTTTCAGTAAACATCTGTTTCCGCGCACCTCGTGGGTGGGAAAATAAATCCAGTTCAAAAACGAGATGTGGATATAAGACGATAAAAGCATGCTCTTGCGCTTTACCCGAAAACAGCAAGACGAGATCGAACTCCAGGACTCAATATTCTGTCTTTAGCCTGATCCAGACTGCCGAGCAAACTTGCCTTATATTCCTATGTTCTTGTTAAATAAAGTTGATTCTCTTATAGTGGAGATGTTAGTATTTATTTTGTAACTTGTTCACATCTTTTTCTTATTTAGTTCAAACCAGCTCCGTCAGATGTCTACATACGTGACCGACTCAACAAAATGGCGATTTCCCGTCTCGGCATTTAACTCCCACCACCACCAAATTAAACGTTTAAGGCTCTCTCCTTATTGCCGATTTTTCTACTACTACTACTACTACTACTACTACTACTACTACTACTACTGTTTGGGTCGGTTAATGGTTGACTTTATTACGACACAAGCCCCACGAGGTAGTCACGAACAAAGTCAATCTTCCTAAAACGGAAAAAAGCCAGAAACTGTTCAGATTTTTCAGACACACCTGTCAACAGAACACCTTTCAGATAAAATAAGTTCACGCGAATCAAACTATTCGCCAACCCTCATTCTGTATATCTACCTTTTGCTGTTTTGTACATCATTCTTTATTACTTGAGTAGAATTCTTCAATTGATATACATGGTTGTTGTTCTTTTTCTTAAAAAGCTGTCACTCCGATTCAACTTTCAGCACTTATCTTCGAGTACAATTCTATTTTCTCTCGTATGAGAATTAAACTTTCTTTCGGAGATAGAAATCCTCACATTATTTCTTTGTTGTAGATGTTAATGGGGATCCTGTTTTCCATGCAGTAATATTACATATTCCTCCAGTCTCTCGTGCTTGTGAAGACAGGTGGGAGAAGATCTTCGAAAACACCCCTGTTCCAAAAGGACACACTGCTCTTTTCGCCACGTTTCATCTCCGACTTCACGTTCGTTTTTAAAATATCTGATAAAAAGGGCTTGTTGGAATACATTTTATATAAACATCCCTATTTTTGAAATGTACTATGGTTATAGTGAAAAATCTGTGATATAATATATTTCAAAAATGCATTTATGAGATACACATTCAGAAAACAAACATTCTTGACAGAATTTTACAAATATCTGATGAAGTGTTTCTAATGCCCTCTCCAGATTTGTCAAAATACCCCCACGTTAGGTAGGTCGTGATTGTAGCATGGTCCCTTACTAATAAGACGAAATCCAAGAGGCTATCCATAATTTAGCAGTTAGTTTATTTTAGTTGCTACGCGTCCCTGGTATTGTTATTGCTTGTTTTTGTGAGTGCTATTTTTCCTTTGATCTGTAGGCCACACTTGCTGTATTAGTCGCTGTTAGTATACCCGCGACACTACACAGAAGAAAAACACGTAAAATTAGCTTTTGGTTGTAAAACGGGTGTTCATATTGTTTTATTTCTGTGAACACACAAACACAGAATTTGACTGTCACTTAACTATCTGCGGAAACCTTCTGTATGCAGTAAGAAAATTGTTGTCAGTATCTGGCTTAACGTAAACTCGTCCAGTCATCTCTCTCACTCTTTCATTCAGTGTTATCACCGTCTACTCTTTGTCTATTCCGTCTTTCTGTTTGTCTTGCTATTTAACTTTACAGCTTTGTATCACGATTCACGTCATCCAGATTCTATGCATTAATACCGATTCAGTTTTTTTCTTGTTTATCAAATTTCTAATAAGTAATCCTTCCTATTCGAAAACCTCATGTTAGTTTAATTGTTCATTGTCCGTTGACTTACATCATAACACAAGTCCTAACACGATACTGCATTTATAAATTATCTAATTAAACTGCGTTTTAATAATTCTTTCGACTTTTTATTTTTCATAGTTTTGAGTCTTCGTTAGTAATTTATGGTAAATAATCCATCTACTCATCTCATCGTGTTACACGACATTGTGTCCGGTATGTATCAGTCACATACTTAGATTTACTTTTTTCCTTTGCTATAAATAAATAGGTGTAAAACTGAAGTGATTGGCCAACCAGGCATTCAGAAGGCCCGGCATAGGCACGAAAGAATCGTCGGATATATATATATATATTCAATGATATTATAAAAAATATTATAAATATATTTTCAAAGATATCTTATAAGATGCTTTCCAGGTATATCGTAAAAATTCCTAATATGGTAATAAATGCTCAATATTGAAAATAGAGCATTGATATAGGGTATACAAAAGTGAAAAAAATATTATTTAAGACTGAACATATTTATTTATATATTTTAATAATATGTTCAACCATACATTTTTGTCTCTTAAGCGCGAACTTTTCAAGTGTTAAAATTCTTAGTTGAATATATTAAGAAAATATGCAAATGAATTTGTTCAGTCTCCTGTTCGTCAGAGACTCTTGACTGGTAGATACCAGTCGAGGGTCCGTTCTCGACAATCAGTTCGTTCATAAACTGGGCCATTTCGGTGATATTTTCTCTGTATTAGTCCTGAGTAGTCCAATAAGGTTCACTCTCCCAAGCCTTGCATCCCCTTTTTGGGGAGGAGTTAATTTATTGCTAACTGCCTGAGACGCCCAGACCGGGGAATGCCGACGGGGTTGTCCAGGCAATTTTCAATAGGTCAGAGTGTTTCTTCTTTAAGAGTGCTGGCTTGATTCTCCTTACCTTCCGGTCTTTATGTGGTGGGAAGGAAGTAAATACACAGTCAAAGGGAACTAATAATGGATTACCTATCTAGAGTTCTCTCTCTTGCAATAAGAATACAGAGTTTTCTCTCTTGCGGACACTTGTGGACAGTTGTCTCCCTTGCTGGTATTTATATCCTTGGAGTTAGATGAACCTTCTATTCCAGCCTGCTATAATTATAATGGAGAACGGATACCATTCACCCCTCATCATTATAGGTATATTGAAACATACCATTGAATCATACAAAATAATAAATCATCATCATTATCATTAGAGTTTTTGATCACTCCTGAAGGAGGAATCTCTCCCTGGTTTCCGTTTCGCCTTGTTTTATCCCTGGCTAGGCGTGGCCAAGTAGGACCCAGTTGGCTGTCGAGGTCGTCTCTCCACTGGGGTTTTCCATTGCTTCGGGGTCCATTCTGTCGCTCTATATGTCCATCTGTTGTTTGTACACCTCGAAAGGTGACCTGCCCATCTATGTTTTGCCGTTCGTATGGTGGTGATGATGTCATTTACTTCCGTTTGCTGTCTGATCCATGTGTTTCTTTTTCTTTCACGTAAACTGATGCCGAGCATGTTGCGTTCCATTTTGCATTGTGCCACTTTTAGATTTTCTATCGCTGCATTGTTAAGTGCCCATGTTTCGCTACCATATGTCATAACAGGCATGATGTATTCATTGAACACTTTCCGTTTAATGTTCATAGTGCACTTTCTACTCTTCATGTTGTCGAGCTTGACCTTTTGGCTAAGATCAAAGTGTAGTATCTGTTCCAATGGATACTGCACCCCATATACTGGTATTGTCTTGGCCTTCGGGCCTTGATTTACGCCGGTCTATGGGTCTGTTCTGTGAAGTTCTAGGAGGTCCCCCCTCCCAGGCTTTGCCTCCCCTCTTTGGGGAGGAGTAAGTTTATTGCTTACTGTCTGAGGCGCCCCTACCGGGGAATGCCGACGGGGCAGCCCAGGCAATTTTTAAATGGCCAGAGTTCTCACCTCTCGGGCGCTGGCTTTTCAAACCCCACTTTCCCGACCCGACCTTGGGTTACATCTTACTTGTGGGAGTAGGATAAAAAAACTGGCCTTGTGCCTAACTCCCGGAGAGGAGTAAATCAATACTCTTCATGTTGTTGTCTACTTTGGAAGAGGCTGTCCATCTAAGCGCAATTCGCCGTTTGATTTCAGTAGATGTAGATGTAGTTGTCAACTTCCTCGAGATTTTCACCTTTAACTGTGAGTGGAGCTTTTGTGGCATATTTATGGCATATGCACACTGGGATCATGCCACAAATAATGAATACATTCATTATGTGTGCATCATTTAAAATCTTGATTTCATTGGATTACGTCATCAAAGAACATCCACTATACTTACTTTTCACTTTAGTAAGTCCCATATACATATGTCTTTATGTTTTTAATCTATTTTTTATTTAAATTGCACTTAGCATCATAATACACATAAAGTAAGGTGTGTTGCATAGCGATCGGAACGCATCTTTTTTTGGACAGCAACAAATATGGCCGCTGCGCGTAAACAGCTGTATTGTGTTGACACGTTGATCTTTGTAGTACCAATTGTAGTGATGATGGCAGCGTAGCTTATATAGAGTTGATATGTCTATATATTTTTCTCTCTCTGTTGTTAGCAGCATCTGTAATAGTAGTCATGATAGTCGTAGTAGAGTTGACCTCTCTCTCTCTCTCTCTTGTAGCAGCGATTGTAATAGTTGCATTTCGTCGTAGTAATAACAACAGTACGTTTTCGTTTTGAGGTTCACTATTTTTAAAAATATATTTTTCTTTAAATTCTTCTTAGCATCATAATAAACAATATTATTCTTTTTTACACGCATACAGTAATATCACATATTCCCCCAGTCTCCTGCGATAGGTGGGAGGAGATCTTTGAAAACATGTCTGGTCTATGTTATAGACAAAAGCCAAGAGTACACTCTGCTCCTTTCGCCACGTCACACACTCGGTTTATTGTTCGTGACGTTGAAAGATCCACATGAAATATAATTTTTGCTGATACCGATTTGTCCTATTATTTTTGGACGAATCAGGAAGAATACAGATGATATTCTCATGCGTATATATGTGCTTATTCCGGCAGAATATGCCATTGTAAATTTAGGAAACATAAAATTAAAATTATTATTACAAAAAATTTAAAACATCTTTATCGTGAGTTTATCATGCTGCCTAACTTCAATAATCAGACTAACATAATAGTATTAAATATTGTGTGTAGGTCAGCTAGTAATCGTTTAAAGATTTATGTTCGCCGAGAGATTGTTATCAAGCTAGGCAAGATGTAAAGGTCGTCAACGGGTCAATCGGTTAGTCATAGAGGCTATATTTCTCCTCTGGGAACAATAGCTAGATAAAGTGACGTCGGACGAGATATGAACAAGCACGAAAAAGCAGACAGTCTGACTTGGAAACCCGACGCGATCAGACGTGAACAAAATGGCGTAAATATCAATGGTAAACGAAAAGTAAGGACGAGACTCCAACTCTCCCATCCTAATCTTTCTTCTCCTTACCGTTAGCAATATGGAGGCAATATCAACAGCCTAAATAAAAATCCATCGGTGCTTCTGCAGTTTACGGACCGTGCTGAAATGATAACGTTATTATTTAGAAACCCATTCTTAACATGGGGAGGGGGGCTTTGTTAACTTTTCTGTACTTTCCTAACAATTTGATAAACAAAAAAAAACATAAAAATTCTATTTAACTTGAAAATACTATCTAAAAATAGCACGGTCTGTAAACTGCAGAAGTAGCAATCCATCTTTCTCCAAATTGATTGTCTTCGTTTGTCTTTGGGTGGGCCCAACTTTGATCCCAGATCGAGAAATCCTCAGACCGGGAGGACCGCATGAGGCGAACATTTAAAGATACAAGGCATGATTTTATTTTACATAGAATCATTGTACTGTTTGTGACACGCAGAGCGTGGGACTCCCCATAGATCTGAGGATAATGTAACTGTATTGTTTTTTTTTACTTGTTTCCCACTGTAGCAAGTTTAGACATGAAGTCATTTTAATGGGAGGGGGGGGGGCAGCTTTTTCGACGGGGTAGTGGCAGGGTACAAAAATAGCCGAGAACATACCCGTTGGCTTTCTTTAGTAGGGGCGCCTCGGACGACCAGCAATAACCCTCTAACGGTAATGAGTAAGGGGATGACCTTCTATGATCGGACCGAACTGAACCAAACCTCACCCAGATAAAAAGGGTCGGATCCCTTAACAAACCAGACCCTTACACCTGCCAGTATCCCATATCTCTACAAAGCCACCATTTGCCCATGCATGGAGTATTGTTGTCACATCTGGGCTGGTGCATCAACCACTAGTCTCTCCCTCCTGGACAGAGTCCAAAAAAGAACCTCTAATCTAATAGGTCCCACACTGTCTACCAAGCTCCAGCCCCTGTCCCATCTCAGCAATGTTACATCTTTCTGCTTGTTTTACAAGTACTTTAATGGAATATGTTCTGATGAACTTGCTGCGCCGGTGATCCCTCGACATAAATATCCCCAACCAACTCGATAATAAGCAAAATCCCACCCTTTCAATGTAGAGGCGCCTATATACCGGAAAGCTTTCTATTTTAATAGCTTCTTTCCTCGAACTGATAACTTTTGGAATTCCCTTCTTGCTCTCTGTTTCATTGACCGTATAAACAGGCATAAGTTTAAACGAAATGTGAACAAACATCTCGCTGCATAACTCCCCACTTAGGATGCCCTTATAAATATGGCCCCTTAAATCACAATATCCCCTTACTTCTCAGTGACAATGTGGCTTGTTTGGGGGTTAATATAAGTAAAAAAACATTTTTTTTAATTACAATATGTTAAGGTATAAAAAAAACGCGGCGGACGCTGAACTATTCACAAAAACATAGTCACCAACTTCCACAAGTGAAGGGTATTCACACCTCAATCTATTTATGGTTTCTCTTTATCAGATGTGGTAAATAAGTATGCTAGCTAGAATATCATATCAGTTTAGTTGAAACGTTCCAACTAACCCATTTGGGAAAGTTCCAACTAACCCGATGCACTAATATTATTAACTCGTGTGACGTCATAAAAGTGGACAGTAAAGGACAATCATTTACTGTTCCATTTCAGTTTCTTTATATTAAACAATCGACGCACATAATTGAACATCAGCGCCTTACTTAATTGATATAAAAAATAATTTTCTGTTTTGTTGAGATAATTTGGTAAAAATTGTTCATTCTATTAATTTTTGATTTTACACATTTTTTTAATAGGATTCATCACTGAATACTTTTGTAGAAATCGGTGTCTATTGATAATAGAATCGTTTCCGTGGTTTGTTTGGGGACGTTACGCAGTGGCATGGTCTAAAGTGAATTCAGCCAAGGCCGTCGTAAGTTTACGAAGATGACGACTCAGCTCAGTTGATGTCGGTAAGCGTCTCCATTGAATTTTCCTATTTTGTTGTCGTCTGGTCAAATGCAGGGGGAGATAACTCATACTTCAAAATGTTTCTTGGCAAAGGGGATAACTTTTGTGTACATTATTTCCCTTTAAATATAAACATATTCAAATGTATTATTAGATAGCTTATGTCTCTACCTAACAGACGATAACTCAAATAATTTGTTAGATCACAATATTATTTTTAGTGCAAACGACATGATATTAAAGAAGAGTGGCTTTCCAGTCATACTGTTAAGTTTCATAAAAATCTGTCGCAGAATAAAGATATTTAAAATATTTCATTGAAAAAATCTTGATTTTAGGCATATTTTGGTAATTTTTGTACAGGACTGACGACTTAGAACATTTTCAACCGGATGTTAAAAGTATGTAGTAAAATACAGAGAACCGGTTGTTCACTCTGCGACGTTGAGCATTACCTACTCTTTTCTACACATATATTCACCAGAGGGCGTTTCAGACTTAATTATCTCCCTTTTCGCGATGATAAGTGATGCTGAAATGGGTTGCTATAAAAATGGACACACGAGGAAATTCTCTATTTTTCTTTCTGCTTCACCTTACACGAGAACACATGCGCGTAATGCACGCATAAAATTTAAGGTATGTGAAACTTCACACATACACACACACATACACATTTTCAGACTTTCCTTGAAACTATGTACGCGTTTTTACGTACACGTTCCATAAGAGCGAACCATTCTGAGTTACGATTAATAAATGTTATTTGAAATATAATCGCTTTCGTTTTCCTCCTTTGTGTCATTATGTTTGATTGAATTGATTGAACGTATATAAATGCTGCCGAAGTGTCTACAAACTCCTTCAGACGTCAAAATATAAAAGTATTTAAAAATAGTCTGTAGGCATTTGGCTCCATGTGGCATTTCTAATAGAATTAATAAATACAAAAAGGTTTATATGTTAACCCAATCAAAATCGTACTTATGTTTTGCGAGCCCATGAGATTTCGTCAAGCTACAAAATCCAGAAATTAAATTAGTAGGCCTTACCTCAAACAGACCATCACCACCTAAACAGGCGCTTTAATAGACACTCGTTTGTTACGGCCACTCCTGGCACCAAACACCCGCTCAGCGCAAAACCTTCCTATACCTCCACACCTCACCAACCCAGGCGCCTCTCTTCAAAGAACACTTAAGTATCTCTCCTCTTCCCTTTTGATATCACCTTATGTTGAATTCTTTTGATTACCATTAGGATGTTAATAGTTACATGCCACTGTCAGACGTACATCTAGATATAGTCAGGCACACATATGTGCAATTATGCCCGCACTCCCGTTTGACCGCCTTACACCAAACACATGTGCCGTGTCTAGATTCTAGTGTTGTTAGTCATGGTGCACACAACCATAGTCGCCAGTTTACATACATAATAAAGACAACAAAACAGACACTGTATTCAACGACTTGTTGGACACGGTTGTTGTGTGAGTGTGTTTAAGATCTTGTCGTTAGTGTCTCTACGTCCGAGCTAACTCTCCATCTTCCACCTTCTAAATCTGAAATACTTCTGCTTACTTTCGCCGGAAATTAGAGACGTCCGTTTTTTTCCTCAACATCTTTCCAAATTCCTGTTAACAGCTAATTGCAATGGCATTGCTGATCTGTGAAGTTCAATAGACTCGTTGTTGTTAATGTCTTTGTTTTAAATGTCTTCTTTGTTATTTGTAGATTCCTAGCTATGGGGTGGGAGTTGGCCATTCTATAGTACCACACAAACACCTTGCTATCTTTTAAAATGATCCGTACGTACGTATGTGGCACCACACAGCATTCCCGATAAAATAAATCGGGCTACACACCCTAACGACTTTCTTTATTTGGAACTCCCTCAAATTAAACAAAACTATATACTCCCTAAAGTTCAGTCCATCTTCATCTAGGGCAGTGGCAATGTGGTAGTATCAGAGCTACTCAGCTAACAGGGCTCTGGTGAAAATTCAAGAGGAATCCGCCGTCACCTAGGCATATCTGCTTCTGTGTGTGATGAGCAAGAACGCGTTAAGCGCGGATCCATGGCGTGAGGATTACAACCTTACTTCTGCGCATTTCTTTATGTGTTCTGGGTCAAACCTTCCCAGCTGGGCCTTGCTGCTCTAGGCGTCGGAGATAAAACCCTACAATCTTGCAAGTATAACGAATGCACAAAGCAATATATTGGCGAGGAAAGAGAAGAATTTCGAGATCGCCATTGTTAGTAGAGATTGCTGAATTGGTATCCACCCTATTGGCCTGGTTTTATATGAAGAAAATGGTCACCAAGTTTTCGATTTTGGACGAAAGTGCTACCCTGCACAAGTGCTTTGACCGAACAACGCATCGATCACTCCACGAGTGAGAACATGCAAGTTCAAAAGAAAATAGATCGTAATTATGCAATTGCTACGCAATAACCAACACAAACAAAGTAGGTTTAATGATATTTGTTTATTATTTTGATTAGCAGACATGAACGTATACAACAGCATACACAATAAATAAGTTGACTAGACAACACCCGTCGGCTTTTACTAAAAACAAAAAGATAACACTAGGGTAAAAAGCCTTACAATTCGAGATAGTGATATCGTAAAGAAATGCGGGTCAGTTTTAGAGCCATAATTAAAAAAAATTGTTTGTAGGAGAAACGTTCGGCATTTTCAAGTGTAGTTAACATAACAAAAAGGGATGAAAAGACAAATGGGCAACAAATAAATCTTACCAAAGCCAAGATAAGTTACTGTTCTACCTACCTGAATAAGTTTATTCGTGTTTTGATTTATTTTAAAGATTTTTTTGTTGTAAAAACAAAGTGTCCACTTGTGTTCAGTTAGAACGAAAAAAAAAAAAGATGGCGTCGATGAGCTCCTGATAGTCGCTTAAAATCGAAAAGTAAAAAAAAAAATACTGGTAGAAACACATTTAATAAATGTCACCAATCGTGCGAAAATGTAATGTTTTACCAGTATTTTTGTTTACAAAAAACAACAACAAAGCTTTAAAATAGTTAAAACACAAATAAACTTATCCAGGTAGGTAGAAGAGTAACTTATCTTGGCTTTGATAACATTTATTTATTGCACATTTGTCCCCCCCCCTTTTTTTCTTCTGTTAACTACACTTGAAAATGCCCGAAACGTTTTACACATTTAGACAATTTCGTAAAAATAAAATACGAAATACAAAATGTTTCACATTTTCTTTTATCAAAGTGAATTCGAAATTGAAATATACATTATAGTGGATGGATTTGGAAGCCAAATGGTGTGGAGGAAATATTTTAAAAATTTATTTTTTATCATACATGCTGAGTGGGAACGTTTTTCTTTTCAGAATAGTTGTAATCTTTCGCTATAAAAAATAGTTCATTATCGCGGTTTTGTTTTGGTTGGTTACGACAAACCAAACCACATACGTTGGAACGTCATTTTTTCTTCCTCTTGTCTTTTCTTTAAAGAAAAATAAATAAAAGATAAAAAATAAATCATACATGCTGAATGGAAACTTTTTAATTTTTTTTTTTTAGAATAGTGGTAATCTTCTGCCTTAAAAATAGTCCATTATTTTCTTTTTGACAAACCAGATTAGTCGAAACGTAATTTAATTTTTTGAATGAAAATAAAAACCCAACAAAACAGACAAAAATAAAATAAAACAACGTTGTGCCATAAGGGGTGAAGGAAGGGGAGAATAAAATAAAAATAAAAATTCAGTTGAATTTTTATTTTTGAACGAACTTTTTTTTTAATGCGCAATCATACTCGAATGGCCTCAAATGGTGCAGAGGAGATAAGTTTTTTTTCTTTATTTTATCATACATGCAGAGTGCGAACGTTTTAGTTTCAGAATAGCGGTAATCTTCCGCCCAAAATAGTCCATTGTTGTGTTATTTGTTCATGAAAAACGTTGGAACATCATTATTTTGCCCCCCCCCCCGATTTTTTTTACTTTAGGCTGGCAAAGTAAGGGAGATAACTCATCAATTTTTAGATTTTTTTTCCAAAAATTGATTTAAAGATTTTATTTTCAACAATTGATTTTTTTTAAAATTTGTTTTGAAATGGAAATGAAGAAAACATTTATTAGATAGTTAAAGGGTCTATTTTTTTCTTTGATTCTTCCAATTGAAAAGTTGTTTTTCTTTAACTCGCCAATAAAAAAAATGTTTTCTTCATTTCAATTTCAAAACAAATTAAAAAAAAAATCTTTGTTTTTTTATTAATAAAAATTAATTGTTGAAAAAAAAAAAAATCTAAAATATAAGTTGAAATAAAAGAAATATATATAAACCTAGACGATACACGGAAAATCTTTAAAATCATTAGGAAAATAATCTAAAATAATTTTATATTAGTTATATCCCTTACTTTTCCAGCTTAAAGTAAAAAAAAAAAGGGTAATTTTCCCTTCCTTTTGTCTTTTCTTTAAAGAAAAATAAATAAAAGATAAATCATGCATGCTGAGTGGGAACTTTTCTTTTTAATCTTTTAAGAATAGTGGTAATCTTCCGCTTTAAAAAATAGTCCACTATTTTTTTTCAATGACAAACCAGATAAGAATAAACGTATTTTTTTTTTTTTTAAATAAAAATAAATTAAGTATAAAATAAAATAAAACACACAAACAATAACGGTGTGCAACTGGAGATGAAGAAAAAAAAAAATTCTGCTGAAATTTAATTTTTGAACGATCTTCTTTTTTAATGCGCAATCATACTCGAATGGCCTCATCACTGCTGTCGTTTTCAATCCAGTATCATTTTGCAACGAGTAAAGAAGTTATGGAAATGAACTTTAATGGTTTTTCAGACTTCCTCGTGAGGAAGCGGATGGAGGTAGTGGGGAGGTGCAGGCGAGAGGGCGGAAAGGAAGAGGGGATCATGGGGTGGTGACGGGTCGGGTCGGGTATTATTACTACCAAGTGTCTGAATTCCGGCGTCTGCTTAAATAATTCAACCTCGAGGTGAACCAGTGAAGATATTTCCGCGCCAACATAGCAAGAACACGTGATCACGTCGATTTCACCCCCTCTCATCCCAAATCAAATTGAAGCATTACTACATCAGTTAAATAAGTGAATATACCAGTAAACGTTACTATTGGCGACATAAATTATTTTAAAGAAAATACAATTGGGAAATTAGTCAAAACCAATTTATTTGTGACCTATTTGCGTTAACAAATTAATATTTAATAGAAGATATAAGCATACTAAGTTACCGTAATTATTAGTTGTGAGTAAAGTAATAAGGGGGTCAGATATCTTATTTCAGGAAGTAAGATACCGGACCGGTCTGGAAGGGACTAAGATAAATGTCATTAAAAAAAACCCACTTAATTTTATTTATCTTAGTTCCTTCCGATCCTGTACCTTACTTCCGGAAATAACAAGATGTCTGACACCTTACTCGCAATCAATATTTATGGTAATCAAACATGCTTATATCTCCTATTAAATATTACACTTTTTTTTAATGAAACTATGTCGCAAATGAGATTTTACTAATTTCCCAACTGTATTTCCTTAAAAATAATTTATGTCGCCAATAGTAATGTTTACCAATATACTTTTATCGGTGCTGCTTTATGTAATCACACAGTTATAAAAAAAGCATCTTAATCTGTTTACTCCAATAATCATAAACTGTTAGAGTATCGGTACTTTTCGATAAAGAACTAGTTCTTACGCCATTTTTTTTTTTTTAGCATTTTAGTTATTAAATGAGTCCGCCATGGGTATGACACAAAAACTGCATCCTACTGGATGAAGCCCCAACTTCGGAGCTTTAGGTTATTTGTTTAACTCTGAGCCGGGGGAGTGGTAGTACTCGTCAGGGTCCCCATCTACATGTTAAACAGAAACTATCGTTCACGAAACTATTTGTTTGCAAAATATATGCCCACCAATCAAAATAATCTACAAACCACTGGTATTAGGGGTGAGACGTAATGGGTGAAAATTTCAGATTCATGCGAGTAGTATTTTTTTGTTCATTTATACATAAATAACACTAAATCAAACATTTTGAAAATTTTGCAAAATTCAGAAGGTGCAGGCCAAAAATAGCCGTTAGGGCTCCACGGGACTCAAAATCCATCATTTTTCGGTGAAAAAGTGGTTTCCTGCGACATTGCAGGTTGTAATCCTCAAAAGCTATGAATGGATATAGATGGTTAAATCTGATATCGTACTTTAATTTAGGACCATTTTCAGGCTGTGAAAGGGTTTTCATGAATGTAAAATAGCCAAAAACTAGTGGCCTGCTGAATTTTGCAAAATTTTCAAAATGTTTAGTGTTATTTATGTATAAATGAACACAAAAAATACTACTCGCATGAATCTGAAATTTTCACCCATTACGCCCCACCCCTACTGGTATACGGTTTTAGTATAAAGTGACCCGACTATGGTTGACATGCCGTAAAACCCAACCAATCAACTTAGTGAATTATACTATTACGAGTGTCGCCATGTTATCTATCTCTCTATGTATGAGGTATATTTAAAGGATGATAATCCTACAGAATTAACAAGTTACCAACATGGAAATAAGGGAAAGTGGTAAAAAAAAGACTAATTAATATGAACTAAAAGAGATTAACACAGGGTCATGATTTGATATTTCGCTCAATGTCAGGGCTTTAAAAAAAAATAGACTAACAAAGAGTCATGATTTGATTCAATATTTCGCCCTGTGTGTAGCATAGCTGGAGTGTTCTTCAATCCCTACGCTAGAATCAGCTGGTCGTATTGCTGTGGTGATGTATCAGTCAAAGTTTCCATATTCTGTTCTCTCTGTCGTTTTCTAAATAACAACTTTTACAACGTTATTAATAAAGAAACTTAGACAGATGAAATTGGGTTTAAAAACTGTCTTTGGGGTTTTTATTATTATTATTACTATTTCGTAGCATACATGTATACGCCCCAACCGCTCTTCGGTAGTTCAGTCGCAAGCGGAAGATTCCCATTCGCCACGTAAAAAAGGCTGCTTCCTGTCTTCGTGACGTCACTGCTGGAACGCGTAGTGTTACTCGAATTCTAATCGAAAGATTCCACAATAGCATATTTATCGTACTTTTTACACAGCCGCCTCTTATCTTGTTCATATTATTCTGTTTTTCTTTCTTTCTTTTTCTTCCCCTATCTCTGTATTAAATATTCTGTATTCACGTTTAGGTGCTTCGTAAGCTTCATTTTAGTTGCTTTGTGCACATAAACGTTAACAATAATCATTTCGTGTTGACGTAGTCTAATACTGGAGAAAACAACATGGCGTATCTCACAATAGCACAATTGTAATAATTGAATTTAAATGAAAAATAACGCAAAAATTATTTGCTTGTCATCGAAAATGCACAGAGATTCTAAGAATCGAAAATTTATGACAATAAAAAATGATCTAAAACAATAATTAATCGGTTTTTTTTTGACATGGTGATATTATCGGATTGACATCCTCTATTTTATCAACAAACGGCGTAAACACAAACACAGAAACCAACCTGAATTCACTTCAACAACTAAAGCTCAAACTGGGGCCATAAAAATCAGCACCCAGAGACAGTCGAACAAAAAGGCGCAAAAAAAAGAAGCAAAAAATGTTGATCATGTGACGTGCTCTGTACTACGTCCGTCAAACCACTGTGAAACAATATAAAAGCAGACCGCGCAAAAAAATCTTTCTCTACCCCTCGCCTTTGGGGTGCCAGCGCGTCGGCTGACAACTAAAACACACACACACCTATCGTTCTTCAACGCATACAAACATGCACTGCTGACAAAGACACAAACAAATGCGTAAACGAATTAACTCTCACGCATACACATTCGTACAACCACGAACAAAAGGCGACACACACTTCGACGTACTAACGCCAAGCCTCATACATGGCTATACACACATACAAACATGGTCGCATACACATGCTTACAACTATTCTCGGAACTGACTTCCGACGAACATTTCAAACTAACATTTTACCATGTAAGATTTGTACATACATAACTATTTTGTGTTACTTTAAACTACGTTTTATTCTTCCTTCAACTTATGCATGCTTTTATCAAACATTCAACGTTCATACATGGTTTTCCATGTTTAATATGTTTTAAACATTTCTTTACACATTTTAAATGTAAGCGTAGATCTTAGCATTTTCTCTAAGCCACAATATCTTACTAAGCCAAGGTCCGCGCTCCCACAGGATTATTGGAAAAGAAAACCTTTCGATTTAAATTAACATTTACGATCGAATAATTAGTTTGAAATTATTTGGTCATAAAAATCTCTATCTTATATAAAGTTAGGTATATGTATATGTTTATATATTTGTATGTACAAGATTCACTCCTAAACTAATTAACCGACCATTATGAATTTTGGGACATAACTGCTAGGCGTAATAGTGTGTAATGTGGGCTATACTTAGTTTAATTTATTTCCATGTAAAATGAGTAAAGGAGGGGGTAGAAGTCCTTCGTGAAAATTCAAATACCTCAGACTTTTGTGAAATTTTAGCAATACATCAATTAATAAATGTCCCTTAAATATTAGTTTCTTTGGGGTATTTTAAAGGGCTTTGGGGGGGGGGGCATAATATTGGCCCGACCTCCAATTTGAAAAGTCCAATATTTAAGAATTGCACTAAATTTGGTCCATATTCATTAGACAACAATTAAGCAAGATTCCCTGAATTTTAATTTCTTCGTAAGACCACGTAAGCTTGAGCCTTTAAATTTTTAGACATTTTCTAGAATCAAAATCAAAATCATGTAATGGATTTTGATCAAAAGTGGAAAAAAGATTTTAGACGTAAGATTTGGTATCATTATATCTTGATTTTAATCTTCGTAAGGGTGGTGTAAAACTGCTGTGTTCAGGGAATTAATTTTACCCGTCCTGGGACGGGTATTTTTCTATATGATATATAAGCAAAAAAAAAAAAAAAAAAAAAAAAAAAAAGATGCCGAAATTAAATAAATAAATTAATGAATAAACAAACAAACAAGCAATTAAATAAATAAATGAAATTTTTAATTAATAAAATAATTGAAAAATAACTTTAAAAAATATGAAAAGAAACTCATTAAATTGCTTTAGGTGACAATTGTAACATGGTCGATTTCATTTCTCGAATGCGTGAATAAGATAATGTCTAAACTTTGAACTGTCTTGGATAAGACATGAAACTGCATTCAGTGATCAAACCCAATCTGGGTGTTTTGGGGAGTGTCGATACACCCCTTAAGTGCCACGACTCACAGGTTCACAAGTTAAATAGAATCTGTGCTAGATATGACATGACTACTTCATTTGACGGTATACACATACCGGCTCATTTTGCAGAATGGTTAGAGTGTTCACTAATGAGCCGGGGGACCAGGGTTCAATCCTTGGTCGAGTCCGTCTTGTAAGGCTAGTCACAGCAAGAACGTGTCTTGTTACTATACAACCCCCCCCCCCAAAAAAAAACCAAACTATCCTTTCTTCCTCCATGTGCCTAGCGTCTGTCGGAATTTCCGTGAACAGAGCTTCTTTGAAAGGGCTTCTCGTCTGTGGAACACATTACCACGGGACTGCTTCCGAGCTGATTATAACTTGATAGTCTTCAAATCAAATGTCAGCAAATACTTGTCATGGACCGCTCCATAAGCAATAAAACGCACTTCGTACTATTGCTCAATATTAGTACTCCCATAGTGTTACTCATATTTCAGCTGACAATAATTCTAGTCTCATTAACCCTTATCTTTGAGTGGCCGTTGGCCCCGATAAGTGGTGACCCCAATAGTAAAAAAAGTCAGAGAATTTATATTAAAATGATTTAATTCAGCAAAGGGTTGATATGCCGTAACCCAACCAAACCAACAGTTCAAGCAATTGTTTGAAAACAAAAACAAACAAAACACCCCAAAGCAAGGCGTGACATCACGTTTGTTTAATGTAGTGAAATCCAGCCTTCTCCCCGCGAGTGGACAATCTGAAAGGATACAAAAACAGTCGTGAACGGACCTGTCAGCATTCCCCGGTAGAGGCGCCTGGCATTAACCTCCCCACCCTTAACGAGGAGGTAATGCCTTGGAGGATAGCCTTCTAGGACTGAACCAAACCATGTTCCATTCTGACAAAGGTTGCCAGAATGTGCCAAAGTGTTCTCTGGCTAGCTATGAAAGTGAGCTAACATGAAAAAGATACGACATATGAACAGTAGAAGCGGTATCAAAGTATATAAATACAAATTAACTAGCGACATTGACCCGGCGTTGCCCGTGTGAAGATATATTGCTGGTCGAAAATAATTTCAAATATAGTCATGTTTACAATTTTTGGCTTGGAAAAAAAAAGTTAAAAACAACATTTGCAATATGAGGTCAAATAATAAAAATACCTGTTAGCGCGGTGGTGTTTTTAAAAAATTATTTTAAATCTTAAAAATACTAATAAAAATAATTATTCAAATCTTCAAACCTTTTTTTTTAAAATACATTCTTCACTTGAGATATTCCTTGTTTAATTTTATTTTTGTTTTATAAAAACGAAGAAAATCTATTTAAAAAAAATCAATTTTGTTTCTTTACGTTTTAATACATTTCAGCTATTTTATCGACCTAACCGATAATTTCCCTAAGTGACCCAGATGGACCCAAAGGAAAATTTCAATGACGTATTTCGATTTCGTAGAATAATTTACCCTGTATTGAAACTTATTTGAATGTTCTAACTGTTAGCATATCGATTTCTATAACACACAAACAAACATTGACTTATATATAGATAGACGATTTATTTACAAAAGTGTATGCCTAAAAATAATTCCATGATAAATGACTACATATCAACCAAACGATTTCATTATCACATCACTACAGTATAAATCTATGCATGAGTGGATGAAGTGTGTGAGGTGCACTGAAGAAAAATTCCTACCAGTAAAATACATAGCCCTGTTGTGCTCGCATACCCTTAATGACAATAAAAGTGTAAACATTTGGGAATTTCCTTGCTTTTGTACATTTAGTGTATATGAATTTTCATCTTAACCCTATTAAGGGCATATGATTTCAGTATACTGGCATTTATCATGGAATGTCACTACTTTTGTAAAGGCTATGCCTCAATACAATGGTCATTTTAAAGGTTTTTTGGAATTTTCTGGAAAACTAAGATATATGGTAAACTGAAATTAAAATGCCATCAACTAGACCCTAGAACATCTATCTGCCCCAAATCAGCTGAATCCATCAAATAGTTGATGAGATACAGGGTGGCACATACGTACGTACGTACACGCAGATAATATGGTTTCATGATTGAACTTTCTGGATCTCTGGGTTGCCTTGACTAATGATGCTGAAATTCTACACACTTATAGAACCTATAAAAAAAAAAATTGTGCAAAGTTTTAACTAATTTGGTTTATTGGTTTTTGAGTTATGATTGATCAAAGAAATGAGATTTCCAGCATAGGCCGTTTTTGAAGTCTATTAACGGATAGAGCGCTCTCGCGCCTCCCTTGATTAATCTACAAACTATTCAGAAACAAACCACGTGCGCCATAAAACCCAACAACCATCAATTGGCGAAATTAGAGCATTTAATGCACTAGACGTACCCGTGACCTGTTGGGTCACAACAACTAAGACTATTTACTTTGATTTCATTCGAAAATTCATGAACTGTGAAATACATGTTAAGACATTCTTCTTGCTAAACTAAAAATAATAAGAATCATGATTATTACTCGCTAGGAGTTTTCACACTATCACAGTGATTGCTCACCAATAATAACCAATGGTGTTCACTGGAATCTAAGTGACAACAAATTTCCCCAGATTTACAGCTCTCTCTGCTTCTTTCGATAACCGTCGCAAATTATTTTGTGTTATCGCAACAGTCGTTTACCATTGATTTTTCGCTAGCAACGACCGTTGGTCTTCTCTGGAATTTGAGTGGCAATAAGCCTCCACAATGTTTCAGTATTCTCCACCACCTTTCAGTGGAGGTCTGGTTGGTGCCCCCCCCCACCTCGGTCCTTCTACCCTTCACGACCATTTTTTGTGGTATCTACCGAATATTATTATACGGACGTATTATTATTACATAGGTAGATGTAAAGATACTTATTTTTGCCATCTAATTTACATACGTGTCTGTACACGCCACAAACACGTATGTAAATTAGATGAAAACGCTCAAAACATCGTCAAACCAATCGTAACCAAACCAGATATCTCGTATCAGCTATTTTGTCCTTGATGCGTCGTCAGTTTATTTATCTCCCTCTCACGGCGGGAAGATGCGACTCAAGGTCGGGAAAGTGAGATTTGAAAAGCCAGCGCCCTAGAGGAAGAACACTCTGTCCGATTAAAAATGGCGCGGGCAGCCCCGTCGGCATTCCTCGGTAGGAATGTCTAAGGCGATTAGCAATAAAGCAACCCCTTCTAAAAGGGCGAGAAGGGCCTGTGAGAGTGTACCTCATATGACTGAACAGAAGCATACCTAATCCCGACAGCAATAAAGCCACTGTCGGACTGAGCCGGGTATAAACTTAAAATATTTGATACTCTATTTTATCGAATGTATAGCGACGCACGTGTTGGATCCCCTTCTCCAAACACATGACCGTCATATGGAATGTGCTTGTGTTATCGCTTGTATACCGACGCACGTGTTGAATAACTTAACAAAGGTAGATCTTTACGCATGTAAATGGCGTCAGTGTGAAAAACTTGAAGTTGAAGTTAGCGATTATATTAATATTTTGCGGTCACTTGACAGAAAAGACCCCCCCCCCCTCAAAGAAAAGAAAGGGACTTAGATTGATATTTTTGGAATGATTCCACCAAAATATACTTATTTGCAGTAACTATATTTATTTCAGTAAGACACAGAAACGTTTTAATTTGACTGTTGTTCGTCTTAAAAAGTAATAAATGCGAAAGTTGGACCCATTTATCGCACTAACAGTAAACCCAAAACACCCCGTTTCAAGTTAATTGAGCTTTACGTAATATTTAGCATTTGCGTTCAAATATTTCTATTTTTAGAGAGATCGACTTGATTTTCAACAAGTTGCGATTTCAAAACTGCATCACCCTTTGTATATATTGCTTATGTATATATTGCTTATGTATATTCGATATCAGACGCAAGGTTTACTAATTTGTGTATTGGTTTTGAAAACGTACAGTGCATTAATTAACTATTATTTGTTATTGTTTTCATTTTTATTCAATGATTGCTTTGATTTTAATAACATAGTTCGGTTTCCAAATATTGTTTTATTTCCTGGACAAATATTTAGCATTTGTGTTCAAATGCTCGTTTCTGCAGAGGAACCGACTTGATTTTCAACAAGTTGCGATCTATTTGTAAATTGTAAGTGGAAAGGCAAATTGATTTTCTTTACGGTCACATTTCAAAGATAAATAAATTTGTGTGGAATTTACTAAAATGTTAATGTTTATCTATTTATATAAATGAATGAGAAAGATTTTGTTTCGTGTTTACAAAGAAAGTTTTATTTTAAATTAATATTTCAAGTAGCAAAGTTTGCGAAGCGATATCGAGCCAGCAAAGCCAGCTAGTATAATATATATATATATATATATATATACATATATACTAGCAAATATATGCGCCCTCCGGTCGCATAATTTTGCTAGGCTGCCGCGTCAAAAATGAATGCTCACCCGTAAACCGATGGAGCCCCAGTTATATTTCTTGGGTGTTTAGACATTGATAATAGAAACAGTTTGCAAATGAAAGCTTTACGGCGTAAAAGGTCAAGCCGAAATCCTAAACACACTCAAGGTCGCTAGAAAAAGATAATATTGTAAGTTTTTCAAATCGGAGAAGTGTACCTAAAATAAAACGGTAAAAAAAAAAAAAAAAAAAAAAAAAAAAAAAAAATCAAATACAGCGATCACTATTAGTTATTTAAATGCTCCCGAGGAAAAGTTTACCTAAATTAAATTCATTAGAATGTGTGTGTGTTTTTTTTTAATAGTAATTTTTAAATCAATTATTTTAATAAAACAATTTGATTCAATAAAATTGTTAAAATCAACAATTTAAAAAACTAAATACAGCGAACACTATTTTTCAAATCGGGGAAAAAGGTGTACCTAAAATGAAACAATAAAGAAATCTGTACTCTTTTACTGTAGGACCAGCGCTAAATTTTGAAAAAAAAAAGTTTACCTAAACTAAATTCATTATAATGTGTGTGTGTTTTTTAAAATAGTAATTTTAAAATCAATTATTATTTTAATTAAACAATTTGATTCAATAAATTTGTGTTTTAAAACAATGGCTAATAAGATTAAGAAAATAAACAAACGCAGAACGTTTTAATAAAAAAAAAAAATCAGTAAAAGTAACACGGTAAATGCCAGCGTTTTGTTTACATTTGAAATAACGCGCCCGTCTTGCGTCCATACTGATTAATCAGAGGGAGGTAACCGTTTCAATGGATTAACGAGTTTCGACGTAGATAAAATAACTACGTAACTCATTTCATATACACATATATATATATATATATATATATATATATATATAATAAAAGAAATTATAATTTATAAGTAAGATTATTAGCGTCCAAAATAGCGTAAATACATGTGGAAATCTGAAAACAATCATGAGTGTATATTTGGAGGAGGGATAGGAGAGGAGGGAGGGAGAGGAGGGAGGGGGAGAAGTCATCACAAATAAAATAACCATGGCCCTGGTGTTGCTATATACACAAACAAAACTCTGAAATAAAATGACACCAACCAAGTATAAAAGCCGTGGAACTCGGAAGAAAAAAAATCTTTGCGTCATGATCGGAAGAGGCTATTTTAATAGCCAACGTGAGTGACCCAGACGTTATCCTGCGAATGTTGGCCCTTTTTATTTCAGGTAACAGAATACAACATATCGAATACAGGTAAATATGATCAGAACAAACCAAAGACCACCCAAAGGAAGAAATGGACCACAAAGTAAATTAGACTAGTAATGTGGTATTACAAAAGCAACCCCAACACAAAGAAGCCATTTTACACAAATCGAACTTAATCCTGAAGTTATACCATAGATTTTCCAAACAGAAAGAACAAAAACAAAGAAAAAGGGCGTCATTCAATATTGTTTTACGTAATGCGCGTTTAATTGTTTTTGTTTGCGTAATTTTTCAGCTACATTGCTTATTTTTTTTGTTTATTTTATTATTTTCATTTTGTTTTTTTTTATTAATTTAAATTATTATTATTTTTTGTTTATTTTATTATTTATTTGTTTATTTTATTAATTTAAATTATTATTTTTTGTTTATTTTATTATTTATTTGTTTATTTTATTAATTTAAATTATTATTTTTTTTAATTTTATTATTTATTTGTTTATTTTATTAATTTAAATTATTATTTTTTTTATTTTATTATTTATTTGTTTATTTTATTAATTTAAATTATTTTTTTTTATTTTATTATTTATTTGTTTATTTTATTAATTTAAATTATTATTTTTTGTTTATTTTATTATTTATTTGTTTATTTTATTAATTTAAATTATTATTTTTTGTTTATTTGTTTATTTTATTAATTTAAATTATTTTTTGTTTATTTTATTATTTATTTGTTTATTTTATTAATTTAAATTATTTTTTTTTTATTTTATTATTTATTTGTTTATTTTATTAATTTAAATTATTATTTTTTGTTTATTTTATTATTTATTTGTTTATTTTATTAATTTAGATTATTATTTTTTGTTTATTTTATTATTTATTTGTTTATTTTATTAATTTAAATTATTATTTTTTGTTTATTTTATTATTTTCATTTTGTTTTAATAATTGTCATATTCAATAAATCTATTTTAATCTTTCAAATCAATCGTTTTTAGGTGGCTTACTAGGAATTTATTTTTATATTTGCATGTAGATTGGAGTTTGAATGGTTTGTTTCGGATATATGCTTATTGCTATTTTTCTCTAAGCAGATTTTACATTGTCTTGCACTATTGTTAAAAGCTGGTGCCTTTTTTCTGGTTTTCTATGTTATTTTTGGTGTTTTTTTAATTTAAATTTTTAAAGTGTCATATCTACCTGAACATAGTTGCGCTATGTTCGCATATTTTTAAAAATCATTAATGCCTTTGTTGTTCCAAGTGTTTCCTGTCACTCACTAGTTCTTACGACAGGTTGGTGTACTACGTTTATTTATAGGTATTTTCCGGTTATAGTGTACTCCGATTTGGTTCTTCTTGTGCTTCTTAAAAAATTATCTGTAGGATATTTTCCGTGCAACTATAGCTAAGTTTGAGTGTCTTCCGTTAAATATTTTATGTAGTTTGATTTTTGAAATTTTTTTGTTATTAGTTTGAAAAATATTTTCCTACGTTTGTTTTTGCATTATTATTTTATGGTGAGTATTTGTTAGATATAGTTTCATTTCATGGCTTATCAGATAATCTGAAGGTGATTGAGTGAGGGATTTGCTTAGTGTGTGGATGGTGTGAAAAAGTATATGTTTAGTGGATTAGCGTCTTGTTACCTAAATGCTTGATTGTTACACCTGAGAAACCTTCTTTCATTGAGGCTAGGTTTTATATCTATATCGAATCTTATTTATTAGATCTTTATTCATTTTATATTCTTATCGTTAAATTTTCATAGCTTGATTACTCCATTTCTGTATAACCCTATATTTTCTGCATTTAAAACTTTTCCTATTTTCGTATTTCCATGTTTATGCTCCGTCAAGAGTTCCCATCGTTACCTTCAAAGTTCTGATTGCCTACCTTTATGTTGTTTTTTGTCAAGTAATAGAAATCTAATGATTCTTAGCTCATCGTTTGTCGTGTAATATAAATATATATATATATATATATATATATATATATATATATATATATATACATATATTATATTATATTATATTAACTCGGTATTTTTCCAAAAGAGACGCTTGAGCGAATTCACCGGAAGATGGTACCGGTGATCGTTGAACTCTATTCTTCTATTTGTTTTCATTTCATGAGTCGCTGATGATTTGAACGGACTTTAACGGACTTTTCTAAACGGTAAGAGGTCAATCCATGTCAATGAAACATCTCTGAAATATGTAACAATTGAAAAAAATTAATTTTTTATTAATATATATATATATATATATATATATATATATATATATATATATTAGTGTAATCTCCTAAACTAATGAACGGATCATTATTAATTGTGGAATATATATTCTAAAGGATATGGTAAGTAACATAGACACATTTTTTTGCAAATGTTAACCTTTAAGGGGTGCACATTTATAATTTTACTAAAATTCATTATGAATCTATCATTATGAATTTTTAAATATATATTCTCGGCAACCCGGCGAGTAACATGGGCACATTTATTTTATTTTATTTTGTAAGCTTCGTCATTTAGGAGGTGCAGCCACAAACTCGCACTCGCCATAAAAAATTCTAATAGAAAAACGAATATTGCTCTACATCAAATTTTAAGTTATATTAAGTAATACATTTTGAAAAGGATCGATGCGCATGCGTGGGCGTCACTAATATGTATGTACTTGGTAAAATCATAAACTATTAAATAGGTAACGTGGGTACATTATTATTATTTTTTGTAACTCTACCATACCCCTCCCCCCCAAAAAAAAACACACTAAAAATAATGCTATATTTATTGCTTATACCTGTCCTGGAACGAGTATTCTACTAATATATATATATATATATATATATATATATATATATATATATATATGATAGCCATTTAGCTAATTTCAAAGGAAATTCGTAGCAAAAGTCCTTTTACAATTGTTTTAAAGCCAATTTATTCTATAACTCATATTATAAATAAAGCAAGATTTTGATATATTACTTTTTTTTATTTCTTCATACGAAATTTCCCAAAGAACAGAATAGGAATAAATAAAAAATATTAACGTTATAACTTTCGGGATTGTAATAGTGATGGATTATAAAGAATTTTTTTTGGTGCAAAACTATTCAAAATATTTTTAAAACTGAAATGTGACAATGATTTATCTATAACCTATTGGTAATATTTTTCATAAATTTCTTATAAAAAGCAGTCTTCAATTGATTTTTATTTTGTTGTTTTTAGAAGGAAAAAGTGATGAATAAGAATCTATTTTTTTATTTATAATATTAGTTCTGAAATAAATTGGCTTTGAAATAATTGTAAAATGAATTTTGATATGAATGTCCTTTAAAATTACATAAAAAGACATCTTTAAAAAACATATTCAGCTCTGTTTATTAAACAAGTTTCTATTTTTTTTTAAAGAGTTTCTCTTTAATGAAATATTGATATGATATATCAATAAATCTATATAAAATTAGGTATGTTTATATCGGCTGCTAGACATAATAGTTGTTAATGTGGACTATATTTAGTTTAATTTAGTTTAATACAAAGGGGAAAAGAGGGGGTGCCCCCCCCCCCTTCGTGAAAATTCAGATACCTCCAATTTTTGTGAAATTTTACAATAGTATTAGATATCAATTGATAAACATTATAACATACCTTTGGAGTATTTTAAAGGGGTTTAGACGGGATAATATGGGCACAGCCTCTCATTTGAAAAGTCAAATATTCCAGATTCGCATTAAAATTGATCCATAATTATTGGACACAAATTAAGTAAACTTCACTTAATTTCAGTTTCTTTTTAAGACCTCTTAAAGTTAAGTCTTCAATTTTTAAACATTTTTTTAGAATCAAAGTAATGTAATCAAAATTGGAATAAGGATTCTAGACATATGGTTTAGTAGCATTACATATTGATTTTAATTTTAGTAAGAAGACATAAAAATGGTGCCAAACTTTTCAGTTCGAGAAATTTATTTTACCCGTCATTGAACGGGTATTTTCCTAATATATATATATATATATATCATTATATATATATCATTACTGCACTGCCGTGAATATATTGCACCCAACAAAGATATTATCCTTTGAAACTAAGCCCAACAACTTGCATGAGACAAAAAGAAATAAGATTTAACTCAGAATAATGAATTGAAAGTTAAACTATATAAATTTGAAATTATCAATCAATCAATAAATAATTAATAAACAAAAATGTCAATATAATGATGCATTCGGTTTTTTTGTATAAGGAATTACACGATGCTTTGATACGACAGGAGCGCGTTCGAAAATGTATGTTTTCTTTTAGTTAAAGAGCACAGATGAACCATAATACTTTGCTTTTGTGTGTAAACTTTAAATTCTAGCCATTACTCGATAGTTTAAAGGCTACAAAACGAATTTCGAATTGTAATGGAGTAAACAGATACGGACCATTTGTAAAACTATTAATAATGGCTTTAAATGGCCGACCTTTTTTTCACGGGCGTTTAAAATTCGAAAAAAAAAATGTTGGTTATCTTTTTTATTATAATAAAACTCGGGGTTCATCATCAGCGATGTGATTTTCAAGTCTGATTATTTGGCTCTGATATCATATCCTCTCACTAAATGGGACACTTTCATTATCACGGTCGGAAATCCAAACAATAAAGTTTATAACTTCGGGACTATTGAGAGAAAGTCATTTATAACTTTAATTACATTTTAAAGGTGAAAGTCGAGTATTATTTTTTTTTTTTTAAATCTGTGCTACTAAATTAAAAGAAAACAAATGTTTAAACGCGTAACACTGTTGTATAAAAGAACCCAGGATGTTGTTGGGGGTCACGTGGGGGTGGGGGCTATAGATAACAACAACGTTACTGAATATACGTATAATACTGAAACAAAAATAAATAGAATCCAATTGCTTCGCAAATTCTTGATTTGTACACAAAAATAATCAAATGAAGTAGTGATCTCTTTTCCGGCCGTCCCTTGCTATTAATTGCTGTACTGTCCTCCTGAAATTGGCTTCCGGTTCTTTTTCATGTCCGTGCACGTGTGCCGCAGGAGCGTCTTCTCCATGATCGTGCGAAGGTTGTCGTAGCGCAAGCCGCGACTGGCCTCCACTGCCACCATCTTCTGCGGAGACATGTAATACCATTTCGAGCGAATGTTATGCAACTGCTGTTTCAACTTCTTTAGTCCTTTCACCAAACGCTGCATTTTCTTGCAAGGGCCAAGCCTTTTCTTCTTTTGCAGACACTGCGGAAAACAAACAAAACAAAACAAATAAATGCTGTAATTAATTATACCCAATTTTCAGTTTCATATTTCGGGGCGGGCGATATCAATTGTGTATATCTATATTAATAAAGTTAGACTATTTTATGTGTATCTCTTTTTCTCGCGTCAATGTAACTGATAATTACGCATAGAATTATTTTTAATTTACTATTAATCGAATATTTATTAATTAAATTAAAAAAAGCAATAGTGTAAAATAAAATAATAATCTTAATTTTGTAAAAATCCACCAGAATACATTTCCGTTTCTTATCTATCTTCTAAATTTAATTTCGTAAAAAGCTCACCAAATAGTATGACAATACAAAAGAAGTTCATAATAGTCAAATCAAATCGTCGACCGGTTTCAACGCTGGACAAATCACCTCTACAAGCCGGTTATAATAAAAAAGAAAGCATTTGAGGCAATTTACTAGGGTAAATCAAAGATGGCTGCCATCTTTGATTTATTAGTGAACTACCTCGGGCGATGTAGCTTGCTGTCAATCCCAAAAAGGATTTCTTTGACATTTATCTCTATAAACCCTGGAATTTTATTCAATAATTTAAACACGGATCAGATCCTACTGGTTTACCTCAAACACATTTTTATAAGAGGAGATTTGCAGAGTGTTGAAACTGCTCGAGAATCTGACTTCTTTTGCATTGGCATCCTGTCTTCAAGCATAACTGCAACATTAATATTTCTGAAATGTTCGTAGCCAGCATAATTGAAATAAAATAATATTTTTTGGGATTGTTTTTTTGGTTAAAATTGATATTTTCCGAAATAGCACACACATATATATATATATATATATATATATAATATATATATAAACACCGGCATATCAACATTACTCGTCGATAACATCAAGACGAATTTCAACTTGACTGCGATAAATACGTCTCAAGCAAGAACGATTAAACGAAAAAAGAGGAAACAAAATATGCTTATACTTCTGACAAGGGTGAATATCACCGAAGGTGCTCAAGTTTTTAAGATAAATAAATAATTTATTTAAAAAAATATAAATAAATGCGTTGTCAAATTTTTTACTAAATATTGTTTTCAAAATATTCTCCTTATTATTGCCATTTCATCAACGCTTCCAAGTGTGACTTTTCATTCTCCCTCTCTCATATATATATATATATATATATATATATATATATATATATATATATATATATATATATATATATATATAGTGTCGTCTGTAGGTGAAAAAACACTTCGATATAAAAAAAATATTTATATTTAAAAGCCCCTTTAAAGATGTAATAGTCATAAAAGTAGAGCCCTGGTGGAAATTAAAAAGAGACGCTTTTCCCACTGCCCGGATAAGTGTACCTTAATTTCAATTACTGTGGGGCGATTTCTAGCGGCTGCGTGGTCCTGAGCGTTTGTCTCGTGATCCTAGGCTGAATCTACGAACTGCGCTCGAGCCTATCCGACCGCCACCCCTACATTGATGAGGGTAATAGAGCCCGAAACGACGTCGTCTGTAGGTAAAAACACTTTAATATTTAAAAAAGTGTGTGTAATAATATATATTATGCTTTATTTAATCCTTCCAACCCCTTTCCTTATTTGGCCTCGCTTTTAACTAAAGGATTTCGTCTTTTGTTAGAGTTGCTTATATATTTCACTGCCAACGTCTACGGAACACATTTCAACTGTAATTCCTACTCCGGCCCAGAAGGTCTTTGTAAAATGGCCCGATTTCTCATAATTAATTCCGATCAAGTGCGCTCCACCTACGATCTGAACTCAACATCTCACTATTGGAGTTACTTCATTTTTGAACGCTTTTCCATGCTGCCTTCACGAAAACCCTTCTTCATCCAAATCTCCTCTCATTGGACACCTTATCAACGGACAATTACCAACTGGACTAACTCCATATCTTTTTTACACGAACTTTTTTTTTCACTCTCCATTACTTAATATTTTTCAAATGTTGAATTTTGGCTTTTCCACTGCCAACTTATCTATCTATGTAATTCCTCTGAAGATAAGATTTCGACTTTGAAAAGCTTTGGCTTAAGGAAAGAATAATAAACATAATTTTATTACCGAATATATCTTGCGTTGAACAATCAAAGTTGAAATAAATCTGGACATTTGTACATGTTTATCACTCTTCTTTCACCTATCATTATATATATATATATATATATATATATATATATTGGGAAAAATCAATTACCATCTGTTTTGAAGCTAGTCGTAGCCCTTTAAATGGATCCCATCCTGATATGTTTTCGACTTAATGTTAAGCTCATTTGTAGAAAAAAAATCTTGTATCTGATCAATCTATCTGCACTTTGTTTTGTTTTTGTACTGGTTTCGAATATTTCTATTGGAAATTATCTGAATTGGAATTGATAACGAATATATGCAGAAGAGGAAAATTATAAATTAGTCAAGTTTTACCCCGGTGTAATAGTGATGAAGATTTTATGAAACACGTGTACATATGTAAAAATTGTTGAATATTGATTTTTGAAGTATGATTACAAAATATTAATTATGTCATCTATTTTGTATTCTATTGAATTAATATATATATATAAAGTTATAAAAATATATTTATGGCAATTAAGCTACACAGAGGTTTCCGCGTTTCATTCCCGTATATTATTTATATAAGAATTAATTTTATTAGTATAATAAAACAGAAATATGAAACTATAAAACAAAAACAAAAGAATTAACTTGAAAAAAAAGGCAACAAATACAAAAAAATACCAAAGTTGTAAAAAAAAAATGGAGTTAAAACAATGATTTGGCTGTGGAATGGAGAATGTGAAGTTGCATAATTTAATAAGTGTAGAGATAAAAGAGTGAAATAAAATATTTTGTTGGATGTTCATAAAAGTGTCTGTCATGTTTCTTCTTTTTTCTTTTTCCTAATTTGCTCCCATATTTGGGGAGGCGCTGCTCATTGTGTAGACAAAAAAAAATCAACTTTGAAATCTAGTTAGACAAGATATATTCTGTTCCTTACAGCTTAGTTCTCACAGAAAAGACGTCGCTTGTCTTTCTCTACTCTACTACTTCCATGGAAGGTGCCCGACTAAGCTCCAATATCTGATTCCACTTGTAAAACATTCACAGAAAGAACTCGGTTTGCTCCACAAACAAACATAACTTTGTCTTTCTTCTTCCGTGTGCCTAGCGTCAGGCGGCATTTTCATGGACAGAGTTTCTTTGCAAGCGCTTTCCGATTTTAAGTGAACAATCACAATAATAAAAAAATTAAAACAGAAACACAAGTATATACTTGACTTTAATTATCCCTCTCATATATATATATATATATATATATATATAAACTTTATATAAACATAAAACAGTTTACACAAATTAATCTGTTTATATGTCAGCACAATCTATCAGGACTGTTTACAGAAGCGATGAAATTGTCCGAAATTGCCAAGGCTGCTGCAAAGAAGGTGGACTCCCTCTACCGTGCCAGTAAACTTCTAACACCTGATATTATCCTGTATCTCTACAAAGCCACCATCCGCCCATGCGTGGAGTATTGTTGCCACATCTGGGCTGGTGCATCTTCTACGAGTCTCTCCCTCTTTGACAAGGTTAAAAAAGAGTCGCCAACTTGATAGGTCCTTCACTATCCACCAAGCTCCATCCCCTGTCCCATCGCCGCAATGTTGCTTCCTTGTGCCTGTTTTACAAGTACTTGAATGGATTGTGCTCTGAACTTGCTGCTCTGGTAACCCCACGAAGTAAATTCACTAGACCAACCCGACAATCTGCCAAATCCCATCCATTCACTGTGGAGGTCCCCAGATGCCGAAGAGCTTTCTGCTCCAAAAGCTCTTTTTCTCGTGCTGCTGGACTCTGGAACTCCTTCCCTGCTCCCTGCTTTCCTGACGTTACTGACATGCAGAAATTTAAAACTAATGTAAACAGACATCTCGCTGCGCAGCTCCTAAATTAGGTTGACCCCCCCCCCCCGAAAACCATCACCCTTTTTTTCTCAGTAGCCCCTTACGTCTACAGTGGCGGTCTGCCTTGTTTGGGGTGAACTATGTTAAAAAACAACAACAACAAGTTATCAGAGGCAGCAAGCGTCGATGTTCTTTTCGAGGCTATACGTGTATAGTGGTGAGGGGGTTAGCCATGTTGAGGATATCAAATGTTAATTTCTTAACCTCGGTTAGCATAATCAAAGTCGCCCCCTCACTCTACAATATTTACACACTGGAAAACTACCTGCATCAATCATACACAGAAAAGATGTTTACACATTCAACCAATGAAACCCGCAAATAACGGCATACGTTTATCGCCTTTTACAAAACCCACATACACACACAAGCCAATATATGGCATGTCTAGCTATTACGTACACGTACACGCATATTCTAACAAATCATCACACACGCGAGTAAACACATACATTTATCACCTTTTTAAAGATTTCACATACACATGCTCACACCCATATGGTATTGTTAAAACCGCAATATAAATACACACACATGTCACCGTAAATTTTATATTACTTACACGCACAAATTACACGGAAGACAATTTACATACATTAATATATTACTTTTACATACGCTAACCTAATTACAAGCAGTCATAAAGAAGTAGACAATTTTTATTTTTATCTTTACTCACCTAATTATATTTATTAAAGTGCTTTATTAAATTTATATTAAAACCATTTAAATAGTTTTTATTAAACCTATTAAATTTATACGTCCACACGTTTGTGCAAGTGGTGTGATTATAATATATGGTTTTAAAATTATTTGAAATGAAGATGTTGACAACTAATTTCTTATCAGGTTAACTTAAGTATAAACTTTATAGGTTTATTTGTGTAGATGTTTTAATGTTTATATAAAATGTATTTATAAAGCTCTACCTTGTATAGCGCACTCTTGAAAAATATTCGTTTTAAGTTAGTTTAATCAATATATTTGAAATGGTTTAATTATATATACACGCAAAAATACTAGAATAGCAAATTAATTACCCGAACAGAACAATTTTGCACCACTTTTATGTCCCCTTACGAAGATTAAAATCATGATACTATAACTCATGTCTAAACCCTTATTTATATATATATATATATATATATATATATATATATGAGAAAGGAAGGATGAGGATAATCCGACGTAATGGGAAATGAAAAAGGAAAAACCAAAAGATAAAGCCTCCTCCTCCCCTCAAAATCCATGCTACACCTCACCACAACAAAAACCTCAGCACCTCTCCCCTCTCCCACTCTAAGACAAATTCACTAATACTCCAACCACTCCCCTTTTTCACTCATAGCCATCCACATTCATTTCACTCCCTGTCACCGACTTCTCTCAGCCCGGACCTCGGTCCTGCGCTCCCTGTAGTGGCTACTACTTCTCATTAACCCATCATGTAAACCCAATATTTCTATGTACTTGCATGACATTTTTCTTAAAATCATCCTGAGGAAGTCTTACAAATAAAGACGAAACGTTGATGAATACATAAAAAACATCTCTTGGTTTTTCCTTTTTCATATATATATATATATATATATATATATATTTGGTATAAAACTTTATACAAACATTTGCCGATAGAAACCAGCTGAACCCCTTCAAGCCACTATTCAATATGAAACAAGTCTATAAATATGTAGCCAAAAATATTTGTATAAATAAGTATTATACCAAATACGGCTCTATTCATTATTGAGCACTTTTATATAAATACAGTAATGATTCACTGAATACCTGTAGACATTGGTATCAACATTTCAACCATGCGATTTTCCAAATGTTGAAAAAATATTTCGATTCGTCCAATTGGATGCTTCTAGATCAAACATAAATGCAACGACATGTTGGCAACTAGATCTTTCTCAACTAGTAGACTTTTCTCCAACAATACCGTTTTCAACACTCATCTCTATCTCTCAATGATGTTAGCCATTAGATTGCTAAAACACCTTCTGTTGACTTCAATTAAGCCTGTCTTTTATAGATGGCAAAGACGGTCATACGTGGTCGATATGTATAAATACTCTCGTTCCAGCGTGTACTTGTTCTTTCTCAAATCGGTGTTTTACACGCTAGGCAAATACGGGTTCTTATGACAGCGATAAAGTCATCACGACCGCCACATTATCTTAAGAATGTTCGATCTTATTAACAAAAAGAAAAGAAAAGAAAGAAAGAAAACGCATTTGCTGGGGAGGTATTCATGTCTTTCCCAATGATATCACAATAGATACGATTGAATTTCTAGTTATCGTCGGTATCCGTCAGGCCATTCGTGACCCCAGAAGGCATTAATATAAGGCGACAATATCAATAATCTTTTCCAAGTTGAACTTTTTACTATATTTATCCTTATGGCATCGTAGGTGCTTTTTAATGTAGCACCACCTACTCAGGATTTCAGAGCTGCAGTTCATTGACACGGGTGTATGCGGTACATACATTCAATCTACACATGATAAGGTTTATAATAAGGGCCCGTTTCATGATTTTTCAAAGTAGATTAGAATAATTAAACGAGAACAGGAATTCTTATGGTGTACTCATTTAATTTGCATGTTTAGGCAAAGATGAACTCTTTTATGGTGGCAATAAAGTCAAGACTATTTGCACTACTCAATTCAGATTCTGGCTCATCACATCCGCCACAGCATCTAATATAGAAATATGAATTCTAAATAATACATTTGTCCTTATACAATATTGAATGCATGCATTGTTTAATTCAAAGAACAAATGAACTGTTTTCTGTGGAGCATAGACAGAAATATGTTCTCAGTCAAAGTCAAAAGCTGGAACAGGTCATAACCTTGTTTTGATTTTTGATTTTTGATCATGTGGTGATCCTACCAAGGACCAGTCACATGATCGAAGCATCCCTGACCCCTACACAGTCAAGGCACACTACATAAGTTTTAAAGTAGATACTTACCTTTTCAATTGCCTGTTCTCCTTCCGGTATGGCTCGACTCGTTCCGATTTCCATCTGAGTTATGTTTTCCCAGATTCGGCGAGACATTGTGTTCGAAGTCTTTTCTGAAAAGGGAAGACAAAAAAATTCTAATAAAATACGAACGGAAGCATTAAACTTTTGAAACACGTCCATTGTTGAATTGCGACCGATCGTAATTCAAATTTAATATTTAGCGGCCTATCACATAACCGCATACTATGAGCATCTAACTATCGACTCGTATCTAAAGTTTAGCAAGAAATTTTCTATAGAAACTGACATTTTAGTTCACTGGTGTAAACACACACACCGCTTAAGCAGTCATTAGCAGCACTCTAATTTACATGACGACTTTGCTAAATCACAACTAGTTAAAACAACCCAACCTTGAATTTCAGATAGGGAACGTGTAAGGCGCTGTATTTAGCCTACTAATAATATGACCAGCGCGTTTGAGCAGAGAAAATATATTAGATTACGGTCTCCATGGTTGCGATTTCGATTCTCGGCGATGGTGTGCTAGTGGGTCGAAGCCCCACTTATGAGTTGTAATAACAACGAAACGGAATCTGTGGATATCTATCAATCGCTCCGTTGTAAGTGTGGATAAAGACTTGGATAGAAGTCAAAGGTGACTTTAGTCCGGAGTTGGAATCTTGCGACTAGTGGCACAGTTATATCAAGCCACACTGATGAGTCTTGGATCAGATGAAACATGTATGCGGATATTAAAAAGGAATATATATATATATATATATATATATATATAGTCAATTGAAATCAACAAAATTGACATATCAGTTTCAAGAATTTATTGTCAACAATATTTTTGGCGTACAATCGTTTTTAAGACGACCTTTTTATTTATTTATTAAAATTCCATTTATCTTTCTTCAGCACCAATTAATTATCACAATTTGGAGTTGAACAACAAAAAAAAAACGCCACCATTGTTATCCCCGAGTACGAGTTGATACATGCAGTGTTTCTGAGTATATGTTACTATGAGCTTGACTAAACTGCCCTTATATCTTAAGGGGAGTGTAAGATTGCTCTTTTGTATACTACCAAAGTCTTAAGATTTGACTTATATTTTCATGTTATATGTGTGTGTGTGTGTGTGTGTGTGTGTGTGTGCTGGTGAGTTCGGATATGTTCTACTGATGAGCCCAAAAGAAGGGCGAAACTTGGGTCTAGGACTTCCGGTTTGTGGCTTTCATGGTTTGTGTGGGCTGCAGCGTTGTCTGATTGTGGAAATAATTATATATATCATCCCACATTCAATATATATATATATATATATATATATATACACACACACACAATCTAGACGTAGAATATATTTTAATTTAACTGGTTTTATTTGTCAAATTACGATTAAAATTTTTTTTTTTTTTTTACTTGAAGAGTTCTAGTTCATAACATTCACCATTAAGCCGATCACTAAAGAATAGAGCACATGTGGTATGCTGTAGACCAACGGGTAATATGTCCAATACTTTCTGAAACCACAGGTATAATCGAAATATTACTGATTATATATATATATATATATATATATATATATATATATATATGAGAGTTTTGTTTTTATTATTTAAAAAATATGCAAATTTTTACTTTTTTTTTCATAAAAAATAAATAAAAATGCGCTCATTTGCATATTATTAAAATAATAAAAACAAAACACTCAAGGTGGCGAAAAATAAAAACGTACGATTAAAGAACACCGGTCACTATCGTTAACAACAAATAATCTACGTAACATTATAGGCGATAAATCGTGCACAAATGGGGCAGGTCATTCTAGTCGTTAGAGCGCTAGTCTACGAATATTAACATCGAAGGTTCGATCACTGCCCTGGGAGGCATGCTGATGGCGCGTCCATGTCTAACTTTTGTGCACGCAAAAAAATTATTTGTAAAAATTCTGTATACAACAAAATTGGTTTATAAATTAATTAAAAAAAAACAAATATATATATATATATATATATATATATATATTTAGAGATAGATAGAGATATTACGATAAATATTATTAATTTTTATCCACAGACATGTGTTTCATCTTTTCTACCGAGAATCATCAGTGTAGAGGGTAGTTGCTCTGTCGGTCATACGATTCGAAACCTTCGGGCCCAAGTCAACATTTCAACTTTTGTCTGAACGCTATGAACGATTCGGCCACCAAACCAACCACGTTGAAAGAAGAGAATTAAGATCTACTTATGTCTGTCTGATAGCACCTTTCCCAAGAGTCCAACATTCAAACGCATCGGTCTGACAATCACTGGCAACATGAATTGGAATAAATACATAGAGGATACTGCCAAGTCTGCTGCAAAGAAGGTAGTCTCACTCTACCGGGCTAGAAAACTTCTCACACCTGCCAGTATACTATATATCTTTAAAACCATCATTCACCCATGCACGAAGTATTGTTGTCACATATTGGCTGGTGCGACCAGCCACTAGTCCCTCCCTCTTCACCAACACTAGTCTATCTCTGACAACGTGAAAAATAGTCTCGAACGTAAGAGATTCCGCACTGTCTGTCAAGCTGCGGCCACTGTCCTATCGCCACGATGTTGCACTCCTGTGATTGTTTTACAAGTATTTCCACAAAATATGCCCTGACGAACTTACTGCACTTGTACTCTCTAAATGTTGGATAATGGCTCTGTGAGGTCGGACGCATGTTGAAGTGGACGTATGTGTGGGAAATCGTTTGGTTGCGCTTACGCGATTTAGTGCGGGTGGACTCGTACAGTCGAGTGCAGAATAAACTGGTTCTCACAGTTGGAGCTCACAAGCGTTGACAGGGCCACCACGTTGACGAGACCTCAGGTCAAGGGGCAAGGTGCACCTGCGCATAGGGGTTCTCTGACGTCACGGGCTTTTGTGTGGGAAACAGAGTTTTGCCAGTCTGAGTTTTGGAAGCAAGCCGAACAAACGATTTCTCTATGTAGTCTTCAAATGAAAAATGGGAATTAAATTCCCTAAGAGAATACAGACATGAGATTCCTTCTTCACCCCTCCTCGAATGGCTAAGGACTTAAGCTAGGAATTAACTACAATAAAGTAGTAATTTGGTCTCTCCCTCAACGTTAGTCAAACATCTCCCAGATCGACGGTAGACTGACGCCTAAAATAAACAAATCAAAACTAAAAGATTGTTGCCTCCTGAATTGTGGTATGAAGGTTTTTGTTGCAGGCACAGCAGACGACATCGAGACGACACCCCTCCACGCGACGAGGAAGAGAAGGTACGAGAATTTAAAGACGATGCAACATAAACGAAAATACCCCTAAACCCTAACCCAACTAGCACTGACATCCCACAATTTACTGTAGATGTGTCTTTTTTATACTCTAGCAGAGTAGGAAAAATTTCCGTCATCTATTGTAGCTTCTTTCTGGTGACCGCTTGCTTTTGGAATTCCCTTCCTGCTCCCTGTTTCTCCGACTGTGCCAACATGCAGAGATTTAAACATCTTGCTGCCCAACTCCTTCACCCAGGTTGTTCCGTATAAATCTGATCCCTATCACAGTAGGCCATTACGCTTCAATTGTTAAATAGTGAGGGGGAGTAAAAGCGAAAGTCGGAAATGACGGCACGTTCGTTCGGGTATTTTTCTATCTCTTGTTCTTGACCACCAATGGAGGCGGATGTAAGAAACTACCGGTCTGCTGCCTACTAGGCAGGGACCGGGGGAGTGGGCGCAGTAGCCCAAAATGGCCCGACTGTTGCATGATAAATCTCTCCCCAAGTAATCCCCTTTTTCCTCCCACCTATCTCTCTCATACAAGCTGTTTCTAATTCTGTCGTGTCTTGTTTGAAATAAAACACTGTCTTAAACCAGATCAGCATCCGCGTGGTCGTTCTATCAACGGCGAGTTTAACAACAGCGACGAAGCCCGAGATACACCAAACAACAAAGACGAAACCTGGGTGCACACAGCACGAAGATAAGACGCAATGTAACACAATGGTAATCTATCTTGTTTTGGGTTAATAAAAGTTAAAAAAAAAAATTAAAAAAGACAAACTTTAAAGAATTTTTAAAATCTCATATTTCCTGAAGTCATACAAAAATATTGCCCTAAAAGATATGCAGCCATTTCTCAGTTTTCGGTATTTAAAAATGATTTATCGTCTTATACTCCCTTTATTGTAGTCTCGAATAACGACGAATAGAAAATTAATCCAGCGAATTAATCAATTGGTTTTGAAAAAAACAATTTAAGGCGTTAAAAAGAAACTGGATTCCAATCAGTACTTATTTTAAAACAATGCAAGGCGTAGCATACCGCTGAGAATTGCGCAACGATACATATTGTTAAAAGTAGTTCTCAGTTACGGTAAGCAGGCATTCAACTGTAAGGATTGCTAAAAACCATACAACTAACCGCTTAACGCACACGCATTTATTAACTTACCAACCATTTCGTTACCAAAACAAACAAAAAAGATTTTAATGATTACTAAAAATAGTGCGGACGTAATAGGCAGCATCGTTTTTACTGTATTATTTGGTTGTTTTTAAAATTTCATACGGCATAACACCGGTTCTCGTTAGATCACCGAAGTTAAGCGATGGGGAAACTGGTCAGTACCAGATGGGTGACCATTTGGGAATGCTAGGCGCTGTATGTCATCTTCCCACCAGGATATACATGCGGCTGGGAACCGCTTGTGAATTTGATATTCCCTAGAAACTTCCTTCAGAGAAAGCTGGCATAGCCCGCCCAGGGCTAAATACCACACCAGGTATTACAGGTCCGTTTTAAAGGTTTCGTCTTCAGGCCTCAGTTTTATTTTCTGTTAAGTAAAATATTGACTGAAAAATTATAGAGTCGCTTTTAACAGTAACAACCTATTTAGAAAAAAAGAATTACTGCACAACTGCGTTAATTTAGTACAAAAATTATAATGTTAAATTTGTAAACTTGTATAAACTAAAACTAACACACACACGGGTGGAATATACAAATGATTTAACTATAAAAAATATCCACAAAAAAGGAATTTTATAAAAAACATTTTTTTCTACAATAAAATGAAGTGCAGAAACCATATTTAATGTTTTTAGGACATTTTTTCTGCCCCCCCCCCCTGCAAATTTAAAATAAAACTTAGTTTAGGGTAAGGTTAAGGTAAAAAACAGTTTGGTTCGTATTGTGTAGATTGTTCGGTGAAGTTCATTATCGTCATTTTTACTTAGCCAAACACGCGTATTTTTCATCATGTTCGACCTTTTTGTGTGAAGTGGTCGCCGATTTCATAATTTGTCCCCTCACCAAAAGTCTAAAAAAATCCATTTAAAAAAAAGCCCCACTCCCATTTCTATTTAAAACAGAAAATAAATTTGGACGAGTTAAAAAAATTTTTTTTTTAAAATGTACCTACCTCAATTTTCCCGTCCCAAAATTGAAAAACAATTCGGTTATAGATGTCAATTTACTACTAAATTTATATAGGAAAGTGATCCCCCACCGTAAAATATAAAATATTTTTTTGCTGATATTTTTTCAGGCTGTTTACATGTAATCGCAAAACGAGTAGAATTTGAAGTTTTTGTGGGGTTACACTACGTCGGATGTGATAGTAAATAATTACCGTAAATTTCTTTCAATCACTATAATTCCTATTTGGGTCACATATTTTTTTTCACGAAAAGTGAGTATTCACTTTTTCGAACCAATAATGATTCATAAATAATAGCTTTCAAAATGTGGTAACGCAAATAGGTCACTAATCTTTCTCAATGAATCGAAGAAGAGATGAAATAGTGATGGAATGTTTAAAAATAAGTAAAAAATCAGATTTTCAATTAAGAGGAAAGAACAATTAGTAATTTTAATGAAAATAAGCATCAAAGTTTACATATTAAAAACAATAAATAATAAAATCCCCCCCTACTAGGATGGATGTGATAGTATAGTTTTTATAAACCTCATTTCACTATTCTCATTGAGAAATGAAAACAAAAGTTTAGTAACACTTATCTGTCCCACTTACGAAAAAAAAAAAGAGATTCACATATTGGTACCCCCTCCATACAGATTGATAAGATTTTTAAAAAGATAAAAAAACAAAAACAATATTAATAAAGTTAAAGATACTTCTACGCAACACAAACGAAACTGTTTTACTTATTTTACCCTAACCATAAACTAATTTTTACCTTTAGTTCGGCAAAAGTCGGTTTAGTTTGGTTTGTATTGTGTAGAAGCACAAAGTTATATTTAAGTAAATATATATATATTTTAAAATTGTTTGTTGATATTTTTTAATTGTTTGTTACAAAATAAAGGGAGGGAAATGGGTTTTGGGTCAGAACATGATTGAGTTTTGCAAAAAGAAGAAAAAAACAATAAAATATCAATGTTTGGTACATTTTGGGTCAGGAAGCCGATATCCTTAGACAGCTTGATCTGGTAGCACATTCACTGACCGAGGAGAGAAAGGATTATGTATAGTATCAGATCAAATGCAATACTTTAACGTTAATTATATTAAAGTTAAAAAAAGAAACAATAAAAACAGCAGTTTTGAAAAGTACAACAAATAAAAAAATAAACGCTAGCACAGATTTTTTGATTTTACTTGAAAATGTATTATTTATATTCTCTGACAAATAATCAAAGCAAACATTTATGTATAATTGTTCATTTTTTTTTATATACCAATAATAATGAAAGAAGTTTAAGTACTAATATGTACCTAATTTTATGAGGGACTTAACGTATCTTGAAAAAAAAATACCGGAAAGAATAGGGGCCATCTATATTAAGAGTTTAAAAATCACTATAAAGAGGGGCATTATTAGATGAGTTTAATTTACTCTTGCATACATTTTGTAAAGAAAAGTCATGTTAAAGATCAATATCACTTCCATAATGGAAGCATCAAACTCTGGGGAAAAAGTATTTATTTACTTCTCTCCAGGAGTTAGGCACAAGGCCAGTTTTTATCTTACTCCCACAAGTAAGATGTGACCCAAGGTTGGGTCAGGAAAGTGGGGTTTAAAAATTGCCTAGGCAGCCCCGTCGGCATTCCCCTGTAGGGGCGCCTCAGACAGTAAGCAATTAACTTACTCCTCCCCAAAGAGGGGAGGCGAAGCCTGGGAGGGTGGACCTCCTAGAACTGTACAGGACAGACCCATAGACCGGCGTAAATCAAGCCCCGAAGGCCAAGACAATACCAGTCTATGGGGTGCAGTATCCATCGGAACAGATACTACACTTTGATCTTAGCCAAAAAGGGGGAAAAAGTAAGTCGGGAGAAAATAGGGATATTCATTCGCGGCCCATTTCAACCCGGGGTACCCTAGTTTAATACATTTTCAGTAATACCGCTGCGTTTATTGTTTTTCTGGTATAAAGTTAAATTTGGCAGTCCAAAGTAAATTAACAGGAAAACTCTTATATACTTACTTATCCGGCAAATGTGGGAAGCTGCACCAAAAATTAAGGAAAATTATCGCGTAAAAATTTAATTAAAAATATAAATCAGTTCTATTGTATTTTTGAGATTCTCCATTAATAAGAGCACACATACTTTTGAAGATTTACGTAAAACAGGGGGGGAGGGATAAGTCTATCATTTCGCCAAGTCATAATGAGATTCGGAAAATACAATAAAACTGATTTATATTTTTAATTAAAATTCTACACAAAAATTCTCAAATTTTTGGTTAAGATACCTACTTTTTTAATTAAAAGTATAAATCAGTTTTATTGTATTTTTTTCGATTCTCCATTGATTATGACTTGGCGGAATAACAGATTGACTTTATAAATGGAAACTGTAATTCCGGAATGAAAATAGCTTTAATCTCAGCCGTAACGACATGCATTCCGATGTTCTCATCTGTTGCGATACTGCAGTGAAATTGAGGGAGTGTTCATTATGTGTATTAATGATTGAACATGGTTTATATATGAAGAAATAAAGTATTTGTTAAATTAAATATTTTTGTAAAAAGGAAATTATTGTAGTTTTTTGTAAATGAAGGAGTTTTACTGAATGGAGGAATTGGAGCCGCCATGTTTGAATTTCAATTTTTTTTTTAGTGTTCCGCAGTTATTTTCTATTATTGCTGAATAGGATTGTAGCCAGTCAATCAAGACGCGTAAAAGTAGGACGAATAAGCTCAAAGCTTATGGAAGCAGTTATGGCTGAAGTAGTCGGAGTAAAAGTTACTCATACTTCCTGTATATATGAATTGTTTGTGAGAGTCATGTAGGAAATTATGTAATTGAATGAAACTGACTGATAATTTCCGGAAACACTCATCAGTTATTGACAGAAATCGTGACCATATTGGAATTCTATATAGCTCCTGGGTTTAAGTACCTGAAGTTAGTTTCAAGTGAAAAATCGAGCTTATAATATATATATATATATATATATATATATATATATATATATATATATATATATATTTCATGTATCTCCATAAAATGTTATAAGCAGATATAATATTTTATGTACCGATTTTCAACAGTGCGCAATACGTGAGTAGAGCTAGGTAGTAAGTTATGAAAATATATTTATGGCAATTAGGCTACACAGAGGGTTCCGCGTTTCATCCCTGTAGAGAATCGTCAAGCTAAAATGTAGCTTAATTGTCATAAACATATTTTCATAACTTATATGAGTGGTATTTCCCCGGTACCATTAATGAGCATACTTTTCTGATCAGAAGATACATATACAAATCTGCTGCTGCAACGATTCAGGCCAATTATTGATACATGTTTTCAGAAACTATAAATTTAGTTGTGTTCAAATTAATCGAATTTTATATTTAGTCCTGCTCAATATATGTTCTAAACATGTTAATGTTGATTTATAAAAAAAAAAAAAAATAAAAAAATAAAAGAAAATCGATCACAGAAAACATCAAAGGGACGGGTCACTTTCGTACGCGAGGGGGAAGACAGAAATATAGATAAACGAATAACTTGTTTTGATACACTCAGTCATATTGTGCGCGCTGCCCCCTCCCTATTGAGGACAGCGCCCTAGACACGTCTTCCCTACTTGAGCCATCAACAGAAAACGCGATTGAAAATCTGCCCGGAAATCACGTGGTTTCGCAACTTCCGTCCAGGGTCACCTCTGACCCTTAAGAGTGTCACTCAAACGCGGTCCTCGTTATGTAACACAGAGGACATGAGGGCTTTCACTCTCACATCTGCATCTATTACTTCTACCACCCACATACACTGGGAACATCTTTTTTCATGAAACACTATTTTTGGTAGCACCGTTATAATTTCATATTTGAATATTTCAATTGTACGTTAGATACTCGAAATTTTAAAACTAAACAAAAGCCACTCCATCTACTTACACTTTTTCTCAGACGCATTTTAATTGGATACTCCAAAAAATTTCTTCTACGTTTGCGCACTACCTGTTTTTTGTAATCAATAACGGAATAATAGATTATCAAACACTATTTGCCCCTGGTAATTCCAAACAAATTCGATCTTTCTAAAATGCCAACGTTGTTGACGCGATTGATTTTCGTATAGACTTCACTTCTACATTTACAAGAAACTTATTCCTTTATTCTAATCAGTGAATCGATATTTTAAATATTATTTTGTACCTGCAAGAAAGTCATTTGCTTTGCATGCATGCGTTCGTCGCTTCGCTCTACGAGATAGTAATAGTTCAACAGGTTCTATGTTGCCATGAAAACTGGATCTGCGCGCATTCGTCCATCGCATCGATGAGCAGGAAAGTAGCAGTTAAACAGGTCGGATGTTTCCTTAACAAATGGGTCGAGTGGGCCTACGCAGACAATATTTTATCAAACTACCGCATTTTCTTATATATAAATTCGACCAGGCGTGAAATAAACTGAAACGCCTTTTTAAACACTACGGGGGTATATATTTCCCATGCTTCTGATTTGCTGATACAAACATTTCTATATTTTATTTATTATTCATTTCTAAGCCGATTTTTGCACGCAATATTTACTCGATTCTTTTTTATCGTTTGTTAAACAATTTTGATAAGGTATTTACCCGAACACACGTCTCTATAATTTGTTCTTTTTTACGCAATACGAAATTTTAATACAAAAAATCGTTTTATGCGAAATACAATACTTTAAATGGTAACTATTCAACGTTTTCCTCCTTGGCAGCCATGATTGGGCAAAATAGTGAGGTATTTCAACTGTCCTATAATGAACTTAAAAACAAAATCCCGGGCAACGCCAGGTCGGGACAGCTAGTAATGCTGAAATTTTCATTAAAATTTGATAATTCTGGGTTTTTTTTTCAGAAACTAAAAATTTAGTTGTCTTCAAATCAGTCGATTTTTATATTTAATTCGACTCGATATTTTTTTCGGTAGTGTTTTTACCTTTTCTTACGCAATGCAACATTTTAATAGATGCATTGTTTTTATGCGAAATACAATACTTTTAGCTTCAATGTTTTAATCGCTGGCGGTCATTATGTCTTAACTAAATTTCAACAAAATAGGTGAGGTATTACAACGGTCCTATATTACAATTAAACCATTATTAAAATATTTTTTTGGTCAACCAAAAGAATCCCGGGCAACGCCGGTAGGGATGGCTAGTTTCTTATAAGTAAGTAACGTGGTCGACCATAATCGAGGGTGAACCGAAGGCTCCGTTTTTATAAACTACTACACCGAGGTCTCGGAGAGGGAGACATTCCTTTCTCATGATTACTCCACTTACCCTTGATCTTCACCTTATATTGCTGAATGTTAAGCAAAGGTGTATAAAGTAACTGTTTTTCTTTGGTATAACTCGAACAAGGATTGAACGCTGGTGTCCCAGCCCTTCAGCGAACACTCTTACTCTATGCCAAATAGGCAGTTTCTTATGAAATATAATTTATTATTAAAAAAAAAATGGTGAAAGTTTCACTAAAATTCGATAATTCTGATTTTTGGGTGCTTAAATAATTGAGTTGTTTACAAAAAGTATTGTCGTAGTAAGAGATTCCAATTATTTGGACTTACCTTTTTCCGCCACGGAATGGAATTCATATTCTAAATGATGTTTTCCTGTGGTGTCTTCAGTCACCATTATGCGCATGCGCCGGACGTCGTTTTCGTATCGTTTTATGAGATTAATGGCGCTTTTAAAGTCTTCAGCCGAAAAATCCGTTACTTCCTTAACGGATTCCGCCGTCGAGACGCGTATTATCTGAGAGAAAAAATAAAATAAAATCCTTTATTTCGTCACACAAAAAACAAATTTTAATTAAACACTTAATGAAATCAGAATCGGTAACAGGAACACAGTGTATTTGATAAAGTCTACGGCTGATTCTATATCTTCCTTTATACCAAGTTTCGTATAAATGTTATCCCTTTGTAGATAAAGCCAACGAGGGACTTGTAACCCGCAAAAATAAAAGTCTTGGAGAAAGGGATTGAATAAACAACTAAAATACTCTTCTTTTAAGACAAAAAGAGTTTATTTTGCAAAACGAGCACATTTTGGGCTGCATATAATTCCCTATGCGAATAACATTATAAATACGCCCGTTAACAGATACAACATAAACAAGTGGTAACTGCATGCAGAAAGTTTTCTATAAAGATGTTGTTTAAACCAACAATAAAAGTATAATGCGAAAAAAGTACTACCAATGTTTCAAGAAACAATAAAAATGCAAGAAAAGTACTACCAATGTTTCAAGAAACAATAAAAATGCAAGAAAAGTACTTCCAATGTTTCAAGAAACAAAAACGCAAGAAAAGTACTTCCAATGTTTCAAGAAACAAAAACGCAAGAAAAGTACTTCCAATGTTTCAAGAAACAAAAACGCAAGAAAAGTACTTCCAATGTTTCAAGAAACAAAAATGCAAGAAAAGTACTTACAATGTTTCAACAAACAAATGATAAAATATAAATAGGCAAGTACTTACAGTACATTCTCAAGAGACGAAATCGTCTTACAGAAATAAAAGTCTCAAACTTGCCAGTTTAAAGACTTAAAAGCTCTCAATAAAGTTCGTTTTTTTACAATAGCAACACGTTAACCTTCAGTCCAATGTTCCTGGAACGACATTCAATCTCATCACACTTTGTTTAGGTTTACCTAATCTATCCTTAATGACTAGACATCCATATAAATATTGACTAAATGATGTTGATTTGAAAAAGAAAAAAATCAAAATGAATGAAAGAAAGAAAAAACAAAAATAATTTACTGGCCCAAATCATAAGAAATAATTTAATTGCCAAAATAAATATAACTAGGAAATACTTTAATATCCCAAATATTAGAAAATTATTAAATAGCCCAAGTGATGGGACATAATTTAATGGCCGAAGTGATGGGACATAATTTAATGGCCGAAGTGATGGGACATAATTTAATGGCCGAAGTGATGGGACATAATTTAATGGCCGAAGTGATGGGACATAATTTAATGGCCGAAGTGATGGGACATAATTTAATGGCCGAAGTGATGGGACATAATTTAATAGCCTAAATCATGGGAACTAATTTAATGGCCTAAATCATGGGAACTAATTTAATGGCCTAAATCATGGGAACTAATTTAATGGCCTAAATCATGGGAAATGATTTAATGGCCTAAATCATGGGAACTAATTTAATGGCCTAAATCATGGGAACTAATTTAATGGCCTAAATCATGGGAAATGATTTAATGGCCTAACTCATGGGAAATGATTTAATGGCCTAAATCATGGAAAATTATTTAATGGCCTAAATCATGGGAAATGATTTAATGGCCTAAATCATGGGAAATGATTTAATGGCCTAAATCATGGGAAATGATTTAATGGCCTAACTCATGGGAAATGATTTAATGGCCTAAATCATGGGAAATGATTTAATGGCCTAAATCATGGGAAATGATTTAATGGCCTAAATCATGGGAAATAATTTAATTGCTTAAATAATATTTAGCACTCAAAAGTTTCATTCGTTTTTTGTGATAACGTCTCAGCTCTGTTGTCGCTAGACGAACTCAAAAGGTTCCACTCTAAATTTCCAAACAGATTATTTGTAAAGACAAACACGGTTCCAGTCTCAATTTATCGAATATAACAATTTCTGCATCTCTACTAGGTCCGCAAATGAATTCTTCGAATTCATCTGACTATATAAAATATATAACCACACTTCAGATGTGGTCAAAAAAATAATGCTCTAATAATCCACGCGCCACTTTGACTCTTTGAAGGACTATTAAAAGCACGTCAGTTGTGTCGACAGCTGAAATTTAAAAAAAAAACTTACACAAGATGGCTACCAGCAAAGCTAGTCTCGCCGTGTTATCTCCCTTTACACAAAGTTTCGTATAAAAATAAAAGCGCGAAACATGAACACAAATAATGGTTCTTTGAGGAAGAAAAAAAGCAGACATTTTGTATATAATCGTAATCGTCTAGTGGCTCTTCTATGGAATTCAAATTCTTCAGTGGATTTGTTCGTCAGACGACAACGATGTCGAAGGTGATGATGACTATCTCGTTTGGAAATTATTTGCGCTGAAAGAAAACCTTCAGTTGCCGGTAATTTTAATTAATCAATACGGACGAATGATTTCGACAACTTGTATTCTTATTTGTGTTCGTTTCCATTGTTACGGCACGACAGGGTGGAAACAGAGAGATAACCTCACTTTGATTTAACTAATCATTTTGACCCCCCCCCTTCATGTTATAAAATGTATTTGGATGCGAAAAAGTTTTGAAAATTAACGTCAATTGTTCATTTGGGCTTTAAAACATTAATTTACATTCACCAAAAGATTTGTATAATATTTTTTAGAGTATTGTCGCTAGCTGATATGTCATCACATGAGAGCATAAACCTGACTGCAGATCGATACAGTTGTTATTGCGTCGTTGTTGGTCTGTCTTAGTCTGCCTGTCGCAGTCAGGCGCCATTCCCTCCCTTGTCGTTAATAGCTCGTTCTCTATGTGGTTATTAGATAGCAGATGCTAGGATACCAGATGTTAGTTTAATATTATGCGGGAACCCCTGATAGTCCAGAAGCACGAATCTTTCGTCAATTACTAGGCCATTTGGAGTTCATTCATACGGACAGCGTTGAGAGCAAGTTACCTTGTATCAAGATTAGAGGTGTATATGTGTGTGTTAGAATAATGTGTTAAAACGGAAATTTTTCATTAGAGACTAAGTTATTTCTTAGTTCATTTCTCTTAATTTAAAATTATGTGGAAAATACAATTTTTAACACTATTTTTACACATGCGTATTTAAATACTGTTACAATTATGATGTAAATTTATGTGTATGTAGTTTCACGTCATTACCCATGACGGATTTCATTTGACCTATGGATGAAACATTGATAGGTACTACCATTCCGAATCAGATAAGACCTGGGAGTAATGGCAGCTATAAGGTGGCTCCATAATTTCTTAAATTTGGTATCTGATCACCAAATGTAGTTTCATGTATTTCATACATCGGGAAAGACACACACAATTTTTTTTCTACAACAACAAAGCATATATATATATATATATATATATATATATATATATATATATATATATATATATATATGCTTTATTGTTGTAGGAAAAAAATTAAATATATATATTTGTTGTAGGAAATAAATATATATATATATGATTTGTTGTTGTAGGCAATATATATATATATATATGATTTGTTGTTGTAGGCAATATATATATATATATATATATATATATGATTTGTTGTTGTAGGCAATATATATATATAATAAAATTGAAATATAAGCCAAATTAGCAATACAAGATTAATTTATTATTATTTTTTTTTTTTACATTAATCCTATCGATTACGGAATAAAATTCCTTCTTCAGGGGTGACCAGTATTGAGTCATTTTTTTTTTTTTTTTTCATCAAAAAACAAGAATAAAGAAACTTATTTCTTTCTTAATTTGATAAACGTCTGTGATGGTACGACGTCATCGCCTTGCTGTTATGAAATGGCGGGTAGGATTCAAAACCGGTGTCGAACAAGAGATGCGTTGGCTCGCTGTCGAGTAATGTGTGTGTTTATCGTTCAAGTTTTAAAGTATTGCATGGAAAGTTAATAAAATTGAAATATAAGCCAAATTAGCAATACAAGATTAATTTATTATTATTCTTTTTTCTTACATTAATCCTATCGATTACGGAATAAAATTCCTTCTTCAGGGGTGACCAGTATTGAGTCATTTTTTTTTTTCATCAAAAAACAAGAATAAAGAAACTTATTTCTTATATATATATATGATTTGTTGTTGTAGGCAATATATATATATATATGATTTGTTGTTGTAGGCAATATATATATATATATGATTTGTTGTTGTAGGCAATATATATATATATATGATTTGTTGTTGTAGGCAATATATATATATATATGATTTGTTGTTGAAGGCAATATATATATATATGATTTGTTGTTGTAGGCAATATATATATATGATTTGTTGTTGTAGGCAATATATATATATATATGATTTGTTGTTGTAGGCAATATATATATATATGATTTGTTGTTGTAGGCAATATATATATATATATGATTTGTTGTTGTAGGCAATATATATATATATATGATTTGTTGTTGTAGGCAATATATATATATATATGATTTGTTGTTGTAGGCAATATATATATGATTTGTTGTTGTAGGCAATATATATATATGATTTGTTGTTGTAGGCAATATATATATATATGATTTGTTGTTGTAGGCAATATATATATATATGATTTGTTGTTGTAGGCAATATATATATATATATGATTTGTTGTTGTAGGCAATATATATATATATGATTTGTTGTTGTAGGCAATATATATATATATATATGATTTGTTGTTGTAGGCAATATATATATATATATATGATTTGTTGTTGTAGGCAATATATATATATATATGATTTGTTGTTGTAGGCAATATATATATATATATATATATAATTTGTTGTTGTAGGCAATATATATATATATATGATTTGTTGTTGTAGGCAATATATATATATATGATTTGTTGTTGTAGGCAATATATATATATATGATTTGTTGTTGTAGGCAATATATATATATATGATTTGTTGTTGTAGGCAATATATATATATATGATTTGTTGTAGGCAATATATATATATATATATATATATGATTTGTTGTTGTAGGCAATATATATGATTTGTTGTTGTAGGCAATATATATATATATATATATATGATTTGTTGTTGTAGGCAATATATATATATGATTTGTTGTTGTAGGCAATATATATATATATATGATTTGTTGTTGTAGGCAATATATATATATATGATTTGTTGTTGTAGGCAATATATATATATATATGATTTGTTGTTGTAGGCAATATATATATATATGATTTGTTGTTGTAGGCAATATATATATATGATTTGTTGTTGTAGGCAATATATATATATGATTTGTTGTAGGCAATATATATATATATGATTTGTTGTTGTAGGCAATATATATATATATATGATTTGTTGTTGTAGGCAATATATATATATATATGATTTGTTGTTGTAGGCAATATATATATATATATGATTTGTTGTTGTAGGCAATATATATATATATATGATTTGTTGTTGTAGGCAATATATATATATATATGATTTGTTGTTGTAGGCAATATATATATATATATGATTTGTTGTTGTAGGCAATATATATATATATATGATTTGTTGTTGTAGGCAATATATATATATGATTTGTTGTTGTAGGCAATATATATATATATATGATTTGTTGTTGTAGGCAATATATATATATATATGATTTGTTGTTGTAGGCAATATATATATATATATGATTTGTTGTTGTAGGCAATATATATATATATGATTTGTTGTTGTAGGCAATATATATATATGATTTGTTGTTGTAGGCAATATATATATATGATTTGTTGTTGTAGGCAATATATATATATATATATATATGATTTGTTGTTGTAGGCAATATATATATATATATGATTTGTTGTTGTAGGCAATATATATATATGATTTGTTGTTGTAGGAAATATATATATATATGATTTGTTGTTGTAGGAAATATATATATATACATATATATATATATATGATTTGTTGTTGTAGGAAATATATATACATAAGTTCGGTATGTTTATATAGTTCTTTGCATATGATTTACCCATAACCATAAATACCTTTTGCTTCAAATATGACACATTCCAACAAAATACCTATTTAATATCATATTTAACGAAAATGTGTCAAACTGCAACTTGTTTCACATCCGCAACGAACCTGTTGACAAGTGTGAGTAGGTATTCGTATGATGTTGCACTAGCACACACGCTAAATAGGTAATCAGTATTTTCGATGATTAAACTTTTTAAAATTAATATAAAAAATAAAGCATTTAAGGGTTAACTAATTAACTGCTAATTAGTAATTTTGGAACACAGCTGCTAGGCGTAAACAGTCGTAATATGGGCTATATTTAGTTTCAGTTTTATGCAAAAATTGGTAAAAAAAAAGGGTGACAATTCAGATAACTCCGATTTTGTGAAATATAAACTTCCTAATCTTAAAATAGAAAATACTTACATTTTTCATAAATGCAAATGATTGCATATATATTTAATTTGAGAACTGTAGTTAACTTACGCGTATCGATTCCGGGATGGTGACTGCTTCACAGATCACAACGATTTGTTCAGATAAAAGCCGCGGTGATAGATGCAACGTCTGCGCTGCGTTCCTGTCCGCGTTATCTTTGAACCTCATCTGCGCGATTATCAGTTCGTAGGTTCCGTAACTCCGTTTCTTTAGGTAATAATCCTTCTTGTAGTAGTGGTGGTAACCTTCGAACGGGTGCCAGTCGATTTGCAGCTCGTCACTTCCGGTCTGGTAGTGTTCCACGAACGCTCTCGTATAGGTGGTTTCGTTAAAAGAAATCAACTCTGCTATTTGAACCTTTCAAAGAAAATTAAAAGAGAGAGACATATCATTAGCGTTTGGTTTCACTGTGTTAGAAGATTAGCTATTTTAATCCACAGCTCATACATTAAACATACATTCAAAACATATCCATCATTAAAACGAAAGACTATTACCAAAAGTAGGGTTAACACATTTATTTACAATTGACAATTATGAAAGACAAGCAACGTACAGTATTCAAAAAAATAAAATATAGTTAGTTCTTACTCTACGTTTAAGATAGGAGCATTGCTTACCGGGGGACCCAGATTTTTCATTTTGTAAGATCCCCACGGAAGATGCCTGACAGCGGTTGATTCTTGATACTATCTGGACCCCTTTTGGGCACAATCAAGGGGAAGCACTCAGCCGTGTTTAGAACCGGTGAACTACCAAAATTGGTTCCCTACATCCGTTTTACAAAACATCAACCTTGTTTTTTTTTATTTATTATTTTATTTTTTATTTTTATATTATCTAATGTTAGAACACTGTGTTGAAAAATTGATTACCTGGAATATATTTACCGATATTATTTAGTTTGATAGGCAGGGCTTGATCCTAATGCTAGCTGTCCCCATGAGTAAGGGGCAGATATTTGGAGACTTTTAAATTTTCTTGATTGGAGTAATTTCGTTTCAGTTAATTTGGGGTTTAGTATAACCTATTAATACGGTGTTTCTTTATTTTCTTTACCTTAAAAAATAAGACCGATATGTTTTTTTTTGTACATTTGTAGATTTGTAGATTAACACCCTCCGCTGAATGAGACACCCCTCCAAAAAATGAAAGTCTACTTTTTTAGGCGATTACTTTATTGATTTAGAATAGAGTGGAGGATCAATTTTGTATATAAATTTAACGTAAAATGATCCCACCTTCCGGATTATTCTAGCGTTTTAGGACAGTTAAAAATTTTCTAATACAAGATGGAAAAATGGTTGGATCATTCTACCGCTCCAGAAAGTATCTCACGTCTGACGTCATCTTCTACTTGTACAAGAGTCAAATACGTCCTAAGATGGAGTACTGCCGCCACATATGTAGAGGTGCCGCTCAAAGCACCCTTTCCTGCCTTGACAGAGTCCAAAACCGACTACGAAATCTAATGGGGGATGTTCTCTTCTCTTCCCTACAGTCACTCTCTCACAGAAGAGATGTTGCTAGTCTTTCTTTGCTCTACCGTTATTTTCATGGCAGGTACTCAACTGAGCTCAAATCTATGGTCCTCCTTGTAAAACATTCACAACTAGAATCCGCCTAGCTACTACCACTGTCAATGATTTCCTTTTCTCTCTCTGCGTGCCAAAGACGAAACGAAACTTCCATGGGCAGCGCTTCTTTCCTAGAACTGTCCATCTGTTGAACACAGTGCTGCGGACCTGCTTCCCTGCCGACTACAATATGGTCGTCTTCAAGTCCAATGTAAACAGGTGTTTGTTGAACCGTCCCCGTAAATAATCAATTTCGGCCCTGCTACAACTATCGTGCCGGTGAACGCGATGTTGTCTCACCATCTACCAGTCAAACTCTTTAACCATTATCCTCGAGTGGCCTTTGGGCCTTGATAAGCGGTGATCTTTAATGTACCCCCTCTCCACACACAAAAAACTAACTTTTGAGTGGCTGCCAATTAGTATTAGGTTAGAAGACCGTAACTAATCTTTTACAAACAGAATTTATTCTAATCTTTTACAAACAGAATTTATTCTAATCTTTTACAAACAGAATTTATTCTAATCTTTTACAAACAGAATTTATTCTAATCTTTTACAAACAGAATTTATTCTAATCTTTTACAAACAGAATTTATTCTAATCTTTTACAAACAGAATTTATTCTAATCTTTTACAAACATAATTTATTCTAATCTTTTACAAACATAATTTATTCTAATCTTTTACAAACATAATTTATTCTAATCTTTTACAAACATAATTTATTCTAATCTTTTACAAACATAATTTATTCTAATCTTTTACAAACATAATTTATTCTAATCTTTTACAAACATAATTTATTCTAATCTTTTACAAACAGAATTTATTCTAATCTTTTACAAACAGAATTTATTCTAATCTTTTACAAACATAATTTATTCTAATCTTTTACAAACATAATTTATTCTAATGTTTTACAAACATAATTTATTCTAATGTTTTACAAACATAATTTATTCTAATGTTTTACAAACATAATTTATTCTAATGTTTTACAAACATAATTTATTCTAATGTCTTACAAACATAATTTATTCTAATGTCTTACAAACATAATTTATTCTAATGTCTTACAAACATAATTTATTCTAATGTCTTACAAACATACTTTATTCTAATGTTTTACAAACATACTTTATTCTAATGTTTTAGAAACAATTTATTCTAATGTTTTAGAAACAATTTATTGGCGAAAATAATTTATTGGAATGTTTTACAAAAAAAAATTAGTGAAAGGAAAGAATGTTGAAAATAACTATTGGGGAGATTGAAATGAAGTTCGTTAAATCGTTCTTTCATTTCTTTCATTTGCCACTGCAAATGAAAGAAATGAAAGAACGACTTGATATCGGGTACAAACTTAACACCGGCAACAAGAGACAATACAAAACTGAAAATAAGCGAAACGAAATCGTTCCAGTAAAGAAAGTTCTATAGCATCCTTTTTTTGTAGATGCACCGTTGTTAATCTATATTCCAATCTTGATAGACATATGAATTGTAAGTTAATCCTCGATATTAATAAAATTGTGTGACCCGTTTTAAGATCCCCTGTGGCGGTAAACGCACAAAGTTATTTCAAGAAACCGTGAAAATATTTTGTTTTGATATTAAAGTGGTGATTATGTGAAACTTTACAATGGGCGGACACCCCTTGTCCGCCCCCCCGGAACAATTTGATATAAAATAGAAGCCTGTGGTGTATTCTCGTGATATCTGAGATTCAAAGTTTACATACATTTAAATTTGGAAAACGACACAAAACTATATTTTTTGTGTGAAATCAGTACATATATAACACTAAATATGAAGTTTATTTGTATATGATAATCTATGTTGAAACTATCAAATAACTTCAAAAAGATTAAAAATAGAATATTTAAAAAACTGTTTATTAAATTACATTTTTGGAAAAAATATAACTTATGATCACACTATACACGTTTGACAATTTTTACAACTTCTTCAGTTAGTATACTTGTGATTGTTTTCCTGCTTCATCATTTTCTTTTTCATCTTTTGTGCTAGTTGGTGAATTGTGATTTGACTTTACTTCGTGGAGTTTTTCTCCTCCAGAAGAGGAGATAATGCCTTGGAAGATAGTATCATGACTACAGAACAGATACTACAATACCCCTCCCTTAATTGAGTATTGAAAGATAGCATATTAGTCTGAAATATTGGATATAAACTGTATTGACAATTAAAAGATAGCAATAGCATAGTTCTGCTTCACATATAGAAGTAATAGTATTGTTTCGGCTTCAGACAGACATATCAAATCTACATTAGTAATAGATAAGATTAGTAATAAAAGTAATAGTATTGTTTCGGCTTCAGACATATCAAATCTACATTAGTAATAGATAAGATGAGATTAGTCATAGAAGTAATAGTATAGTCTCGGTTTCAGACAGATACGAAATCGCCAATATTAATAAATGCAGAAGGAAAGAATCAATGGAACTTACTGCCAGACATTCTCCTTCGTAGAGTAATCCCATGTAGGAAGCGGCCTTTCCATCACACAGGGCAATATGAGTAAGAAGGTTTTCCTCCGTTAAACTCACTACGAACGATCCGTTTACAGGGTTCGCTTCGTGTTTTGACTTGCCTAATTTATTTAATGCGCTGAAAAATAAAATAGAGAGAAGAATGTAAACACGTGGAAATTTCACGGTCATTTAAAGAAAAAAACATTTCTAAAAATAAATACTGGTGTAAAAAAACAAATGCATATATTAAAAGTCACTCTTTCTCCGCCATTTCTTTAAACGAGCGTACGATCACGTCCATGTCTCCCCTGTACTAGGCAATTATGTTATCTCCCTGGTAATAGACAGTTATCTAGCTTTATTAGAACTCCTCACTAACGTCACGCCATAAATAGAAACGAGGCTTCATGTTTCTTATCACGGACAGTCTGTTCAAGCTATAAACATGCAGCTCATGAAAGCATAAAGTGAAAACCATGTGCGTTCTCCTAATTTGTTACTCCATCCTCGTCTCAATATATCATGACGTCCCTTTCTGTCTGTCTTGCCACCTCTCTGCTTAGAAACCTCTTACAACTTTAGACTGGATAAGCCTTTCTTTTGTCTTTTAGTGTCTTTTGTGTCGCGGTAAAATGCCAAGGACGGACTGTATCTTGCTCTATCTGCTGGTGTTACTGGCTTAAGTGCTTTCGTTCCTCATTTTTATGGACATGGCCCAATCACGGAATTTTCATGAACAGGGTTTCTTTCCAAGAACCTCCCATCAGTGGAACACATTACATCGGAACTGCTATCTTCAAATCCAATGGCAACAGATTCCTGTTATAAACCGTCTTTATAAGTAATCAAACTTTGTTGATCCTCTTCATCATTTTAATGATGTTCTTCATCAGTTAACTGCGAACCCATCCATATCGGTTACCTATATTCTAGAGTGGCTTTTGGACTTGATAAATGGGGATTTATTATTTAAAAAAAGATAGACACGTTTCTTTTATCGCAATTTATTTAATTTTTGAAGTGTGGCCGCTCATTTACCATCCAATCCTTCTCCTCTGGTGACTCATTAGTTAAATAAAGAGACCTGTTTCACTCACTTTGAAACATCTCTTCTTTTCATTCTGTGTCCAGTAACTTACCTATTCAACTATAAACGTCTTTCTTTTCTATCTGAAACATTATTCAGTTTTTAATCTTAACTAAAAAATTCAAAGAGAGAGGTATATATATATAGAGGTATATATATAGAGAGGTATATATATATAGAGGTATATATATAGAGAGGTATATATATAGAGAGGGAGGTAGATAGAGAGGGAGGTAGATAGATGGGAAAGAGTACGGTAGCACCTCTGTCGCCCTTATTCGATTTATAGAAAAGGTCGCGGTTACAGCTATTTATTTGTAAATAAGCTTAATTATTCCACATATGATCTTAAATTTCTATAAGATTTCACATCGTCACTAACTCAAACTTTATATGGTAGTTTTAAGCAATACTCTTGTATATTTTTTTTGTGGAAGGGCGTGCCATCAGGGCGTCTTATGTTTCCAGACGACCGCGATCACGGCACCAAATGAGGTCCGCGATCACTCGCCGTGTGCGCGCGCAGTCCAGAATCGATAAATGTTCGACCACGGTGATGCATCCGTCCACGTCTTTTGACTAGGAGCAAAGTGTTTCCAGTTCTCGGTCGGTGAAGAAGAATCCTACTAGACTGAGGCAATTTAAAATTTTGTCCCAATCTAGAGTGCCCCTATTTTTGGGGAAGTGGGGGTTCCCAAAATTAATAGCCGACGATCTGTATAACTCTCCCCTTGTAGGGAGGCAAGTAAATAAGGACAAAGACGTATCATGAGCAATCAATAACGTTCATTATTTGAGTAACATTTCTTCCACTGCCTTTTGGCTGAGAGTAAAGTGTAATATCTGTTCCGATACTACACTTCATCGTTTCTGTCCTCGGTCAGCGAAGGAAAACCAATTCTAGACTGAGGCAATTTTAATTTTTGTCCTAACCCAGAGTCCCCCTTTTTTGGGGAGAGCTGAATTTTTCTCACATTAATAACCGACCTTGTGTCGAACTCTGCCTTCGTGGGGAGGCAAGTAAATAGGGACAACTTTAATACAATCTATAGAATTCGTATTCTACAGCTTGAAAGATACTAGTGAAAAAACAATCTTCCTCATTCGTTTTGCCGTTCACAAACCTGTGGACTAGTCTCCACAGAAATCTAAGTGATCATCTCCACCCCATTAACAGCTGGTCTATCCATCTCAGAAGCCAGGACTTAACTGACCCGTGTCTAACCCAAGTCTCTCTCTTACTCTCAAATCGACAGCTTATCTTATCTGTGTATCAAATTATTTTTATCTCAAATCTCAAATACCACTAATAAAAAGATAAAGAGACCCCAGTGACAGTGAGTAAATGAAAGAAGGACATTAAAAACACAACTCAGTAAGGTGTGTCCACCTGAAGTGGACATTACTCCCTGAAGCAAGAAGCCTTTTTCTCCGATGGCGAACAAACCCCGGTTGGCATTCTGTTGAATACTGGCGAGGGCGTTACTAACATCTATATTAATTAAAATATATTTGTTTAGGTGGATCTAGCGTGATGTCGTAAACAGAATGTCTTCTAGACAAGGGTCACGAAGAGGTTACGGGCCTGTCTGGAAAGTTCGTCAGAATAAGAACCGATAAATGTTAGGCGGAAATGACGTCAGATTACGATTGAAAGAGTGGCGATTGCCAATTTCTGGAGCAACCGTAATCCCAGAAAGCAACCTATTACATTTATAAAGCCACTTAATGGGTAGAAGTTTCACACATTCGCCATCAACATGAATTCGTTAATATACACCGATCAAATCAAGCTCCAAGAAAATTTGTCTATCATTGAGTCTTGCAAAAAATCTTTTTGTGGACTAAGAGGATGTTCTAAGAACACCATTCAACGCCATGAAAACATCTGCCCATATGCCTATCTCTTTCAACTTCTTTTTAACATTCATTGTAGTTATTTTGTATTCAACTTTTGATATTACAACCATATTTTCCAGACGATCATTATTTAGTTAGTTAATTTCTCGAGCTTTCGACTAATAATAAGATTTACAACAAAAAGCAAAACAATTTATTTACCTTATGTTTTGAAAAAGATATCCAAGTAGACACATCATGTATATTCAATGAAATATAATTATATATAATTGTATTTCAAATATTATAAAATAATTTTATAAATGTGTTGTAAACGTAATTTTTAATACGATAAAGATATGCTCAATATTATTATAGTCAAGTGAGAGCGAAAATAAACAAATATAATGTTACATACTTTACAAGTTTAATAATTTTAGATTGTTTTACTATCTTAAATTATTAAACTTATAAAATATGTAACATTATATTTGTTTATTTTCATTCACGCCCACACACTTGTTTAGTAGAAAGAAATCAAACAAATCGCTGGAGAGAAGACGTCTTTTTAAGATGGTTTAATAAAACATTACATAATTAAGCATGATCTCTCTCTCTCTCTCTCTCTCTCTCTCTGACTTTGTAACTCACTGGACGATCAAGGTCGCCGACATGAATGAATCATTCATAGTTTTAAAGATCCGGTGTTAAATTAATTAACTGAATAATTAATATGATAATCATGTCAGATGGCTTTCTATTGCAGTAATGAAATTGTCCTCAGCCAGTAGCAACACACATGCACGACGCTGACGACGTCCGAGGAGACAAGTTATGATTGTGAGTTTATTAAAATATTGATCAGTTAAATAACTCTTTGTAAGTAAATGATTACATAGATTGAACGCAGAAACGATCCCTTGCCCATGTAATACTTCTCCAAAGGATCCCAAATCCTGGTGGTGGTGGGGTTATATTTTTATTATTATTTATCAGAGTGGTTCTGATATTTGATGATTGTAGAATGAAATTTCCTTCAAATTCCATCGAGGAGGAGGCAGTACAGTTTATGCTTGTCAGAACGCGTTTTTTTTTTATCTGGCAAATATCAGAGAAAGCTCAAACCAGAAGAAAGTGAAATTGGACCAAGAAGACTTCATTGATTTCCTGCCCGGGTTCATTTTTCTGTTGATGGCAGCAGTTTTCCAATTGATTCGTTTCGTATTGGAAAGACGAGAGATCCATCTCTCCCAAATTTGTATTTATATCAAGAGATATCCACTTTTAATTAATAGTGGATATTGGCGTAAAATATTGAATGTAGATTTAAATATAGGGTGCTACCCATGCAATCGTTAATAACATTCACAATCTTTTCGGCAATCCAACCATATTCGGTACAAATAAACGTTACTCTATGTCTGACTTGCCCACCAAGTTTCAGTGATGAGTGCCCAACAGTCTTTGTTTTATCGCAGTTTTAGTAAGTGGATATTGAGTTTATTTTCGGCAGCCTTGAAACTCACTTTCCTTATTTTGTCCTTTAGTCCTCACATTTCATGAGCAATATTCTGACAAAGGGGGAACAATTGCTGTTTCCCCGGGTCGGAATTTATCCATCTAACACTTATTGTTGGCTAGTTTTCGACCTTGAAGTAGTTTTTTTTTAGCTCTTTACATCAAGTGGCTTCGTGCCGTGTCTGGAGCGATTTTCTATAAAATAAATAAAATAAAAAATTTGCACACTAGGATACGATATGCAAAAATGTCAAGAACTGATACGCCCCTCTCTTGGTACTGCCCTGATTTAGTCTATGATGGCTCTCTTCACATTAGGAATAGCCTGAGGATTGTTTTCATAGACATTATCTTTGGTGTGGGGTAGGAGTGGGGGCGGTAAGGTCTGTTGAGTTCAGGATCACACTTATTACTTATGAGACGATCACCAAAGTGTCCCTCTATTTCATTGAACGGCGATAAACAAACATCGTTGTTGGATATTCCAGGAAGATACCGAGGTTTATTTGTATCAAATCTAGTTCGATTGTAAAAAGGATAGTGGACTTTATTAACTATTTTATGGGTGTAATTCTTTTAGTGGGGGGGGGGCGGTTTACCGTGTATGTAACGCTAAGATAGGCGTGAGATAAAAAATATAAAAAATATAGAAAAATAAAAAAAAGAGTGAGTGTCGAAGAGATGTCAGCAAAAGAACGAAAGAGGAAAATAGTGTGAAAATGAATGAGCGTAAAAGATTGGGATAACACATTAGAAGTTATCTTGTCGGATTTCCAAATAACATCTTATCTGACAAATCAAACTGACTAGCCAATTTTCATTATACCATGTTATTAGCAATATAATCCGGACCAGACGACTGCTAATATGAAACATTTTTGAATAATCACCTAATAGTAAAAAATCACCATTTTAAATTGAAGAATATAACAGGAGTTAAGAGAGGTGGAGTTTAAACATCCAAAGAAGTTGGACTTTAAAAAAATCGAAATTAGCTAAAAAGCAAAGCGGGGTGTTGTTCAGACTTTACTTAAGAATCATAAGTATTCTTAATTTTATTATATGTAGCATCCCAAGGGATCTTTATGGCATCAATTTTTGTTTACACCGCACCTGCTGGTGGTAGTCTCCCTTTATTTTAAGATTGTATCTTATTGTTTAAATATATCTCTAGTGCTGCTTGGCTTTATGACTAGGAGCAAAGTTTAGTATCTGTGCTGACACTACACTTAATCTTTTCTGTCCTCGGTCAGTGAAGGAGAAATTTTCTAGGTATTTACTGCCCTCCCCTGCGGGAAGATATGGCCCCAAACCGGAAGGTGGAGATAAGTCAGCGCAAAAGCTGGTGCATTCTGGTCCCTTAAATTTGCCTGAGCAGTCCTACCGGCATTCCCCAGTGAGAGCGCCTTAGGCAGTTAGCTATAAACTAACTACTTCCCAAAGCGAGAGGACAAGGCCTGGGAAAGTGGACCTCCTAGAGCTGAACATAGACTGGGTCATTGTGACGGCGGTGGCCTATGTTGAACTGATTTTTGAGGACGGATTCTCGACTGGTATCCTTGGCGTAAGAAAGGAGACGACCTTCTTCCCCTCTAGTTCTAGAGAAATCCTTTTAAACTGAGGCAATTATTATTTGTGTCCCAATCCATAGTGTTCTACCTTGTGGAGTTGGATTTCTCTCACCTTAAAAACCAACCTTGTGTCTAACCATGCCCTCGTGAGGAGCTAAGTAAATAGGAACTCATGCTATAACTTCACAGGCAAATTCAAGTAGATGCGTGGTTTGAAGCACCGGTCTATTTCTATCAAAGAAAAGTATAAGATTCTAGCAATCTCTGGAGGTTTATAGACATGGTAGGTGTATAATTAATGTGTGAGGGGTGTGTTGCTGAATTTTTTTTATTCAGGTGAAATCGGATGGTCCGACAAAACGCTCAATCCGGCAAAGATCTGCATCCAAGGGTGCCGGATAATTGGTGTTGCACCTGTAATATATTCAGCTTGTCCGTCTCTGGCACAATGAGCATCCAGAAAGCCCCCTGGTTAATATAGTGAATTTCTGTCCAATAAGTTTTTTTATGAAAATCGCTCCAGACAATGCATGAAGCCACTTGATCTAAGGAGCTAAAAAGAACGAAAGCTAATTATCACAAATACAGGGGATGTCTATTGACCGTAGTCTTAAAAAAAACAAGGCTATCGGTAGGAGGAAAACCGTCAACAGGAAGAGAGTTCCAGAATCCCGCAGTTCTTGGGAAGAAGCTACTGGAATAGGAAGTTGTATTATATAGAGGTATCAAAACAGCGAATCTGTGAAGCCCACTAGGTCAACGAGTCAAACGAACTGGAAAAAAAAAGCAAGAAATAGACAATTCTGAAGAACACATGCCATAATAGTGTTTATAGAAAAGACTAAGATTAGCAACACCGCGTCTGGTGTGTGTGTGCGTGTGCGTGTGCGTGTGTGAGAGAGAGTGAAAGTGAGAGAGGGAGATAGAGGGAGAGTACAGAGAAGAAAAGGTGGGGGCCAACCAAATTACAGATACGCTTCTGAACTCTCTAAGACATATCGGCGTCTCAAGGATACTTTATGCCTAATTTGCTGCGATTTTGTCGAGAATTTTTACAGCCTCAACAGACAGAACATTCTAAATCATAATATATTGTTCCTCTCCGCTTTAAGATACCTTTTAAAAAAAAGATGCGCTCATCCTAATTTTCGGTGTAATTAAAAAAAAACTTACTTGATTACGTATTTATATATTGCCAACAATTTTTCTCAGGATTCATAAAAAAAGACATTTAAGAACGATGTTAATATTTGAAAGGAAACTCACTGTGGGTTGTCGGCCTATTTTCAAACTGTTACTCACAAATAATACCCATGAAATAATGTTAATGTTTCAGTAAACTCGTCTGTTTCCGGTTACGAAATAAGGTCAAGTTTATCTTTGGTCGCCATTTTGTACACGTCGCTAAAACCTCGCTAAAAATTTGTTGGGAAACAAATACCAAATGAGTTCAGGATGCATTGATTTTCGTGGAAACTATCTCTTTTTGGTAATCGTTCACACAATTCTCTCTCTATGAAGTTATATGTATATATATATATTATACACACACACACACGTATATATATATATATTATACACACACACGTATATATATATATATATTATACACACACACATGTATATATATATATATTATACACACACACATGTATATATATATATATTATACACACACACATGTATATATATATATATTATACACACACACATGTATATATATATATATTATACACACACATGTATATATATATATATTATACACACACACATGTATATATATATATATTATACACACACACATGTATATATATATATATTATACACACACACACGTATATATATTATACACACACACACATGTATATATATATATTATACACACACACATGTATATATATTATACACACACACACATGTATATATATTATACACACACATACATGTATATATATATATTATACACACACACACATGTATATATATATATTATACACACACACACATGTATATATATATATTATACACACACACACATGTATATATATATATTATACACACACACACATGTATATATATTATACACACACACATGTATATATATATATTATACACACACACACGTATATATATATATTATACACACACACACGTATATATATATATTATACACACACACACGTATATATATATATTATACACACACACACATGTATATATATATATATTATACACACACACATGTATATATATATATATTATACACACACATGTATATATATATATTATACACACACACACATGTATATATATATATTATACACACACACACATGTATATATATATATTATACACACACACACATGTATATATATATATATTATACACACACATGTATATATATATATTATACACACACACACATGTATATATATATATTATACACACACACATGTATATATATATATTATACACACACACACATGTATATATATATATTATACACACACACATATATATTATACACACACATATATATTATACACACACATGTATATATATATATATTATACACACACACATATTATACACCCACACACTTATTATACACACACATTATACACACACACACATATATATATATATATATTATACGCACACACACATATATTATACACACACACATATATTATACACACACACCCACATATATATATATATTATACACACACACCCACATATATATATATATTATACACACACACCCACACATATATATATATATTTTTTTATAAAGTACACCTTGTATTGAACAATCCGCAAATCTTTATCTCTCTGCCTTCATTTATCTTATATATATATATATATATATATATATATATATAAGATAAATGAAGGCAGAGAGATAAAGATTTGCGGATTGTTTAATACAAGGTGTACTTTATAAAAACACATATATATATATATATAAACTTTAACATATTGGGTTACTTTACTTGTTCCAGGTGCGTCTTGTCGAACTTGGGAATCTGTACCGAATTTCAAACTGAACCTCTATTTAATTCACGGGGGTATATTGTTCTCGTTTCGTCAGCCATGACCGGGTGGAAGTAATTTATGTTGTACAGTGAAACGCAATGTCAGAAGTATGACAAAAATAAAATAAATTTTATTGGCACGAATTTGAAGAAAGAGACAAATATATAGTAGCTGGTAATGAACAGTCTCAGGCTGACCCTGACAAGAAAATGGGCCTTGGCACGAGGAGTTTCCGTTAAGCAGGGGGAGACTTCAACAATAACTGGATAACTGAACTTGTTGCCGGCAGTGAGGCGAAAGGGATTAGCGCAGAGGAAGATTTTCGAGCAGACTGTAAAATATTTGTTGTGTTTAGCTTAAGTATCAATTAAGTGGCGTTGCGCCAATATTGCAAAGTATATTTCACGCGTTTTCGACTGGTTGGGATACCATTTCCGTATTAAGATTCTTATCGAATCAACAGTTGCTATTTTTGCAAAACAATGTTTGTTTGCTGTTGCCGATTGAACAAAGTTCACAATATTATATTCGTAGTACTATACTAAGGACTGAATCTTCAACATGCTGAAGACTATCAATTAGATTGGATGACCCATTCGCTAGCTCACGAGTACTATTGAATCTTCAAGATGCTGAAGACTATCAATTAGATTGGATGACCCATTCGCTAGCTCACGAGTACTATTGAATCTTCAAGATGCTGAAGACTATCAATTAGATTGGATGACCCATTCGCTAGCTCACGAGTACTATTGAATCTTCAAGATGCTGAAGACTATCAATTAGATTGGATGACCCATTCGCTAGCTCACGAGTACTATTGAATCTTCAAGATGCTGAAGACTATCAATTAGATTGGATGACTCATTCGCTAACTCACGAGTACCATTGAATCTTCAACATGCTGAAGACTATCAATTAGATTGGATGACCCATTCGCTAGCTCACGAGTACTATTGAATCTTCAAGATGCCGAAGACTATCAATTAGATTGGATGACTCATTCGCTAGCTCACGAGTACTATTGAATCTTCAACATGCTGAAGACTATCAATTAGATTAGATGACCCATTCGCTAGCTCACGAGTACTATTGAATCTTCAAGATGCTGAAGACTATCAATTAGATTGGATGACCCATTCGCTAGCTCACGAATACCATTGAATCTTCAAGATGCTGAAGACTATCAATTAGATTGGATGACCCATTTGCTAGCTCACGAATTCTATTAAAAAGAAAAAAAAGGAAAAATGGTTCAATTGTTTCGTGGCTCACAGTGTTAATTGGATTTAGCAACATTGTTCCGTTAATTTACCGGTTACAATATAATACGGGAATAAAAGGATTAAAATTAATGTCTTCATTAATTAAACTTTTCCTGAAACATCTACGTTAGGCACATTCTGCATTTCTATTGCATAATACTCATGGAATAAGAAGAGGCGGTAATTTCCTACTGTTTGATCGCATATTAGTTCATGTGAAATGTGTTTCCGCTTTACTCACAAGTGAAACAGATTTTGGAAGCTATTTGTAATTTTATCGTACTGGTAAACAAGCGCAGCCATTACAGTGTATATCTTGAATTTTATCCTACTAAAGGAAATATTGGGCCGGACAGGGATAGGCCATCGGTAAAGTCGATTGGAATTCTTTTTTTAATTTGATGTAAAGAACACATACTTAACATTTACGTAAATAGCTGGTTAATCTAAATCAAATAACGATTTGTCAGATCCATTGTTATTTAAGTCCAAGTTAGAAAATCCGACGGACTTTATATAATATATATATATATATATATATATATATATATATAATGTATATTTATACATAAAATATTCCATGATAAATGCCAGTATACTGAAATCATATGCCCTTAATAGGGTTAAGATGAAAATTCATATACACTAAATGTACAAAAGCAAGGAAATTCCCAAATTTTTACACTTTTATTGTCATTAATTAAGGGTATGACTCATGGCCATCCCTACTACAGGCCAGGCAATCATGCAACTGCGGTCTTTTACTCGATATAGAAGTTGCAAACAAAGGGAAAATTTCACTGAGATTAGCTTGATGTTTTTATGTGTTTTACATACCAAATAATAAGAACCACAATGAGCTAATTGATAAATTTGACAATTATTGATGAATTCCTATAAATGAAGAGACAGGTAATTTTGAATAAACAAAGGCAAATGCATATTTCAATGAGTGATTTTTATTTCAATGTGGGATTTTTTAAAGAGAATTTGTACTTGTGTCAAAAGATCATGACTTGTATATTGTAGTTAAAATAAAAAGTTTGTTCAAATGTGATATGTGGTTTACTAACCAAAAATTTAAACTGTCCTCATTTTGATTGTTTTCAACACAACATTTTGGCTATAGTATTCATTTCACATCATAAAATTATCTAAAAACAAAGTTTAAACTAAAATTTCAGTATCCAAATCTTTAGTGTTGTCTCGTAGTCGATTAATCTAAGCAAACAGATTCACTGAAATGGAAGATGAAATGAGATAATACAATGTCCATAGATAAAATAGAAGGTTTAGTTAAAAATCTATAGGTGATCCTATAAAATGGACAGGGTTCACAGCAATGAGTTACGATAACCAGAATATTGTGGCAAAACAAGGATGGCACTACTTACAAAAATGTCTATGGAAAGTTCTTCACCTCAAAATCTGAAAGTAGTAATTAAAATTTCCCACCGAACAGTGGTATCCAGTGGAACTTTTAAATCAACACAATCTATTCCTTTCAAAAACTTCCATACGCATGATAAAAAGCAGTATCATTGAATATTTCCTCCTCTGTAAGACAATCTTTTTGTGTGATATATCTTGCTATATAAAAAAGCGACATTTTACTATCTTTGGAAATACCAGTTTCTAGGTCTGGCAGGTGATAAAATGTTTTGTATGCCAATTCATCCAACAGATATCCGCATTGTGAGCAAGTATGGCCTGAATCATGGCTATACTCTCTAACATCAACTTTCAACTGAAGTAATTTTGTTTTTGAATATGGAATTTCTGAATAACATTTTGTACGGTAATAAAATAAGTACCACCAGAATCTTGTCTCAATTTACAAAATTCAGTTTCAAGACAGTCGGTGGTAAATCCTCCAAGAATAACAAAATTGAACCCACTGTCAAGTAAATGTCAATTAAACAATTACATGTATGCTTGATAGCCATACTAGTGTGTCTTGTGAAGGATTTTATTCTCTTCCCTTGCTTTCCACTCTTGTTTTGCCATACTTCCAAAAATGACAAGAAATGTCAAATTTCCATCATTTCGATCTGATAATACACTTTTCAATGGATCATTTGTCTTATCTTGACACTTCCATAAATATCTTTTACACTCATAATTTTCTAAAATTTCAAAACTTCTTCGATGAAAGTAAGTTTCTCTTGTATCATCATCTTGTAATAATGGATGAGTTTTCATTGCAGTTAGTCTTATCACAAAACACTTTCAAACAGTGGGAAACGTTTTGTCTCTCAACTGGTTTTAGAAGAGCCGCTACTTCTGTTAGTTTTGATAACTTAACAAATTGATTTTTTTCATGCGCAAAAAGTTGTTTCACTATTTTCCATTTTGCTATCATTTCTTTACCATCAGAATAAAACAGCAATTCTGAACAGGCCTCAGTTATCCAGTTATTTCGAATACTTTTAAATATATGTACATAATCGAAAAGCAAGTATATACCATTTTTAGTAATCCAAGGCTTATTTTTAACAGTATCAAATTTCTTGAATAAAGCTTGATTAGTCCGATTATTGTCACAAATAACTGCAATTACATTACCTTTCGAATGATTGACTAAATCAACAACATTTCTAACATTTTGAAACAAAAATTCCGAATTTAGTTTGGCAACTGGGATCATCTTAATCAAAAACTTTGGTCCACCATGTAAACATTTGATCATAATACCCAATACAGTTTTTGCTAATGCCTCTTCAGAATCTTTGGAAACACCAAATATGTTTCCCTCTTGATATTGAAAACTCACTTTAATATAAACTTCAACTAGGATGATACATTTTTTCTGACAGTTTGCTAAACACATCAAGAAAATTCAGATCATTTACCTTCGAAACTTTTGAGGTCATATTCACTAGTGTTTTCATACTGGGTAATTTGTAATGATCTCGAAGTTTGTTATAAAAAGACCGAGATGTGGCAAAATATTCAAATGCTCGGACAAGTATTTCCGACTCAAACTTTTTTGCCAACTATTCGTGGTGACATAACTTCGATATGTTGTCTCAAAACCTGTTTCTCTAGTTCAATTTTTAAGTTACTAAGGTAACGAATTGCTTTCTCAATTTAAAACTAATGTTGAAACCTATTTATTCCGTTTTTCAACAGAGAAGAAATGTGTGTGAGTATACTTGCATGGTAACATTCAAACGTTAAGTTTTCAAAAATTTTAATTAAAAAAAATCGGAATGACTTTAGTAAAAACTGACAAGACTGGATGAACTGTTGATTGTTAGAATTGTAGCAGGTAACTGTTGGCGCAAAATCATGATGGTCAATATCAGCACACAAATTTGTAAAAATTATCAATTCTATCTTTATCTAAAAAATGTGCAAACTCCTCATTTTGTACACTTCGCACAGAAGCGGAACTTTTTTGTTGTCCTTGGTTTTGATAAAGGACTTGGTATCACACTTGATGGCAAATTATTTAATATTGATGGAGGATCTTTGGGTCGTGCTTTTCCCATATCAAACAGTTTCATAACCAGGTGGAAAATGCATTTCACAAACAGTGTCTGAGTGGTTAGGAGTGTTAGCTCTTGGTATTACCCTTAACCATCTTGATCTTTTTGGGATACGAAACACTCGAACCTTATTTTACTCATTATAATTGCCTTGACAGGCTGTCACCCAACACTTTTTGAGCATTTTGAGAAATATTCAACACATTATATTAAAATTAAAATAATAAAAGTGATATTTCGTGAATTAACAGAGCTGTTTACATGTAAATAAAGTAAATAATTTGTAATTCAGAATGTACGATTTATTAACAAATTCTAAAAGACAATACTTTTTTAAACTTAAAAAAAGGTGATATTTCGTCAATGAACAGAGCTGTTTAGATGTAAATAAAACGTTAAAACATTTATAGTATACTTCCTAAGAATATATAAAAGATCTGAAATTCAGAATGTACGATTTATTAATAAATTCTAAAAGACAATACTTTTTTTAAACTTAAAAAAAAGTAAAAGTGATATTTCGTCAATGACTTTTAACTCGCGAACTTATAATCCAAATGTAAATAATGATAAAATAACAGAACCTCAGCTGAAATAAATTTGATGAGTTAAAATTTAGTTTCGGAATGAAATTTGCTTGGACCAGTGACAACGAAGTGTTACCAGCTAAAAATTTATCTGGTGACTGACTGGCCCCCAGTTCAAGCAGTCAGGCGTGTGTCTAGCCGGCCTGTTATGGGTACGGCCATGGTATGACTACATATCAACCAAACCATTTCATTATCACATCACTACAGTATAAATCTCTATGCATAAGTGGATGAAGTGTGCGAGGTGCGCTGAAGAAAAATTCCTACCAGTAAAATACATAGCCCTGTTGTGCTCGCATACCCTTAATGACAATAAAAATGTAAAAAATTAGGAATTTCCTTGCTTTTGACATTTAGTGTATATGAATTTTCATCTTAACCCTATTAAGGGCATATGATTTCAGTATACTGGCATTTATCATGGAATGCCACTACTTTTGTAAAGACTATGCCTCAATACAAGGTCATTTTTAAAGGTTTTTTGGAATTTTCTGGAAAACTAAAGTATATGGCAAACTGAAATTAAAATGCCATCAACTAGACCCTAGAACCTCTATCTCTGCCAAAAATCAGCTGAATCCATCAAATAGTTGATGAGATACAGGGTCGTACGTACGTACACACAGATAACATGATTTCATGATTGAACTTTCTGGATCTCTGGGTTGTCTTGACTAATGATGCTGAACCTATCAAATAAAAATTTTGTGCAAAGTTTTAACTAATTTGGTTTATTGGTTTTTGAGTTATGATTGATCAAAGAAATGAGATTTCCAGCATAGGCCATTTGTAAAGTCTATTAAGGGATAGAGCGCTCTCGCGCCCCCCTTGATTAAAAAAAAATATTACTTGACTATTGATTAGATATAAACTGATTTTTACAGCAAAGCGGTGCTGAAGGCTTAGTTTAACTTTTACGGAGTAATATTATAGAAAATTCTTTTGTTTAACAATTCAATTACTACGAAAATAGTATATCTTGATGAGGCCATTTTTTCTGATTAGCCCCGAGGAATATATGGAAGGCAAAAGTATAAAATTATAACTTCTGATTAGCTTCCCGAGGAAATAAACGGAAGCGCAAAAGTGTAAAAATATAACATCTGATTAGCTCTCCGGATATGGAAGGCAAAAGTGTAAAAATATGACTTACCATTCTTTCAAGTAAACTCTTTGATTCCCTTGAAGCGTGATGAAACGATAAGCACACTGCCCAAGGTTGACAGGCTCTTTGAACCTCTGGATATAATCGTAGGATAGAACGTTGAATTTGTTAGCGACGCACATGGTTAGCCTATAAGAAAAGAAAACGAGCATTATTTAAAATTATGGATTTATTTCTATATAAAACACGGAAATTGTACGTCTGTCGATACGCTTTTCACGATTTCTCTATTCAAATCAGGTCTAAAACTAGTAAAAATTATGAATCACTTCATCATGAAGATCGTTTTGAAACCCCTCCCCTTCAAAAAAAAAAAAAAATTTAAAAAAATCACAAAATACATTTGGACATGTATGCTTTTCGTCGTGACATTGACCGATTTCCGATATAAATACTGGATGTTGATTTAAGAACAGTCAAGAGGAAGATATATAATTCTATCTTTTAAATTAAAGACACGCACAGAAAACAACATCTTTCTCTATCTTTCTCTTTGAATTTTTTTAGTTAATATTAAAAACTGAATAATGTCATTAATATATATATATATATATATATATATATATATATATATATATATATATATATCAACATAGCCGAACCAAGACATCAGATTTTGCACTCAGAAAGAGATCAGTATACTTTAGATAGGGCTTTATTACAATAATAAATAATTAAAAAGAGTTTGTCTTAACACGTTACTGCAGTTTCATGGTAGATCCGATCATCAAAATCGTATAATTTATCGCACGAAACTACTGCTACTCTTAAGTAGCAGTCGTAATAATAATTCCGTATTTATCATGCCCAAGGTGTTCTTGTTTAACTCATAAAACGGAATATTTTGGAATGGACGCGGCTATTATTTACTTGAAAATGTATTTAATTTAACTAGTTATCATAACATACACTTGGGTCTATTTTTAATAATTCCCTTTCAGATCTATCAACGAAATTGTTAACATGGACGGCGGCACCGGGGTGGGGGGCAGGGGGGGGGGCTACACCCCCCCGCATACTTTTTGACTTGGGGCCCCCCCCCCACTTTATTGTCATCAATAATGAAGTTATATATGCATGTGTTTAACCGTGGCCCCCCCACTTTTTAGGCCCCCCCCCCCACACACACACACTTTTATAACTGTGTCGCCGGTCCTGGTTAACATGTATAAAAATAAAAACAAACGATTAAAAATCATTACCATTCGCTAATTTATTATTAAGTGAGTTAAAAAAAAAATATATATTATCCTCACTTTTTCTATATGAACGAAGAGAGGCAGCGGGAATAAAATAGTAGTAATACTCTTTAAAGAAAGAAAGAGTAGGAAGTGTAAGTGTAAGTGTGCATGTGCGTGTGTGTGAGAGAGAGAGAGAAAGAGAGAAAGAGAGAGAAAGAGAGAAAGAGAATAACAGGAAAAAGTTTCCACGAAAACTAATGCATCCTGAAAAGATTTGGTATTCTTATCTCTCAACGTATTGTCAGTGGGAATTGAGCGACGTGTACAAAATGGCGACCAAAGATAAACTTGACCTTATTCGCAACCGGAAGCAGACGGACTTGATGAAACATTAACACGATTCAATGTGCATTATTTGCTAATAACGTTTTAAAAATAGGTCAACAACTCAGTTTCTCGTGTTTCTTTCCCAAAATAAAAACTATTGTTTAATTTTACTTTTACAAATTCCCAACAGGATTAAAACAGTATTTCTTCTGAAGTTTTTGGGATTATATAATTACAAGCATTTATTTAAGAAAGTGCATTTTTATTGTTACGAATATGACAACCTATACTGTTACCAATCTCTGCAGAACACTATGCCAGTATAACAATACATCCTACATGCATTTACTTTTGAAAATTAGGTTTATATAATAAAATGCCAGATACACAAATATACATGTACATATTCAAATTTAGACAAAATCAGAAAACTTTAAGTTAACTACAAACATCAACTCGCAAAAACCGGTAGTTAAATATTCAGTGAGAGAGCTGATATATATATATATATATATATATATATATATATATGTATGTATATATATATATATATGTGTGTGTGTGTGTGTGTATGTGTATGTGTATGTGTGTGTGTGTGTGTGCAAACATTGTTAAAAATAACAGAATTCGTCTGTTTAATTATACCTTTTTTATTTTTTAAATATTTTTCTGATGGTCTTTTTTGTATTTAAATCAAAAAATTTATTAATATTCCATAGGTTTCACATGTTTCACGAACGTTTCCGATTCTTCATCGAATCATCCTCAGGTGTCAAAAGTAAATGAACAAAAAAAGCTGGAGAAAGAGAATTTTAAAAAGACTGTGGAGAAACGCGCATAGAACGTTTTCCGCATTGTTCCAGGAAGTCATTGGTGATTTTAAATTCAGCAACGCTGAATGGCATCACAGAACACAATCGCATTACGTTAAGCATTTTAAAATATTACCACTGGTTTCATATGTGATTTTATTAATTTTAGGTTGTAATTTTTATGTAGATAGCTTCCAGTATTTTTAATTTAAAAAAATTGGTTTCGGAATGTATAATTTTAGTGTTATTAACTAGAATTTGTCTTAAATCAGAGGGAGGGCAGTTATGTTTTTTTTTAAATGTTGGTAAATTCAGCTAGAGTTTACAAGATGCATGGTGATGCGGCGGGATAGGGTAGTGCTTGACATTTGAGGATGATTCGACGAAGAATAGAAAACGTTCGTGAAATCTGTGAAACCTATGGAACATTTATCATTTTTAAATTATTTTAATACTAAAAGACCATAAAAATTGAAAAAATAAAGGTATAATTAAACGGACGAATTCTGTTATTTTTAACAATGTTTGCATAAATGAGAAAATGCTGCCTAAATACACACACGTGTGTGTGTGTGTGTGTGTATTTTGACGATTTAAATCATTTTCAAATCATCTTTCAGATAAAGAGTATATACAAAAGGTGTTGAAGTTGTTTACAGCTGTTTCAAGGCAATGTTCATTTCAAGTCATAGAATGAAACAACATTTTCTATAAAAAATCGAATCACTTCATAACTGAATTTGTTAAATTAATTCCACATCGCAGTTTTAGTATTGCAAACTAAATGTCTCCAGAGAAAAAAGACATTTATGTGATGTGGACGTCAGCCAATGGAAATCGTTCTAGCAATCGCACTTTCAAGATTTTCCCAGAGCATAATTCGATAAACGTGAATGCCATCCCCCTTTTAACACGTTCTAGTGTTCCATGAATCGGCTTTTTAAACACCACATCCACGCGGAAGCTTTTTTTAAACAGCTTCAGTAATGCTATTCCTATTTTCTTTACAGATCAGCATATGAATTGATATATAATGATATACCAGAAGAATACCCGTCCCAAGACGGGTAAAATAAATTCCTCGAACAGAACAGTTTTTAATCACATGTATGTCCCCCTTACGAAGATTAAAATAAAGATATGATATTAGACCTTATGTCTAGAATTCTTATTTTTATCCAATTCCATTGCATGATTTTAATCATAGAAACATTAATCAACATCGAAGGTACCTGAATTTTCCCGATTGGCACCTATCATCTTTTGCTAAAACTAAATTAAACCCATTCGTTTTTCATCTGCCTTCCCCGTCTTTTTCCTTTCTCCCTTCTAATTATTTACGTTATTCCCCCACCCCCGACTTTTACCACCAATTGCTCTTTAATTTTCAGTTTATACTATGGATACTTATCTTGCCTTGTTTATTTATTTATCATATATATAATTTGATCTATAACGATAAAAAATGACTGATTCAATTCGGTGTCTTGTTACGATTATTGAACCCTTTTTTACGTTCTGTATAAAATCCATGCACGACTAAAATACAGTAAAAATCAACAACACAATTTTACAATGTAAATATATGGTAGCAGTTACATGAGTGAACTATTTTCTGTTGGTCTGCGTGGCGCAAGAACGAACAAAAATAAAATTAAAAGTTAAAAAATATTCGTTTTCGTAAATAAACAGAACGAGACAAACATGAAAATGGTACGTCAATAAATTATCACTATTTTTTATAAAGTAAAAAAGGATAGACATTCCAAAGCTTCGACATAAAGATTCCCAAGTGCAAAGATAAGCTCCCCAGGTTTGAAAAGATACACATGATTACATTACAGAAGTTACATCGACCGAAACGTTGTTAATACAACAACGAATATGTGAATAGTAGTTAAAAAAAGAATACAAATTCTCATCTAAAAAGAATTCCGAAACATAACTGTTAGGGCCGAAAAATAATATGAAAGGTTGAGTTATCTACCTTACACCCATGAAAGGGAGAGTTATTTTCCCTTGGAGACGAGGTCGACCATGATAGTTGAGCGGTAAACGCAAGTGCCTCGAAAAACACTAACATCATCATTTCGCATCCAGCGGCTTCTAAATTATCATAAAACCTGTAAATTTGTTTAATAAATGGGTTAAAGTTCATACTTTGTCAATTGATTATTTTCCGGCTTTTATTAAACGGATAACAAGGGTAATTATTAGACAAAAAGACATACGATTTATTTAGAGTTAGTTCTTGTTTTGATATCTGTTATCGTACTAACTGTGAATTAATCAACGTTTGTTTCTCTAAATGTGGTCATAACAAAAATTCAAGCTTTCAGACTTTTATAAAGATTACACTTGAAAGAAAGATATTTTTCTTTTTGCAGCGGAAAAAAAGAAACTGATGTCTTACTTCAGCAAGTAGACAATGCAAACTTGCTTAAGCTGAGTGCCGGCAGACTTCGGCTAATATTTTTGAAGGATGTCAAACGACTGATTGTTCATCAGATGAATCTTCTGATATCAGGTCATCCTGTGTCAACAGATGATCACGTGACCGGATGTATGTCTTGCGTTAGCTATTGATATGCCAAAGTAACGGATGTAAGAACAGTTGAATTGCCATTAAAGAAAGAATAAAATACAGAAAATAGGAAACATGTTTCTGCTAAGACGTTCATTTTAAACTTTTTAACTTTCTGAATAAAATTGAAAGAAATATAATTTTCTTTTTGCAACAGAAGAAAAAGAAATTCATATTTTACTTCAGCAAACAGACAATGTTTTGCGGGCTGTCAAACGACTGCTTGTTCGTCAGATGAATCTTATGATCTCAGGTCATCTCGTATCAACAGATGTCGCGCGATCGGATGTATGTCATGTTAAATGACAACTAGATAAAGGAATGGATGTTAAAGTTTGATGACCAGACAATTCAAATCTTGATTATCGATTCTTAAAAGACAACTGTATTTGTAAGCTGACATGATTGGCAATCTTAATTGGTGGCCTATATTATATTTGAATTGCAGTATTATTAGAAAAAAAACCCTGTCTTTTAAAAGCGGGTAACCGTTAAACTTTAATCAGTCTGAAACTGTGCCGCTATATAGAAAATGTTGCGAACCACTGGCTTGAGGTATGAGCAGAACAATCGTTTTCAGCGGGTAGCTACATAGTTCTTATGCCCCTGTAACGAAATCATCAGTATATAATAAAAAATTAGGTGGAATCAAATTGTAAGCAAGTCATGGTTACAGGCCTGGTATCAAGAGAAAGAAAAGAGAATGAAAGAAAGACGCAAGAGCCGACAAGGGAGAAAGTATTTCCGCCTCCGAAGAGAGAAGAGTTTCTTCCGGTCGCTTGTACAGAAATACAGGACGAGGCGGCAAATAAGCAGGGCGGGGGAGGCGAGACGGCCTCGATTAATACCATAGTGGATGAATATAAAAGAACATAGTATACATGATGACACACACACACACACAGTGTTAAATAGAAACTTTAGTTACAAAATATATGCATACAAATCAAATAATTCCAGACCAATCGTATGCGAAACATTTTTGGTTTTACTTTTTCTCAACCTAAACAAGGCAGCATATTGACACTAAGACGCACTATTTATCTACTTCCTACGGAGTAAAATGTGACACAGGGTCGGAAAGTGGGAGTTGAGAAGGCAGCACTCTAGAGGAAGAGTACTTAGGACCTTTAAAAAATGCCTGGGTAGCCCCGTCGGCATTCCCCGGTAGGAGCGCCTCCGTCGTTTAGCAATAAAATAACCCCTTCTCAAAGGGTGAGGAGGCAAAGCCTAAGAGGATGGACCTCCTAGAACTGCACAGGACATACCCATAGACCGGCGTAAATCAAGCCCCGAAGGCCAAGTCAATACCAGTCTATGGGGTGCAGTATCCATCTGAACAGATACTACACTTTGATCTTGGCCAAAATGCCAAAAGACGTAAGGGGCTACTGTGATTAGGAGGCATATTTATAGGGCGCACCCTAAGTCGAGAGTTGTGCAGCGAAATATTTGTTCACATTATATCTAAATATCTGCATGTTCGTACAGTCGGGGGAAGCAGAGCAAGGAGGGAATACCAAAGGCAAGTGGTCCGAGGAAAGAAGCTATTGGAGTAAAATGTTTTCCGTGGTCTGAGTACCTCTACAGTGAAGGGTTTTGCTGCTAGACGGCTTATCGTCGGTATTTACGTTAAAGAGGTACAAGTGGAGTAAGTTCATCGGAGCACATTTCGGGGAAGTACTTGTAAAACAAGTACAGGGATGCAACACCGCGGCGATGTGACAGAGTCTGGAGCTCGGTAGACAGTGTGGGACATATTAGGTTAGAGACTTTTTTGCACCCTATCCAAGAGGGAGAAACTAGTGATTGGTGCACTAGCTCCGATGTGGCAACAATACTCCATGCATGAGGAATTGGTGGCTTTATAGAGATATATGAGACGAGCAGGTGTGGAAAGTTATTTTAGTTTGGTAAAGGGAGCCAATCTTTTTTGCAGACTTGGCAGTATCTTCTATGTATTTATTTTAATTCATGTTACCTGTGAATGTTAGGAAAAGAAGTTTAAACACTGGGCCCTCGTTGGAGGTGTTATCAGCCATGGCAATCGGTGGCTGGAAAGGTTTCTTATAATTATTAAAGGAAAGGAACTTCAAAGTAATCAAAAACATTGCTATAGTGGAATCTATTATGTGACACGTCTGAAGCTACTGGTTTAGAATTTTTAATTTTTTGTGGAATTAAGCTTCAACGTTTGTATTTTACTTATGGCTTAACTCATTAAAACAAATGTATAACAAGCCGCGCTTAATTAAAGTGTTATATATATATATTTATGATTATTTTTATTTACACAGACATATACAAAATCTGCGACACTGGCATGTCGATGTTATCGATCAACAGCTATTATAAACTGAGATCTCATCAGGCAGAGTTAGAATCCGATCTTAACCTTAGATCATATTTGGAAAGAATGAAATGGAAAAAAAGAAAAGAAATTTTAAATTTAAATTTGGAAAGTCACGTGGTTGGGACCGTTAAGAATCAAAATAAAAAAATAAAAATAAAAAATCATGTGAACAAATTCCTGTCATACACCATGCTCACAAGTAACCAAACTTTGTTCACCTTTCAACGCACTCATTCCATTTCATCAACCCTTTATCCTAGAGTGGCTTTCGGCAATCCTTCAGCAGCAAAGAATAAAAACAAAACCTCCAAGCACCCCTAGCCATTCACTGACCTCCATTTTTAGTGTTATTTTTTAATTATGTTTTCATTGTAAACGCAATTCTTGAATGACGGTGTTTTTTTGGCAAGCGGCCCTGTTCGCCGTACGCGAGACTGTTCCAATTAACACACAAGCAAAACAAAGCAGACGACAATGCTGTAACAATTATATCGTAATTATAAACAATTTTGTTGATGCCAAAAATCTGTGAGATGGGTGGG
>OY744519.1:32910386-32945386 GCA_963556195.1 Sepiola atlantica | reverse complement strand
ACATACAAATATATAAACTAACCTATTTTTGTTATAAATAGTGATTAATCATTTGTGGACCTTAAAAGAGTTGATATGGCGTTGCGTAGACAAAAACAAACAAACCAGTGACTTCCGTCCGCCTATGAGTAAAATCGCCGTCGACGCTTGATTAATCATTTACAATAAACATTACCCCCCCCCCCCCCTTCATTAAGGATTGATAAGCCATCAAGTAGACGTATAAAACGAATTATAGTATATTTGCATTTTGTATGTGATTACATTACTGGCGTACTTATCGGATGTTTCACGAATGAGGTAATGACGCACATTTTAATTGGTCGGTGAATAACGGCCTAATTATTAGACTAATACAATAATGGCGGACCTATGCCATGTGTGTCAGCTTTGACATGCCGTAGGGTGGTTGATAACAGACGAATTTAAAACAACAGCAAACATTATATTAACCTTTTTAAGACCCGATGTGACGTTGGCAACGTGATAATGTCAGAGCTGCTCGGCTAACAGAGCTCCGGTGAAAATTAAGGAGTGTACGTGTTATTTATACGTATCCCTTGTATGTACCAAAAATCCGTTGTGCCTTGCACTTCTGAATGACCGTTGTCTAAATCTTGCGTCAACGATGCTGGTTTCTTGTCAAATAATGCACCAGTTTCATGCGTGATCTTCTGGGCACCACTTTATGTCTGCATTTGACAACATGCGCAGACCTTTTTGAATTGTATGTTTAATCTAAAATTAATAATTTAAAATACTTATTAAATATAATAATTTAAAATACTTATTAAATATTAATTGTAAGAAATCAAGAGGTTCTTTCCCGGAGCTAGCACTTGATTTCGTTAGGATTCAAATTAACATTTGAGAGCTCTTAAGTATAAACGCTGTCTCTTTGCCGGCTGCTATCTGTATTTCGCTCCACAGAATTTGTCTAAGTATTTTTTTTATTAGGCCAGTTGTGCCTACCACAACGGGTATATTTATTGCTTTCAGAGACCAAATTGTTTTTAAGTCATCCTTGATGTCCTAATTTTTAGTGATATTTTTGCGTTCGACCATATAGAGACCATAGTCATTCAGGATGCTAAAAATAATGAGCAGTCCTTTCAGGTTTATTCCATAGAACAATGTCGACTTGGTGATCTTGTTTTTTTTTTATGTATCTGCCTGCCTGAATGTCTTTGTCATAGAACAATGTCACCTTTTCGTTTGATGTTATCGGTGAAGTTTCATACTCCAGATGTTAATTTTTTGTTTCATTTTACTTCAGTAGAAGTTCTCAGAAATCAAGGGGGCCCCTTCCTAGAGCTAACACTTAATCTCTATATAGGAAACATAGATATTCGAATATTCCATTAGAGTCTCTTTTATGTGTCAAACGTAAAGTTAGTGAAGAAATTAAGAATATTAATTCCCCCCCCCCCCAATTGACCAGTTAACTGTGTTATAGTATATATCTCTCTTGCGGTGTCTTGGTCTTACTGGATTTCAGGACAAGAATTCATCTAGTCTGGTGGAGTATCCAGCTGTGCTGTTACTTGAGGTAACATTACTTGGAGAAAGTGCACCATTCCTCATATGAGCCAGTGTGTAGCCGTGTCGAGGGGATCTTATTTGGGCTTTGAATACTATCTTATTTTGAATATTTGGTCAGAGTTTACTTGTAGGGTGAAGTATCCTCATGTCAGGTTGTCCTGACAAACCATTGTATAGAGAAACCGAAGACATCCGAGGAGTTTGTCTAGTAGGTAATTCAATAAATGTGCGTGTGAGTGTGTATATCTACATGCATCCATATATATTTATATATAGAAAACTAGTGTTCCTACCCGGCGTTGCCCGTTTCATTTTTGTTGAAATTTTTACTATGCCTCTTTTTCTACTTTTTACCAAATTATTAAGAAAAAAAAGGATTTTGAAAGTTAAATGTAATTATTGAGATATCGTTTAATACCTATTTACTATCCTCCCCACGAGGGCAGAGTTAGACACAATGTCGATTTTTAATGTAGGGTAAATCCAATTCCCCAAAAGGGACACCGAATTGGGACAAAAATTAATAATCGAAGTCTAGAAGGCTATATCCTTTACGGATCGATGACAGAAAAAAATGTAGTGTAGTATCGAAAGAGATACGACACGTTGCTCATAGCCCCCAAAATCAAGGAATCGTTTAGTCATTCAATTATTTATTGCACCAAATTGTTATTAAGCTAAACTTTTGTGAAAGTAATGTTTTAATCGGTTTATGAAATGATTGGACGTAAATAGCTTTCCAAACTTTCAATCTTTAAAAAATTAGGATTTGCTAAGAATTTTACAGCCGGGAATGACTTTCGATTCGACAGTTTAAATGCTTCCAAATTCCCTTTAAATTTCGATGGATCAAGAAATAATTCTATTTTTTTTTCAACTATTAACAGAATATTAAAATGGATGACTTGTTTACGATATTCTTACATTTCAAAATTCGATAGTATTTTTGAAGCCTTTAAATTAATGGAATCAAAGTAATTTCTAGCTTGAATTAACGTTTAAGGTAACATATATATATATATATATGGTTCTTTTGTGCTCCTGAACAATTTTGTGCATAGCCTTTACTTATCGCTGCTATTGGCTCCCAGATATCACCAACAAAGTAACTCATATTCACTTACGCATGGCTGATCTCTTCCTCTCTCTTTATTTACCCTGGCATCACATGTATTTCGATCGTGCTGGGGCAATTAACGCTGCCTTTATTTTAGTAATTACGTCCGTGATTTTCGCTCCGTTTATGTATCATGTTTCGTATATCCTTAAGTTTATCTTTTGCATTTATTCTTACAGAGACATTTTGCCAAAGTATATTTTATATATAAAACTCAATGTGTATGTGATGTTTGTGTGTTCTATCTGGAAAGAAAGGTTAGAGAATCTACATAAAACCTAAAAGTCTATTCTTGTAAGATTACCGGGAAAGACAATGGAAGTATTCCCGAATCGCTAAATACGCCCCATAAGGGAGCTATTAAAGCATATATCCTTAAAAACGTCAAATATATTCTATTTTGATGAAATATGGTTTAAATTTTATTAAAATCGGATATACGTATTTGAAGTTTTAGAAGGTACTGTCCCCATGGGTCACTTGAAGGTGGAGGCACGTAGATATTCGAGACCACTTCCATTGTATTCCATCAAAATAGGATATATTTGAAGTTTTAAGGGGGGTTATGTCTTAATAGACTCATTGTTTTCATCGGTAACTTTTACACAAGAATACACTTTTAGGTAAATTCTCTAACCTTTCTTTTTAAGAGAAAAATCAAACATAAAAAACATCGAGTTCATATATATATATATATATATATATATATATATATATATATGTGTCTGTGACTGGAAGAATACCCGTCCTAGGACGGGTAACATTTATTCTCCGAACAGAACAGTTTTGCACCGCGTTTATGTCTCCCAACGCAGATTTAAATCGATATATAATGCTACTAAACTTTATGTCTAGAATAATTATTCCAATTTTGATCAAAATCCATTACATGATATTGATTCTAGAAAATGTTTAAAATTTAAGGCTTAAGCTTAAAGGGTCACGAGAAAAAATTTAAATTTAGGGAATCTTGCTTAATTCGTGTTTAATGACTTTGGATCTAATTTAATGTAAATCTGAAATATTTGAATTTTCAAATGAAAGATTGTGCGAATATCATGTCCCCTAAACCCCTTTTAAAAAACTTTAAAAACTGAAATTTGGGGAATATTTATTAATTCATGTCTAATACCTCTTATTAAAATTTCACAAAAATCGGAAGTATCTGAATTTTCAAGAAGGGATTCCACCCTCTTTGCATAACACTAAATTAAGTTAAATATAGCTCACATTACCCACCCTTACCCCTAACATGTGTCACAATATTCATACTGATCGGTTAATTAGTTTAGGAGGAATTCCTATACATAGAAATATATAAACATATACACATTCGTAGAATTGTAAACGGTATTTTGACATATGAGAAGATTTATGACTAACTAAAACATTCAGAATTCATCAAACTTACACACATATACATACACCCATACATGCCAAACATGAACGCATAACTTCATATACACTCACATTTGCAAGCAAATGCATACATACTCATATTTACATGTTGCCCCTACACAAACAATATTTATACATACGCAAAATATACATAATTTGGACATCTTAGAAGAATTATCAATTAATGAATTATTCGAATTCATCCAAATTACATATCCACATACATAGGTACATCGATGCACATATACGCATACACATATATACACCTGACATGAGGAGACTTCTTACAAGTAAACACTGACGAAATATTTATAATAACATAGTATTCGAAGCCCAAATAAGATCCCCTTGGTATGGCTGACCCACACTGGCTTATACGAAGAATGGTGCACCTTCTCCAAGTGATGTTGCCTCTAGTAACATCACTTAGCTGAATACTCCACCAGACTAGATAAATTCTTTTCCTGGAATCCGGTAAGACTAAAAGACCACAAGAAAGATATTATAGAATAGTTAGCTAGTCAATTAGTAATTTCTATAACTTCTTTATTAACCTACTAGACACCATCCTTAGGTGTCTTCGGTCCTTCTGTACAAGGGTTTGTCGGGACAACTTGAGATGGAGATACTATACCCTACAAAAAAACCCTGATCAAATATTCAAAATAACATAGTATTCGAAGCCCAAATAAGATCCCCTCGACACGGCTATACACTGGCTCATACAAGGAATGGTGCACCTTCTCTTAGTGATGTTACCCCAAGTAACAGAACTTAGTTGGATACTCCACCAGACCAGATTAATTCTTGTCGTGGAATCCAGCAAAATTCAGGAAAGACAACAACTAAGATAAACTATAACATAGTTCAGTGGTCAATTGGGGGGAGGAAAATTAGTGTTCTTTACTATTTTACTAACTCAACGTTTTCGAGGTAGAGGAGAAGCTTGATTGGACCCTCGGATATCTATGTATCTCATATAGGAATCAAGTGTTGACTCCAGAAAAGGACCCCCTTGATTTCTGAGGAGTTACTGAAGTAAAATGAAAACAAAAGATACTGTTCTACGCTAAAGTTTACAATACAAAAAAGTTTTTTTATATATTTCTAACACAGATTAAAAAACAAACTTTTACTAATAAAAGCAGTCAAGGAATATGGACCGAAACTACGAAGTGGTTCTTCCTGATTATGGTGTAGTTCTGGATCCGGTAGCGGGGCTGTCAGCTGCGAAGCACAAAAAGATTGTCATTCAAATCTTTACTATGACTTCAGGGAAAGACCTGCTGACCACCCAGAAAGATGGGCGACAAAGCGGAAAGACATTTGATACGTGCGACAGAGCGCCAACGGATCAAACGAGTTTGCAGCTAATGATTCATTAAAATTGATGGAAACAAGCCAAGATCTACTTGAACGGAGGGAGGATAACAGATCAACAAAATCGAATACTATGGAAACTAACTCGGTATGAAAGAAAGGACAATGAAAATGGGCAATGGGAATTTATTTGCCGTGGGAAGGATTTTGGTACTTTTCAAAGACTACGATACATCAAGGAAAAGTTTGTACTACTATTAAGGAAATTAAACCAGCAAAAGAATATAATAATAAAAAGTCCAAGATAAAGTGGGCAAAAGCCAATGATACTGCTACTTATGAAAGATTGATGGCGAGGTAGTTAAGATAGTTTCTCGATATAAAGGAAGGGCAGAAGAGAAATTGGAAAAGTTAGCAAAGACGATCTACGAGAAAGAAAAAAGAGATTTGGGTTGGAAAAGAAGAATGAATTGAAAGATATTGGAATAAAAAAACAATCTAGAAGAGTAAGAAAAAAATGCCGATCTGAAGAGGGAGAAAAAGAATCTGCGGACAAAATGGTTATGGTCATTAGTAGAAGAGAAAGATGGAGTAAAACAGATATATGAAGACATTAAGAGAAGGTTACGAGATGAAATGAGGAAAGAAAGACGATTACATGGGAAAAAGAAGAGGAAAGTTTGCCGGAAGAATTTTGTGAAAAACCCATATAAGTTCGAAAAAGGACTTGTTACAGAGAATAAGAGTGGGAAGCTGGAATGTCCAAGAGAAGAATTAGAAATGCATCTAAAGAATACATACAGCGATCTAAATAAAGATAGAGAACCACCGTACATAAAAGGGTTGAAAAGACCACCACAGCCAGGAGTACCATTTGATATCAATGATATAAAGGAGAAAGAATTATATGATTTTGTAGAGAAGGCTAGAGCAAAGAGTTCCCCTGGAAATGATGGGGTTAGCTACAAAGTATACAAATATTGTCCACGACTCCGCTTCCGGCTCTTTTTATTGATAAGAGACATGTGGCGAAGTAAAGATGTAGAAGATCGTTAGTGTATTACAGAAGGCATCTATCTGCCGAAAGAAGAAAGATATCATTGCTGAATATTGATGGAAAGATAATGTTTGGTATCATAGCAAATCGGATAATTACCTATGCGCAGAAAACGGATTTATCAATGAATCGGTACAGAAAGCTCGAATCCCAGTGTGCATTGAACATACTTATGCAATATGGGAAAGTATACAGAATGCAAAAAAGAGAACGGAGATGTGGTTATGGTATGGTTAGATCTTGTCAATGCATACGGCTCAGTACCACACATGATAATTGTTGTGAAGTTGTCCAACAGTAAATAATAAATAAAGGAAGTCAAGTCGAGGGTTGGTTTAACAAATGTATTAACAAAGTAAGAAAGTGACTAGCACTTGGCTAGACAGTTACAAGACTATGCTTTGTCTTCTGTGTCTCTGGTGACTCGCACTATTTATAGTGACAACCGATGCAGTTTCTCCTGTGTAAGAACGTCCGGTGTAACAATAATACAGAAAGCTATGGATTTCTTTTGGATTCCTATAGCAGTGCAAAGGATGATAATGAAATATTATGACCAATTCAAAATGAGATTTACAACCGGAAGTTTTACAATTGGCAAAGTTTAGAAGTGAGAATTGCTGCAGGTTGCACAATTTCTGTCATCTTATTTGTACTTGTTATGTTATTAAGAACAACAGATTTCATAAATACAATAGTGGATACACTACTGAGAGCATTTATGAATGATGTGACAGTTAAATCTGAAATTGTCGAAGGAATGGAGGAAGTTCTTCGATTGGATGAATTGATTCTGTGGTCAAAAATGAAAATCAAAGTGAAGAAATCCAGAAATGTTACATATGTGAAAGGCAAAAAGAAAGTTCGGTATAAGATAGGAGGTGATATGATACCAACTTTCAAAGAAGAAACAGTGAAGAGTTTAGGAAGATGGTACAAGGGCGCATTAAATGACAGATTCAAGTGAGCGGAAATACAGCAGCAAGCGGAAGAGGGACTACAAACTATAGAAAAGACTGATCTACGTGGGAAATTCAAATGTTGGTGCTTACAATATGCGTTGTACCCAAGGTTAATGTGGACTTTAAAGGTGTATGAGATACCATTGACCGGAGTTGAAAGAATAGAACAGCGATGCATCATGTAGATAAGAAAATGGCTGAGATTGCCAAAAATGCTCAATAATAGTGCAATATTTGGCAGAAAGAATCAACTACAACTACCGGTCGCGTCTATTGTAGAATAATATAAGTCTGCTAAAGTGCGTACAGTGATGATGCTTCGCTTTTCCAGTGATGGAAAAATCAAAGATAATCCACCTGAAGTAAGAACTGGGACGAAATGGAGAGCAGAAACTGCAGTCGATCATGCAATAGCAAAGTTGGAACATGCAGATGTTGGAGTAGTGCAAGATGGTACAAATGTAATTGGAAACTTTAAACGATTTTCCAGGAGTAATGCAAGGGAAAGGAGGGATGCTGTAGTAAAATAAATTAGGAACGAAGTTCAAGAGAACCGATATTTACATCTTGTTAAATGTGATCAACAAGAACAGTGCTTACGATAGGAGGAGTGTGTTGTTGAGCAAAAAATTGTAACATATATATAAGAAAATGGCTGGATTTGCCAACATCGCTCAATAAAGTAAAGAAAATTCGTAAACACGGTACAACTTTGTTGACTAGCTTGATTCTGTTGTCGGCATTCTATTAGGAAGGACAACTTGGTGGTTGCTAACATCCCTAAGACAAAGTGATACTATGGGACCAACTGGAAAATCAAAGATAATTCACCTAAAGTAAGAACTGGTACGAAAATGGAGAGCAGAAACTGCAGTCGATCATGCAATAGCAAAGTTGGAAGATGCAGATAGTGTTAGAGCAGTGCAAGATGGTACAAATGTATTTGGGAACTTTAAACCATTTTCCAGGAGTAATGTAAGCTTTGTAGTATGTAAGCTTTGTAGTATGTAAGCTTTGTAGTATGTAAGCTTTGTAGTATGTAAGCTTTGTTGTATGTAAGCTTTGTTGTATGTAAGCTTTGTTGTCCTGTCAAAAGACCCAAACTGGTTTCAAGCTCAGCGAATGTGCACGTTGACGTACATTTCTATCTCTATAATATATTCCATTCATCCTCCCTTCTATTATTTCAAGGTTTCTCATATCTTGGGCACTAAAGCAACCCCGGACCATAGTTGATCCGTCTCAAGATTTTACTGTTGGGGTAGTATTTTTCAGTGAATATTAAGTGCCCTTCTTTCTCTAGACCTTTTCGATAGCATTTCAGCCGAAAAGTTTAATTTTCGTACTTACTGCAAAGGTTTTACAGAGGAACCAATCGAGCACCCATCATGAAAATAACGATAGAGTAGAGAAAGACTAGCAACAAAAGAGTAGAGAAAAAGACTGTAGGGAGGCGGAGAGAACATCCCATGGGTAAGATCAAATGTAACATCTAAGGAATTAATTCCTGTTGTGATTTCAACTTCATGTCCTAAGTCTTTCATAGTTTTCAAAATAAATTCTTTGATTATTTCAACTTTAGATTTAGTAGCATTTTTAACTATAATTAGGCCATCATCCCTATACAGTCTTATATCCTTAATGTTAATCACATGGGATTCAATTAGTTTATATAAACTAGTTAGCCCATCGCCGCATTAAATGGATCTGTGGAATCTTTTTTTCTTCATTACTTTATAATATTATATGTACTAGCTGGCTTTGCCGACTCGTTATCGCTTCGCAAAGTTCGCTACGTGAATGTAACATCGAATAGCAACCTTGTCGACAGATTGACCCGAGTTCCACAAAGATGGTATGACGCCATAAAAAAGGATGGTGAGCCCGTAGCGCAGGTAATTACTGCTTCTGTGGAGGGACCAGACGAGATAATGAGAATATAGCACCCTGGTTTGAGATGGACGTGCTACTTCCACCTATGTCTACGAGTGCTGTCAAAATCGTAACCAGGAGATGGCAAACGTGTCAGTAAATAGACTCTGCCCCAGTCAAATGACTGATAGGACAACTGGAGGTGAGAAACGCTTGAAGCAGACTGGGCATGGATATAACTCTCATGACGGTCAGCATTTCCTTACAGACTGCGGGATTACCAGATTCGAAGTACGGCAAGATTATTACAGCGTTATCCGTGAATTGGATTCGGTATTTTATGAACGATACCCACCACAGGAAATCGTTACCGACAACGGCACTTCGATTGTGATATGCGCATGCCCTGAGTGGCAATGGTATAATGGAAAGGTGTCATTGGAGTGTAAATAAGGATCCTCATGCTTATAGATTTCAAGCCAACCCGATTCGCAGTATGGCGATCCCTGCTACGGCACAATTCTTCTATTGTATTCCGTAAATTGGAATCAGGGTTTTATTGAACGAGGCCCAAATTATTGACAACGGCACTTCGAATGAGATTCATGCCTGTGCTAAGTTATAAGGGAACAATGGAAAGTGGCTAGCCACCAGAAAGCAATGTACAGACATGGAAGCGACATACAGACATAACACGACACCAAACGACCATGTGTTCGCTGCAAGTACACTTGCAATTAACCGGGTACGAATACAATTGATCGACGGTACGACTCTGATCGACCGAAGGCAAGTGCATGGACCACACGATATAGAGGATCCTGCACGAGTATAGCCTCTGAATAGCCAGTGTACCACGTTCAGAACAGGACGTGTCATCAGTGTCGTCAGTAAGTAATCCGTGTTGCTCGATGGAAGAAAAAACTCCCACGACTGACAATTAGAATGTGTTGCTGATTGAGCCTATACCATGTGAGACCGACGATTCACATGAAGACCCAATTACAGCCTCGACATTTCTGGATTCCACTGTGAGCTCAACCAGATGATCGATACCATGTTATGAAAATGTTCATAACTCAAAAACTATTTATAGGATCAGGTAGAAATTTTGCATGGAGATTACTGTTATCAAAGGCATCAGAACCATACATAAAATTTTGAAAACTACCCAAAACGTTACTTTCTTGGCCTAAGTAACAACAGAATCCATTTCTATGCGTTTTTCTATTATGAGCTTTTCACTTTAAAAGTTGACATCATTAATGGTTTTCTTGTTAATAAAATGTAACAGTATTTGTAATTCTTTAACTTTCAACTACATATAAAAGAGCAGCCAAACCAAAAGACCATATTAACACTTTTGAAAATGGTGAACCGAAACTGGAGTTTAATAGCGGAGAAGATGAAGAGGCCACCGTATTCTCGACGGAAGATAGTTTGTCGGACAGCGTTTTGATAGAAAGCGAGAGCATATTGGGACTAAGGCATTTAAGCGCGAGGATCACGTGCGTCCAGTGGACTTTGTCTACTATAAAACGCGGGCTCTACAGTGTAGACACACACAATACGGCATGTTTTATGAAGTTACATAGTTGCAATGCATATAGACAACAGGCCTGTGATGGGAAATATATCTGGCTCAGACCCCCCCCCCCTAAAAAAATTTCTCCACTTAAAAAAGTGATTGCGAGCCACTTAAGACTTTACAAAAGTTATGTTCTACCATATGGTGGCCCCTATGGTCAGACAGTCAGTTTTTGGTCCATAGATTAACAGTTGGTAAATCTCGTGTCGTCTCGCGGTGTGGTCCAAGTTATATCTACATATATTCGAGAATGGGTGTTGGTCTCTGCTTGGTCTGAGATGACATTAGAGTCTCAAACGGAGTGGATGAAATATTTTTTTTCTGATTGCAAGTGTCGTTCGGTAGAGAAACCAAATATCATTCTAACTTTAAAAAAAAATAAACGTTTGGCACTCGTTTTAAACTTGTGATTTTGTTTAGAAGGAAAATCCTATATACACACAGCTGTGTGTGTATAACTTTAATTTTCAAAGTCACACCCAAATAGCATTTAAGCTTCAAACTCAAATTGTCCAACCAATTTTCATTTGTTATTGTTGTACTGTGTTATTGGTAATATAATAACGTCCCTTGCTAAAATCTATTTTTAAAAAAATACTTAGTGCGGCACAGACGACTGCTAATATGAAACATATTTGAATCATCTGAAAATACAAAATCAGCAAAAGTGAATTACTTATTTCAAATTAAAGAATCGAATAAGAGTTGTCTACCTTTAGTTTATAAATGCGCAAACCAAAAAAAATAAAAACTGCACCCGGGCAAAGTAATTATATATATTACTTTATATATATATATTACAAAAAACACAATACATCAATTCGACCGACCATCGATACCTGCGGTTTCACGGAAACACACCCCGTTGGGCTGAAGAATACAATGCGTAACCGTTATTCAGCTCGTAATCTGTAAGTGTCAATCAAAACATTTGGTAACTATTAACTCAAATGTAAAAAATCGCTAAAAATGTGGAAATTATGCTAATTTAAATTATCTCTCATTATATATATATATATATATATATATATATATATATATATTCGAAGTGCCGTTGCCAATAATTTAATTCCTATATAATTTTATTTCTAGCTACCATATCGCAGAATGGTTTTGCGTGTAGTGTTTAGATAGCATATTATTATTATTATTAATTATTATTATTATTATTATTATTACTAGTATTACTATTGTTATAAAGAATTTTATTTGATATGCAAATTACCATATAGCACGGTAGTCTTAAGGGTAGTATATTATTATTTTGATTATTATTATTATTATTTATTTATATATAAGTAACATTTTAAGCTGAATTATTTCGACACTTGATTGGGGAAATGGTAGTTTGATCTGTACCATTGGAGAGCCATGCATATAACTGTCCTGTTTTTAAATCTCCGAAACAGTTACATGGTAAACAGCTGATGATCCCCGTGTTAATATTAGATGCTTAAGTAAAGGTCTCCTGTTTTTGTTTCACTGTTAGATACTTAATCCCCCTTTTTATTTTATTTACTTACTATTATATATTTTATTTATTTATAAATTTTCCAATGAATGTTAAGTCTGCACTATTTTGGATTTAGTTAGTTTCTGTGAGAATTTAAACTGCATTTTCCATTTTTGTTTTTGTTTTTTTGTTTAAAATAACTCAAAGCTTCGTTAGACTAATATATATATATATATATATATATATATATATATATATATATATGCATAAATACATACAAGGTATAACCTTTTTTATTTATACAGCCAATATTTGGCTACACATTTGCAGGCATATTTCGGTCAAAGCTAAAAATAGGCAGACCTCTTTGGGCCCAAAACCTTTTACTACGGCTGCAAGGAGTGGAATGAAACAATATTTATATTATGAAACTGAACACGTGATCAACTCATAAAACTCCAATTCAAACTGTATGAACTGTTCGTTTTATTTTATTACTTTGGCTAGATATCTACAAGGAAAAATATCTACACCGTACGCCTCTCATTTTTTTATGGTTAGGAATCAGGGTACCAGGCTCTCTAACCACACATTCTTTCGAAAATCAATTAAGAGAAGTGTTTCCCTTGCTCTTCTACCGTATGGATGGCAATATGAAGTGTAGATCGCATACCAAAATAGATTCATGAGACGTCGATTGTAATGTAAGCGTAGATATCATACCAAAGTAGATTCAAGATACGTAGATAACAAGCCAAAGCGACACCCTATATTAAATTATTTTATTAATTTTAAAAAGAAAGTCGGTTTGACGTGGTGACCTCAATTATCGGGTCAAGTTTAACATGCACACAAGCGTGCGCAAACTTTCACAGCTCGTACACTTTAACACAGACATGAACAGACATAACAGACATTTTTGCAAGCAGACATTCAGAACTGACATTACCTACGAACACACAGGCGGGTGAAGAAACAAAATATAATGCATAACAATGAAATAAAATCTATATAGTAACACATCGCAATTACTTTTTGGTGTTTGTCACACACAGACATTAAGTAAAATGTTTGTCTGTCACACACAGACATTAAGTAAAATGTTTGTCTGTCACACACAGACATTAAGTAAAATGTTTGTCTGTCACACACAGACATTAAGTAAAATGTTTGTCTGTCACACACAGACATTAAGTAAAATGTTTGTCTGTCACACACAGACATTAAGTAAAATGTTTGTCTGTCACACACAGACATTAAGTAAAATGTTTGTCTGTCACACACAGACATTAAGTAAAATGTTTGTCTGTCACACACAGACATTAAGTAAAATGTTTGTCTGGCACACACAGACATTAAGTAAAATGTTTGTCTGTCACACACAGACATTAAGTAAAATGGGTGGAAACTGTTCAACATAGGAGACACTTATTGGTAACAAAATATATATGATAATGAGAAAAATCAAAATTGATGAAAATGAAATGCTGATGCGAATGATAAAGACGTTTAAAACAATTTATTTAAAAGGCGTTAGTTTACAGGCCAACAGAAAAAAGGACAGTAACTCCACAAACAGATTTACTAATTTTCATTCTGCTTGTATAGGGCGATCTCGACCAATTCAAAAATGTTCAGATGAGAGTTGGAATCCACCCGATGCAATGTCTTGAACCACTATTTTATACTTATTGGTACAGTACTGTTAAAACGGTATTTCACACATGAGGTTAGATTAAGCAGAAACTGAAAAATTCCATTAGAAGTTTAAGATAAGAATTAGGAAAACATATCAGGATATGGCGTCATGAGAATGTGTTGCTGATTGAACCTATATCAGGTGAGACCGACGATTCACATGAAGACCCAATTACAGCCTCGACAGCTCTGGATTTCTCTGAGCTCAACCAGATGATCGATACCATGTCATACCAAAGTGATGCGTAGCGAAAAAGAGAAATATATTTCTCTTTAGCAGACGATCTGATTGGGTTCGAATATCATCTTCGTAGCTGTCTTCGTTCGTTCACCTTTCTGGGAAGAAGACAATGAGAAGCTTACATAATATGTTCCTTCAGTGCCGTAAACGAATAAAACAGCAAATAGCATGGCACCAGTGGACAAGTATGTTGTTGGCATTAAAAAAATATTTATAATATTAAAAAAAATCAAAGAAAAGAGGACAACGCAGAAAAAACGTGCTTTATCACACGAAGGGGGTGTTTATATGGAAGCGTTTGAGTGACATCTTAAAGGGCAGAGAGGATCGAAAGGTGGAAGTCGATGAAACAACGTGCCGAAGATTGGGGAGGGGGCTGAAAACTGAAGCAAGCGGATGCAAAACATGTCCGTTCTCAGAGGAGCCCCAGTGAGTGTGGGGCGGTCGCATACAATGTAGCTAGGTGTAAGCAATCTCTGTCCCTCTTTCACGCATAAGTCGATCTGTTTTCTGTTTTGCATAAATCCTGTTAAAAAACTGAATAATAGCAACCAGAGTTTCAAAGCGACAACGACGAGCGAATCAAGCCGCATGCGTTTAGTCAGCAATCGCGGTTCACCATGAAATGTAGGTGTTTAAAGGATTCATACACTCACGTTAAAGCGTTAAGTACCACTATAACATTCACAACTAGACCTTACTAGCTATTGATTCAACTACTTACAACGTGTTACCGACCGACAGGCCATAGGGTGGAGTCGAAAATGATGCTTACAGGTTAATAAGAATTTAGAGGAAATGTCACACATTAAAATGGTATCTAACACTTATATATTCAAATAATTATTTATTTCAAAATTGAGTTACAAATTTGAATACAAAAATGACATTTTGTCTAAACCTAATATTTTAGTTACGAATTTGTATAAGTAAGGTTAAATCGGAAATTTCTACGTAAGATTAAGTAGAGAGTGGAAAATTCCACAGAAATTGAACGTTTAGAGTTAAGCTAACGTGTACCGCTAGTTGCGTAATTGAGAGAAGTATATAACAGAAAAGCGAGAGAATTCCTCTCTGCAAAATAGACGTCACAGAAAAAAATTCGTGGAGACAGTTTTTATTTATTTATTTTGTTTACTTTCAAATATTTCAAGGTACACCGGATTGACAGTAGAAGGCAGACAAGGCACATTCACAGATGGATGGGTCAGTTTTGTAGCCCCATAGCAACTTTTGATCGCCCACTTCACGTTCTCAGGCGGTTGAGTGTTTTCCACTGGAGCCAGGTTGCCTCTGAACCGACAGGGAGAGACTGAGTTGTGATTCCCATGTTAGTAGGAGGGGAGTATTCTCTAGCCGTTTGGTCCATAGCTGTAGTTTGGTCTCTTCCTGAGATGTTGTTAGGGGTTCGACATGGCTGAGGAAGCTTCTCCTCGACTTCGGTCGTTAGACCGTTGGTTCAATTCTATGAAGGAGATGGCGTTCATCACTGATTGCTTTTTCTATTTTACTTTTCTATCGAAAGAAGTGAATATAATTTGACGAGTTTAATACAGCGGCAATAGTATACGGCACAGTTACGCTGACGCACCGGTTCCCGTTAGATCACCGAAGTTAAGGGACGTTGAACCTAGTTAATACTAAAATGGGTGACCCTTTTAAAATACTAGCTGCATGCGAGAGGGCTGCCCGCTTGTTTCCGGTCGTCATAGACTTCTTGCCACTGAACTCGAGCAATACGGGTTCAGCCGAAGTGCGATTGGAGTTTACGCAACCCTTCACAATAAACTCCCCACGCAGGCATCCTTACAGGGGGTGGGTGGGTGGGGATATCCATTGATTCCGAACTAAGATTTTTGTCTGCTAACAGATATGATTTTTAAGACATATTTTATGGGTTCTACAAGAGATGCAATGTCAGTTTTGGGAAATGCTGAGAAGTAAACCAACTCTTGGCCGAGAGATTCCTCGAAATGTTCATGATAGAATGAAAGGATATTTTGAAAAGGATAGCCTTGAAGGCGTGAGGGCTGCGGTGAATGTATAGTATTTTGTGAAGTTACACATACATAAAATAAGTAATCAAAAGTAGAACTCCAATATAGAATAATAAATATTAAATTATAAAATGCAATGAGGATACATTAATACCAACACAATGCAAATGTCAACGAAATAATTATTGATCACTTATCAGTTCTGCATAGCGTTACTAAGAAGTACTAACTGTACTGGATCGTCCTGGAAAAGATGGCACTCAATTTTAATATCCGGGTTAACACAATAGTCAAACCCGTAATGCACTCCCCAGTTCGTAGCATAGTGAAATAGCAGGATGACTCGACGTTGTTCGGGATTGAATGAGGATCACTACTATGTAGTTTTTCACTACGCTCATAACACCATATTACTTTCTTTCATTTTACTGCCCTTCTCCCGTTTCGCCCCCAAATATCGTTGGAAGAAGCTGAAATGTTAGAAAACTTTGAATTAGTGTTTAATACATATGGTTTACATTTTTACTAAAATCGGATATACGTATTTAAAGCTTTAGATGGTTCTGTCCCCCATGAGTCACTCAAAAGTGGGGACACGTAGATATTCGACACATAAAGAGTAACGCAGAGATTCAGGACCACTTCCATTGTCTTCACCATAAAATTTTATACATTTAATTTAAATTTCATATAAATAACATAAATTTAAAGTTTTAAGCAAGCCATATTAGGGGTGCGCTTACAGATTCGGGAACACCTTCATTGTCTTCCGTTAAATTTTACCTAAGAATACATTTAGATTTTATGCAGAATCTCTAACCTTTCTTTCTATATGAAATACACAAACAAATATATATATATATATATATATATATATATGAAGATCTCCCCCGGGGATGAAACGCGGGAGCTTGCCATAAATATATTTTCATAGCTTACTACTATCTATCGATCGATCGATCGATCGATCTATCTATCGAGAGTGTGACGATGGTTCATTTCGTTATCTAGTGATTCATGTTCGAACTCCAGGGCTAGCAGGAACACTCCGTATTCAGTGCCACATAAGTGTCACATATTATATGACACTTATCTGGCACTGAATGTATCGAATAACATTTTATTCATCTAATAACGAACGAAAGCTTCTCTACTGCAGTGGCACAATGCAGGGCGTATTTGGGAATTATACCTACTTTCCATCACTTCAAACTGGCTAAGATCAAAGTGTAGTATCTGTTTCGATGGATACTGCACCCCATAGATTGGTATTGTCTTGGCCTTCGGGGCTTGATTTACGCCGGTCTATGGGATTGTCCTGTGCAGTTCTAGGAGCTCCACCCTCCCAGGCTTTGCCTCCCCCTCTTTGGGGAGGAGTAAGTTAATTGCTTACTGCTTGAGGCGCCCCTACCGGGGAATGCCGACGGGGCTGCCCAGGCAATTTTTGATGGTCAGAGTGCTCACCTCTCGAACGCTGGCTTTTCAATCCCCACTTTCCGACCCGACCTTGGGTCACATCTTACTTGTGGGAGTAGGATAAAACTGGCCTTGTGCCTAACTCCTGGAGAGGAGTAAATAATACTTCAAGTTTAGTAGGGGCAAGACAGCATTTTTGATGGATTACATTTCAAAGATACACAGATTTTGTTAGAATTTGATGTTTCCAATTTGACCGGAAGTCGAATAGTAAAAGGTTTTTAGTTTTGACACGTGTACGTCAGCGTGGCGAGAGAGGCATATTAGAATTCTGATGACCATCTAGCATTTTTAACTAACGCCATTCTGGACGTCTTTTTATTCCCATCGTATTTTCTTTCCCTCCTTTTTTTTAGATGCGTCCCCGCATGTTTATTAGGGGATTTGTCTGTCTGTCGGTCGGTCTGACACGCTTCAGTGTAAAATGACATCGTCATAACTTAGCACGCTAATTAAATGGACGCATCTTATTTTAGATGCGTCCAAATATTGCTATAAGAGGCTGTGTCCGTCGGTTGGTCTTCTGTCACGCTAAAATTTAAACAGCAGTTTAGTCTGTTTGTCAAGCTTAAGTATTAACACTGGAAATTTTCTTTGGTCTGTCAAGCTTAAGTATTAACACTGGAAATTTTCTTTGGTCTGTCACGCTTAGATTAAAAATAGAATTTTCTTTGGTCTGTCACGTTTAAGTTTGAATTTTTTTTTTTAGATGTGTAAACATATCGATGGTCTGTCTGTTACGTTTAAGTTTCAAATAGGAGTTTAACCGTAGCATTTTTTTTTTGGTCTGTCACAAGTTTTAAAACAATATTTTCTTTCATCTTTCAAAGTTAAATTTTTATAATGGGATTTTCTTTTTCTTTGACCTGTCATATTTAAATTTAATAAGTGCATTTTCTTTGGTCCTTTACGAAGAAGTTTTAAAATGACATTTTCTTTTGTCTATCACGTTTAAATATGGTATTTTCTTAGAATAAGGATTCTAGACAAGGTTTAGTATCATTATATCTTGATTTTAATATTCGTAAAGGCACATCAAAGTGGTGCTAAACTGTTTTCTTCGTAGAATTAATTTTCCTTGTCCTGGGACGTGTATTCTTCAAGTTTAACTATAAATGGTATTTGGAAAAGATATTGCTGCATTAATATGTTACGAAAATATCAGGATTTAAAAGTTAATATTAGACCCAATGCTCTACAAAAAAAAAAAAAAAAAAAAAAAAAAAAAAAGAAAAGAAAAGAAAAGAAAGAAAAAAAAAAGATTTTCGATATGTTGAGTTTCTTATACATTTTTCTTTATTTCGGATATTTTTTGGGTTTATCTTTCCAGAAATTAAAAGAATTAGAACGTGAACATTTTTCTGTGTGATTTCCGTTGATCCGATCGAAAAACATGAGCCTAATTGAAATTAAGAACAACACTGCATTGGAAAACGTAAATTCGACATTTACTCGGCAGTATTTTTTAGGGAAACACCACGATTCTGGGGTGGAGTAGAAATCGGAGCTGGGTGTGTGTTCGCTTTTTCACCCCCAACTTCAGCCACTCCCTGGAATGAGAAAAATGCGTGGTCTTGACCCCAACCTGGCCACCAGCTGACGATTGTATTTCGAAAGTAGTGGTTATATATATATATATATATATATATATATATATATATATATATATATATACATATACATATATATATATATATATATATATATATATATTAGTTTGTGGAAATGTTAAGCAAAGTGACATGCTAGTAGAAATAAGGACATAAACATCATTAAAGCTTATTTTTACTAGCATGTTCACTTGCTTATCCACACTTCTATAAACTAATTTTACCCCGATCCATTCATTCATATATATATATATATATATATATATATATATATATATATATGTGTACGTCTTAAAAGTATTTAAACCTTAAAACTATTAAAGATGTTGTTTAAAAATATCTTTAGCCTCAAGCTAATTGTTAGAAAATCTTATTTTGTAAGTCAAATTCTGGCAATTGCCATAGATCACTCACAGATATTTACGCCGGTCTTCACAACGGAAGTATATTTTACTAGTACTATAATATTAATGGTCTTATAGGGATCAGTTGTTTGTTTCGGGGATTATATATATATATAGGCAAATATTATTAAATAACACTGAGTGTTTTTGCTCGATAAGAATTTAAAAAAAAAATTTCAATTTTCCGAATAGTCCATTTAGTGTTTCGGTCAAATTGCTGTAAGTGAGCTTCTTGTTCCATTTTCTTTCCTGTTTTGCGAGTGCTTTCGATTTGATTCGTCAAAATCATCTTCAGACGGTGTTAATTTTGGTTTCTTAAAAAATATGTTATTACTGTTGAGGTTTTTTAAAATTATCATAACGGCCAGTAATTTACAACTTTAAGAGCGTCTATAATATTGAGATGTTACATGAGAGCGCGATTACGTTCTAAGCGCGTTCTAAGATTCAAACGTATAATTGCTTAATGGCTAAGAATTTGGCAACGTTTATTACTATGCTAGACAGTTTAAAATGTGACTAGTTTCGTAATTCACATTATTGATTGTGGGATGTTAAGTTTTTATGCAGAGGGCTTCAAGAATGTTTTCATCTTTTGGTGTTGGTATCGTGGTGTATTATTTAATTCATTTTCACACAAACAAATTAAATAAAATAAACGAAATACCATGAGGTGCTGAGGAGCGTGTTCAAGCAGGACTGCCCACAAGGCCTTGACTATTACTTTTGGGGCGTTATCTAGGCCAAGACCAACACGCTGTCATCGTGGAAGCGTTCGTCGCTACAGACCAGGACATGGTCGCTAAAGCGTGCGACTCATTTCGCGCCCGTCTCGAGATGGTTGGCTCCGCCGGTGTCGGTTAAATTGAAAAATATTTTAGTATGTAACTAACTCTTGCTAATAAACTGTCGAGCCTCTGCAACTTTTGTTTCTATTGCCTATTACGTTTTCTAGGTATCAGATTTTGCTGCAAAACCAACCAACCACACCTGTCTGTCTGTCTGTCTGTCTGTAGTGAGAGAAAACTCCAGCTGAGTGCTCGATTAAGAAAAAAAATAAGAACGTAATTATATATATATAATTTTTTTTACGTACATGAAAGTGACCTATGGACACGTGTTTCTGGCTATCAGCCGACATCAGCATAGCTAACTTACACAAGGATCGAACACTCGATTACATTGTAGTCTGAAGTTTTACCTCCGGACCGTGACGACATGCTGATGACTGTTGATATCCAGAAACACGTGTCCATGGATTACTTTTATGTAGATAAAAAATTAAATATACATATCAATAAAAATGTTTTTTATGGGCAATTTAATGAAATATTCTTTACCGCTTAGGAAATGGTAAAACACAAACACTGTTACTATCGCCAGTAAAACCAGTAAGAATTACGCCCCCCCCCTACACACAGTAAAAGCCGCTAGAATCTGATACGATTCTCTAGCAAATTATTTTCCCAAACCTTTTTCCGGAAAAGGACTCACCTCACGGGTCCATGGCATCGGTCTGTGCGCTGAATGGTCACCAGACCAGTCAGGATCGTCTCTTCACCACTCCGAATTCCACACATACCGGACCCAACTTAATAAAACAAATACTTTAAAATGAAGAATAGTTTTCTCCTGTCAGTTTCGATGGTGGCGAAAGCATGACCCGAGGTCACCGCAAGACTCACCCTTTAACAGAGACGGAACCCCGCCAACTATCTTAAAGGAACGCAAGTCTCCATTAACACTGGAGTGTAAAAAAAAACATCTCTCTGCAAAGAGAGGAAATAATACGTTAAGGCAATGTCATGTTCGTACGTACGTTATCACCATGGGATCACTAAAGATGAAATACAGAAAAAGTAATTTTTAAATTTTATCTGATATTGCTGTTATGTCAAGCGTGAAATTCCAACGCTTCCTTGGCATTCGGGCTAGAATGAAAATGTAATAATGTAGTATATGTTGTGTTCAACGATGGTACAATAATATTGTGGGGTCTGCGTTCTCGTCGGGCGTCAATAGAATGGAAATATTTGTAAATACGTCCGCAATATACAACAGATAAAGGATTTGTGAAATTTCCACGGATCTCGCCAATCTATATAATAATACGCGAAGGCATTTATGTTCGTATGTAAGTTATTTTCATCTTTCACACACATTAAAAAAATTAGATCGTTCGATCAGCAAAATACGGTGAGTGAGAATTAATATGATGTCGCTAAGGGAAACGATTCCGACTTTACCCATTTTAAAATGAATTGTTCCCAAATCAAATCATGTAGTTTCAAAAAGTGATATTCATTTTATTGATTTGAAGAATATTTAACTGACAATAATTGTTACGGTGAAAAAACAATTATTTTAAAAAGAATTAAATTGTTACCATTATAAATAAAAAAAAATAAAACATGTTCATTCTATTTATTTAAAGAATATTTAGCTGACAATGAATTATTTTACGGACGAAGAAGTATCTTTTTTTCTTAATGGAATTAACACCGATAGACATTATTTCAAAATGAATATTATTATGAACAGTAAATTATACAGAGTGATGTGGAAAGCACCGTGGAATTTCCATAGAGGTCACGCTAGTATTTATTTAATAACTGCGTCTCGAGAACACAAACGAGCTACTAAACACAGCGCCAGCATACACTCGTACACGCAGCTAACCGAACACTCTCGCACACAAGTTCGTACATACACTCACTAACAAAACAGGAACGTTAATATACACACACACACACCTTCATGCCTACCCCTATATACACACGTGTAAACACACGGCGCCAGCAGAAATCAACATGTCTATTCAATTTCTCTTTACAGACAAAGCAACTCTTCTTTCACCTCGAACGTTCTTATATTCTTTGATCTCATTCATTTCCAACACTTTATTTTGTATTGTTTTCACAAATTGTCAATAAAAAGTAATTATTTTGTACTTTCTGATTCTTTCATTTCATAATGTTCTGTCTTCAACAATGTCGTATATATCTGCATGTCTTGGAAAGCGATCTACATTAGAACGACAGGAGAATGAATGTTGACCCAATTTGGTAACGGAATCTTCACACCTGCATTAGGGCAGGTCGATTTTGGAATCGTGATGATGCGATGCCAATGATAGTTGGGGTTTGGCATGGTAAATAACGATACAAAATATTTTTTCCCAAATCGTTACCGTTAAGTGAGGAAACCACTTTAAAGGTTGGAAATTAGCGTTTTCGCATGTGTTTTCGGTGATCAGTGAAATATTTCCCGCCGTAAAAACATTCCGTACCGTTGGAGAAATAAACATGTGTAAATATCATTTAATAAAGATTTTGTCAACTAAATTATTTACATTATTCTCAATAAATCAAATAAAAATAAATAAGGATCATAAATAATGAAAAATATTCAGTTGTAAAGGCAAAATTGAGATTAAATATACAGTGTTTAGTAAACACAGTATTTTACTATTTACGTAAGTGACCGATAAAAGATTGCTTCATTTTTTGTCTCTCGTGGAATTCAGGATTTGTGATTTTTCAGTAGAAAACAAATTAGACTAATTTTAATTATCAATAAAACCCCATTAAACCGAAAAATGCCTCCATTTTAATGATGAAATAAAATAAATATAATGTTTTTATTAATAGTGACGCTGGAACTTTCTTTTGGGGGTATTATTTAAATTTTCACCGTTTTAAATGTCTGCTTTGTTATTGTATATCGAATGTATGAAATATTGACCACTGTTGGATTTTAATTGTAAAAATAATTAGTAATTTTGTATTTTTATGTAAGAAACTTAATTATTTGACATAGAAAGAAAGAAAGCTTGTTTAATCTACATAATTTTATATTTTAAGTGTATCTGGCGTTTCAAACGCGTTTGTTTTTCTCCGTCGAAGAAAGATTTCCATTTTTAGGTAAGTAATTTATTTTCGTTCTATTTTTTTTTTCGTGTTTCAAATTAAATTTTATCAATGAAGTTTGTATTAAAATACCATAATGTTTCAGTTTTGTATTAGAAAAAACTAATCTTTGGTGCATTTAAAGTTATTACCCATCATTTATTTTTCTATTTTACGGACCATTTTTTTCTGTGTAAAATTACTGATTATGTCGCTAGAGTAATCCGTTTTTTTTTAACGCAATATTTTAGATTTTAGAGTATTTTTATTTTTAGTGCAGTTGTCATGAATTGTGTGATCATTTTACATTAAATGTATTTGGGAAAGTGATCCCCCACTCTAAAATCTAAATTATTGGGTAAAAAATAAGGATTTTATCATAACTCAAACAGTATTGAGTCTGTTTAAATAGTCCTGTCATTTTAAGCCACACTTTTAGATGCAGCCTAACCCGAACTCCAACAGACTATCACTAAAGCTAACCAAAACTCCTTACCATAATTGTCAGCCATTTTTTAAAATATGAAACTAGAAGATTTAAATCAAACTGTTTTAGACTTATTCATTTATTTTCTTTTTTTTTCAGATAAAAATGTCTGTAAAAGGACGTTTTGTTTTAACCTGCAGTAAGAGTTCCAAAAGATTTGCTGGTCCACCTTGTCCGTTGGATAAAACGGAACCCCGAACTTTACGACAAGTTATCCAGTTTTGTTATTCCTTGAAAATACCTATCCCCACTTTTCAAATAATGATATTTCCAAATTGATCGCAAAGGAAATAATCAATATTTGGCAAGCAGTGAACCCACAATTGCCTTTGTTAAGGGAATATTATATAGGGCAGAGGGTGAATGTATTTTGCTTCAAGAGGGCCAAACTGATTAACAGGAAAACTCTTACTGCACCCAAAGTGAAAATAATTAAGGAACAGCTGGATACATTGATATTTCTTCATGTTGCTGCAAACTGCCTGTCTTAAGATGTGATGACTTTGCTGTAAAGTGCAATACAGAAAATTGCCAAACAAGGCATATCGTCTGCACTTGTCCTCCTAACAAGAAGGTAATATTAATTCTATGGTTGTTTGAATTTTTTAAATTGAACTAATTTATGTCCCAATTTTCAATATTGAAATTAATTGGAAAATATGAATTAACTTCTGATAATCTTTCTTTTTCTAGTAAATAATATTGTGATATTTTCCTTAATATTTGTCATGTATGCTAGATATGTTATTAAACACAAACATTTTGACATTTCAGGTTCCCATTGAAGAGAGAGAATATTTAAAAGATCAGAGAGAGAAAACAGGACCAAAAGGCAGTTTCCAAAAATGCTGTCAAAAAATACAAAAAAGATTCAGCTGAAGCAGATAGATTAGACAGGCAAATTGAAAGACAGCAACAAGATTCTTCACATGTTGCTTCCTCTACATCAGAAATCTTTTCACAGACATCTTCCAGTGAAGAAACAACCGATGACAGTTTTGAGTCAGGGAGACAGTCCAAGGGACCTTACAGTCTTTTAAAAGTCCCGAGATATTCTAGGGAACTGATTAGAGGTGATATATCTTCTAACCTTGGGGCTTGCCTTGTTAATGCCTTTCTATTAGACTTACAACACATGGGCCTTCTTCATCCAACCATTGATTTAAAAGACATTATTATAGATAAATCAAAAACAGATAGAGAAAAGGCAAGAGTGAAAGTAACCAGCCATCAAAAACATGTCCAGGAATATGAACATCTTATATGCATTGGAGTTGATTGCAGAGTTGATAAGGACACTTTGTATTACAAGGAAGTTACAGGGGAAAATGGTGAAAAAATGATTAAGAAAAGCAAGGGACCAGAGCGCCACTTAACATTTACCAGAGAGATAGGAACTGCAAGTAAATATCTCGCTCATAGAGTGATACCCAACATTGGTGTAACTGGTGTTCTTCTAGCAGAGGATGTTGCTGCTGTTCTAGAAGAGTACAACAGTGTAAATAGTATTAAGGTAATTCTGGTGGACAATACCAGTACAAACACTGGTTGTGAAACCGGGGTGGTTACAGCTTTGGAGAAAAAACTTAAAAGAAAGTTACATACCATTGGCTGTTCACTTCATCAAAATGAACTGCTATTTAGAGCCATCTTTAAATTAATTGATGGAACTACAAGAAGCCCTACCACTTTCACTGGTCCTTTAGGGAAACTTTGTGGAACTAATTACCAGGATTTGCCCCAGGTAGCATTTCATAGTATTAGTGGTCCTCTGTATAATTTATATCTTACTGCAGAGGTAATGAATGATTTAAGTGGTGACCAGCGGCAAGAAGCAAGGCACAAGCACATTATAACCAAAACATTGTGTCACCAAATAAGACCTTCATTTACTTCGAAGGGAAACTACAGGGAACAATTTAGTTCTATTATAACATAATTTGGTAAACTTACAGTATTGTCCTCACAACAAAAATTACATAAGCTAAAACAAAAATAACTTCAATGCAAAACAAATTTAAATAAATATATCGAATCGCATACTTTAAAAAGCGAAATTAACGGTATCAAAACTAATTATTATTTATCGTAGCTAGAAAAGAGTCAGCAGTTAAAACAAGAACATGGCGCAACATTTCGTGACAGTCTCAATCCAATATGGTAGTATTTTCAAAATCGTTTACACTTCAGGTGAAAGACAAAAATGTATGAAATTAAATTCGGTTTTCACATGCTTAAACTATGCAGGTTTGTAGAGAATTTCATTCTGATGCGTTTTTATATAAGGTAAGCGTTGTTTTATTTTTTTATTTAGAAGTTATGGCCTGAGGACTACACTGTAAGCTTACCCATAATTTTATATGGTGCAGTAGGTTTTAGCACATTGTTCAATGAACAATTCAAATTTAAAACATTTGTTCCTATAATCTGTTTCCAGTAGTATTATTGTATAATACACTTTTATTTATATATTTTTAAAAGTAATTATGACCAAAAATGTAAAAGTGATTAGCCTTTTTTGTAATTTTGTACAATTTCTACAGTTCTCATTTATTGAATACAGTTAAAAAATGACATATTTTACTAGTGGTGATTCATACTTAGAATTCTGGTTTGAATATATTTTCTATTCATTGTATCTAACAAAAAATATCAATTTTATCTGGATTTATTAGTGAAATAGTAAAATTTTGAAGTCAATTTGTCAGCAAAATCCTGCGGAAATTAGGTATTTCTGAACATTTTCGTACCCGATCTTTAAAACTAAATGCTCAGTTAAGTTTTAAAGTTAGGAATCTAATTTTTGGTATCAGTTCTCACAACACCAAACCCCAGCTTTCGCCACCACAGCAGCGTTGATTTTCTAAAAAAAGTGGGAAATCGACCTGCCCTAACCTGCATGTGTAGCACTCACGTAATTTAAGTCCCAGACGAATCGCGACTTCCTCGAGTAAACTCATCTAGAATGGTATCAGAAAATGAGGGAGGGTTTTTAGTTTGGTCGTTTTGTTTTACGGCATATCGACCCTTTTCCGGTTATTTAATGCCGAATCCGGTCATTTTTGTAAGAGTTTTATGCTTCAAGTTATTTATATCTTCAAATATTTATTCATGCTGCTTGGTTTGGGTTAGTTTTACGGCATATCAACCATTTTCGAGTTATTTAATGCCGAATCAGGTCATTTTGGTACAGGTTTTTATGATTCAAGATTTTTATATCTTTCTTCAAATATTTATTCATCGTGTTTGTAGAGGAAAATTGTTTTTAGGTTTGCAGAACATGATTGAGTTTTGCAAAGGGAAAGAAAAAAACAATAACATCAATGTTTGGAGCATTTGAAGTCAGGGAGCCGGTATCTTCAGACAGCCTGATCTGCTATCCCCTGAAGGTGAGAAGGAAACTGCGTTTCTATCGCCATTCAATGATAAGCACACTTGTATACGTGTATTTACCTGTTACTTTTAGAATTTTTGTTTCTTTTCTTATTAGATAAGAACAAGTCGTGTTCGCTCTTATGATGTAGCAGGGGTGGACAACCTTTTCAGAGTGAGGGTCAGATGAGACCTTTGGAAGGAGATCGTGGGCCGAAGTGAAAAACGAAATCTCAGAATTACTATATTTTGTTTACATGAATAAATTGTAAAAAATTGCATTGAACACTCGACAAAGCTGATATTTTTTCTCGAGAGAAATGTGATGTTATAAAAGGCGCCGACGAAGAGCCATTTTGGAATCATAAAAAATAATGACGGGGGAAGTAGCAAGTTGATCCAGCATTCGTTTTGACACACTTCACATAAGTTCTGTTTTATGCCCTTTCCTCGTCTCCTCTTTTTCTATTTTTATCTCAGGCCAAGGATTTGAAATTAATAGTTAAAGAAAAATTAAATATACATGCATCATCGCTCGCTGATATTCATACATTTTTAACCCACTGTAAATCTTAATTGAAACCTACTTTTACGTTTATGTCACAAAATGATATGAGTTTTACTGGGATGTCCGTGGACCGGATTGCAATAATAAAGCATAACATGGTAGCGGACCGGACGCTAAGCCTTCGCGGGCCGGATTTGGCCCGCCCCTGATTGTATGAGACCGAATTATTATAAACAGCATCTCTTATTTACGTGCGCACGACTTTCGTATAAGAGTTGTTTTTAAAAAAATATTTTATCCAGTAGTGCTCAATCTCTTCAATCAATCAGAGGTGGAGAGACGGCTGAAAAACAAAATAAGACTCCTAACTCCCGTCTTCGAAGTCGTTTTTTTCTAAAATCTAGTCTTATTCCCAACTGCCCACTTCTGCAAAAATTACCGACCCCTGACTCCAATTCCGCCACCTGACCTCAGATGTGAGAGGTAGGCTAAAGCAAAACATGACTCCCGTCTCAGAAGTGGTTTTGTAAACCTCGTTTCCGACTCCAAACTGTAGATTCCCGCAAAAACTACAGACCTCTGATTCCAATTCCGACTTCTCACCTTAGAGAAAAGAAAAAAGTACGACTCCCAACTTCTGTATCCGAAGTAGTTTTTTCTAAACTCCCATCTCCGACTCCTAACTGCCCAATCCCGCCAAAACTACCGACACCATACCTAGGAGATCTAAAGTTAGCTAAAAAAAATAAATAAAATAAAAATCTGACTCAGAGGCGGTTAAAACCCCCCCAAATATTTTGACTCCTGCAAAAATACTCCTGACTGACTCGAATTCTCCATTACTGCTAAGAACCCTCTTATTATATCTAAAAGAAAGTAAAATAAAAAAATAGTCAATTTCCATTTTAGAATTAAGAAATATGCATTTTGGTGTGATTTGATTATTTTACGGCAAATCAACCCTTTTTGATTATCGAATACTAAAACAAAATACTTTTAACAGAGTCATTGTATACGATTACTCGAATACACGTCACTATTTTACCGATAGACGGTGGGAAATTGCGGGTTCATACCTTTCTAAACAGTATTAATGTGTAAATAGCCACAATGGATCCGATAGGATTTGAACCCAGAATAACGAATCCCATAGTCTCTTAGGGTATCCATTAGAACCCTCCGATGAAATTAGAATAATATTCAGTTTTCCCTTGTCTAGCTACATTATCTAAGTGTTGGTTGATCACCATTGCGAATAACAAAATCATTGCGGCCTTCGGGCTCGGATCAATGTGAAGTATCTGTTCAAAAGGCCAACCAATGAGAGGATGGGGTTTTTGTCTGTCGCCTGAAAAGCCCTAATTTGTGAAGAATTGCCAGCGAGACAAAACTGGTACTTTTTATTCCCATCCAGATCGACCCTTTGTAGGTAGCTGAACCCCCTATTAAAAACAGACCACGTGTCTAACATTGCTCTCTTGTGGAAGGCGAGTAAATAGGGGCAGATCTATACTAATAAAAGAGACGTGCGTCTGTCCTTTTGCATTATTTACAGGATTCGAACTGTTATCTTCATTGTGATTGTTGTACATAATAACCACGACAAAACAAGAGAGAAAAAAAACAGCTGTAACACAATGAACAGAGGATGTTTAATTTAGTCATCAGTTTACTGACGAAGAATTGGTGCTCGACTGAGCTCCAATCTTGGGTCCCCCTCTTGTAAAACATTCACAGCAAAAACTCGTCTAGCATCAACCACTGTAAATAATTTCCATTTCTTCCTATGTGTCTAAAACTAAACGGAACTATCATGAACAAAGTTTCTTTCCAATAACTTCCCATTCGTGGAATACTATACCGCGGGGCTGCTTCACGACAGAGTACAACATGGTGGTTCCTAAGTGCAATGTTAACAAATTCTTGTCGAGCCGCCCAGTTAGATTATCACATTCTATTTAACCCATCGTTTCCAATCCTCTCAAAGTGTTGTTCATCGCTAACAGACAATCTCATTAACCCTTATCCTGTAGTGGCTTACTTTATTTCAAAGTAGCTCAAAGACTTCAGACCGGCCTTTTATATGTCGGGCTGTGGTATTAGTCCTGGGCAGTCCTAAGAGGTCCACTCTCTCAGGCCTTTCCTCTTTCTTTGAGGAGTTAGTTTATTGCTAAGAGCCTGAGGCGCTCTGATCGGGTAATGCTGACGGAGCTGTCCAGGCAATTTTTAAGAGACCAGAGTGCCCCACTTTCCGACATTGTGTCACATTATGCTTGCGTGGGAAGTATGTAAATACTGAGAAGCGGTTACTCATTAGTATATCAAAAATATAAAACTTGAAACTATAAAAATAAAAGGCGAATCATTTTGTTAAAGAATTAGTAAAACTCAATTGTGTTAAGAATTCTGAAATCAGTCATGAACAATGGATACAATAGTTCATTAGACTTGGTAAAAAAAGGAATCCCAGATTGTATCTGTAAAACTTCGACTAGAAATATCCTTGGTATCAACAAAGGAAAATACGAGGAATGTTTATTGATGTCAATTGTTACATTAGCGAGATGATTTGTAGCAATAGTACTACAAACGGCAGCAGAAGCAGCAGCCGCCATTAACGATGTTTGAAATATCTGCTTGACTTCTAAGCTGGGCGCTGATTGGTGCAAACATTTAACTTCGATTATGATGCGCACAAACAAAATAATCTCTCATGCGAGCAGAGATAAGTTCCGGTATTTATAAAAGGGAGTGCTCACCAATATTATTCATCTTTTTAGCCACGAGAATGCATAGCTGTCCAACCCATCCACGTCGCTCTGTGCGATCACAAAACTTTTCTCTTGGGACGCAAACCAAACTCGTCAGTCACGGGCTCTGGCGTTGCCACGGAAACTTCAATATTAAACATGGCGACCTGCCACACGCACATGGACTTATACCATTGCAACACGAACACACATACTTACAAACACATCAACTCGGTCTGCCTTTAACTAAACATACGTACGTACGGACGGACTTTCTCCTAAAAACATTCTAATATGAACTCTTCTTTGTTCCCTAAAACTAGGGCATTTCCCCTTTATATTTATGGACTTTCCAACCCATTTCTTAGTCCAGAATCCTGAACTGTTATTCTATTACTAACACCCTTCTCCGCTGTTTATGTTTAACAAAGATGGTCAATAAAGTTGTTATAAATGTTAGAATGAGACTGTCTTTCTATTCTAGAGAATCGATATAGATATACAGACAGACAAAGGAAGGAAAAAGAAAACACGCATACAAACATTCGCAAAGATTCGAGTGACAGTCGTTCTACTAAGGCAACACTGGACTGACACCCGAACTTTGTTATTGCGTGTGGATCATTAATAAACAACGGAAAACCGTTAAAACAAAAAAGATCATTGTACAGGTTTACTTGTTATGCTTTTTGCGAACAAAACGACAACGATTTTAAAGCTACAATCAGTTTCTCGGATGTTGACTCCCCTTAAGAGGTTAAAGGGCTAAGTTACAACCTTAGAGCGTCCAATTGTATAAAGAAAAAGGAGGGAAGAAAGAGAGAGAAAGAGAGAGAAAGAGAAAGAGAGAGAGAAAGAGAGAGAGAGAGAGCGAAAGAGAGAAAGAGAGAGAGAGAGAGCGAAAGAGAGAGAGAGAGCGAAAGAGAGCGAAAGAGAGCGAAAGAGAGAGAAAGAGAGAGAAAGAGAGAGAAAGAGAGAGAAAGAGAGAGAAAGAGAGAAAGAAAGAGAGAAAGAGAGAGAAAGAGAGAAAGAAAGAGAGAAAGAGAGAAAGAAAGAGAGAAAGAGAGAAAGAGAGAGAGAGAAAGAGAGAAAGAGAGAGAGAGAAAGAGAGAGAGAGAGAAAGAGAGAGAGAGAGAGAAAGAGAGAGAGAGAGAAAGAGAGAGAGAGAGAAAGAGAGAAAGAGAAAGAGAGAAAGAGAAAGAGAGAAAGAAAAAGAGAGAAAGAGAAAGAGAGAAAGAGAGAGAGAGAAAGAGAGAGAGAGAGAGAGAGAGAAAGAGAAGATGAAAAAGAGAAAAGAGAAAAGAGAGAAGAGAAAAGAGAGAAGAGAAAAGAGAGAAGAGAAAAGAGAGAAGAGAGAGAAGAGAAAAAAGAGAAAAAAAAGAGAAAGAGAGAGAGGAGAAAGGTTAAAAGAGAAAAAGAAATGAAAAATAGAAAGGGAGATAAAAGAAAAAAAAAGTTATATATGAAAGCTACCTCCTGGTAATATATACAATGGTGAGACATGCTGCCCACTAAAAGTAAGGCTAGAAGAACACCGGAAAGGCATAATACGTGGAGATATTGCAAAGTCGGGTACGGCTGACCACATATGGAGGGAACAGGGAAACCATCTACCATTATGGGACGAAGTAAAAATTATAAACAGAAAAGAACGGTTGAGAGCAAGACGACTCAAACAAACAGCGCACATGTTGGGCGACAATGGCCTCCTAAGTAGACTTAGTATAGAACTCAATACTATATGAGGACCATTATAAGTAATATATTAGAACACACACAGCCATGCTACTTATGACTACACAGCTAAAACAAGAATAGGGTTAAGGCTCTTAAAATTCATACTAGAATTGTCTGCACGGGGCCGTGGCGCAACTTATATAAATGCAAAGTAATAATCAGTTCTAAGTAAGCCTGCTGGCACTCGCAAGTTCAATTCTCAGTGCAGGCGATATTAAGAATACAATTATGAATTACTTAAGACTTCTACCCAGTAATGACTGACAGAATGAGAGCAACCTATCCCCGTGAGTTAAATAAAGGATTATGTTCGAAATTCCCTACAGATTCCCAAGTTTGACAAGACACGCCTATAGAAAGTCGGCGGTTATATCGGCTGAAACGTTGCGAGAATAACACCCTAGATGAGAACAGTAGATCGAATAATCAAAATTATGAATCCTTATCTAAAAAATTCCGAAACATAACTACGTATTCTGTTTCTTTTAAACTTAATTAAAACTCTTAAAATAACTTATTACATTAAAACACTGGAGTTTGAATGCCCACTAGATACCATCCTCGAGTGTCTTCGGTTTCTCTGTACAGGGGTTTGTCAGGACAACCCTACAAGTGAACCCTGACCAAATATTCAAAATAACATAGTATTGGAAGCACAAATAAGATCCACTCGGCATGGCTATACACTAGCTCATACAAGCAATGGTGTGCTCTCTCCTAGTGATGTTACCTCAAAAGTAAAAGGAGAACTTTAATTGAACACTCGCATCTCTATGTATCTCATAGAAATACAATGTTAGCCACGGGAAGGGGGTCCCCTTGATTTCTAAGATCAAAGTTAAATGAAATGAAAAAAAATTGCACTAAAATATATAACCACAAATAACTATGAAAAATACATTTTTTCTTAATTCCTAAAATCGCAAATATTAATAGATTATCCATTAATAGAATAAAAGATTAACAGAATTCTCCCAGAAAGAAAAGGAATGCCGAGTAGAATGGTCTCTTGAGACTGAAGTGAACATACTACCCCCATTAGAAATTAGAAAATACACAACTATTTGAATTTATTTTTCTTCCATAAACTTCGCATAAAAATCTGTTTACTTACTTGCTCTAGCCAATTAGTTAGCGTCTCATACCGGTGCATACAAAGTTTTTAATGGGATTTGTGCAGTCGACGGTGAATAACAAAATACGTCAGTGTTAACGTTGCTATTCAACTTGATACACAGCGAATGACTAACCTAAAATGAAAATAACAATTCTGTTTTACTGCATATCGATAACATGTCTAAGGCATCTAATGTCAATATTTCAACGGTGTCCGCCCATATAAAGGAAATTCGAAAGGTGAAACACCGTGATAAATCGATTCAAGAATTGATTCCGCATATCTGCATCGTACGACTGATTTTTTTTTTCAATATCCGAATCTTTACATCAAGCCATGATCTTTCAATTGTGTATGTGCCCCGGTATTTGGATCGACAAAATGTTGCTGATAATTTACGTAAAAAATGACGAAAATGAAGTTAGTTTAAATTAGCGTAAGCTCTCCATTCGTCGGAATAGATTACTGAGCTTTCAGCGACTTCTCGTTGAATAATTGGCTGAAGTGTCGCACGGTCTTTTTGAACGTTAGGGTTAGGGTTCCAGGCTCAGTAACGATACATTCTTGCGAAACCAATAAAATCTATGAAATTAAAACTTTTTCTAAGCCCATTATTTCAGACGTGTAAGATATATTTTCTCTCTCTCTCTTTATACAATTGGACGCTCTAAGGTTGTAACTTAGCCCTTTGATCTCTTAAGGGGGTTCAAAATCCGAGAAACTGATTGTAGCTTTAAAACCGTTGTCGTTTTGTTCGCTCTTGACCTACCTTTGTGATTGCTGTCTAGAATTGCGTCTAGGTAGGGTTAGTGATAGAGTTTACAAACTGCAGAATAAACGTCACTGGAACGCATCGCGGAATGGTGAATATTTATCTGTGTGAGTTTATGTGAAGACAGAAATAAAAGGGAGACGATCTTTTTTATGCAAATGTTCAATGACCTGAATTGATTCCATGCTCTTGAGTTTGATATAAAATGTTTTTGCTGGGTTTCTGTGTATCGGGGATATGTTTTGCGAGTCTTTTACACAAACATCCCAATGTTTTAATTCTTTTTTGTCCGACATAAACAAATACATGTTTATTCTATTATAAATCGTTATCTTAAGCGTAAATATTCGTTGGGTCTTTGCCAGTGTCCCTCAAAAGAAAGTTAGTTTCTTTTTCTCATAAACGATAACCATTAGAAGGATACACCCGGCATAGCTTAATGGAGCACCCGTCTTGCTCACTAGCAAACAAAAATGAGTTAAAATAATAATAAAAAAATAGCCCTGCCTGGCATGCGCAGTGCGTGCACACGGTCTTAACTGACGTTTGTGAATGCTGTTTAGACATACGTCAGGTTATGGTTAAAGTTAGGTTTGCGTTAGGATTAAGGTCAG
>OY744519.1:32897886-32900386 GCA_963556195.1 Sepiola atlantica | reverse complement strand
AAAAAAAACAAATAGTCAACAAATGACTGTTACCAAAGGCAATAAAAATTACTTTTCTACCTCCATGCCTTATTTTTTTGTGTTTTAAAGTATCTTAAAGAGATTTTATTTCAATTAAAAAGTTCGGTCAAATATATTACGTTACATTGAAAAACAAAGATGGCTGAGAGTCGATCGCCGACCGTCTACGAAGTCTGATTTTTTTGTACTTTTCTCCTTTCAATTAGGTAGAAAGTAAATTTTAAAGCGTTTAGTAGTTATTTGTTGACTATTTGGGATGGTCGCTTAAGCAATCTTGAAAATGGAACTGTTACGCGATTGGATTTAGACGCATTAATAAAATGCAATAAAATACTTTAAAACACAAAAAAATAGGCAGGTAGGTAGAAAAGTACCTTTGTTGCCTTTGGTAACACTTATTTGTTGATTATTAGTTTTCTTCCCCCTTTTATGTGTTGTTTATTCTTGACAATCGCCCTGATTTTTCGTTTATTCGTTTCATTATGGGAATTCATTTTTATGCTAACACAAAATAAAATCTCAACATTGGAATATATCAAATAACACCATGACAATAAGCTATTTGTTATTTTTCTTCAAATTACCAAAATGTGAAAAGAAAATATTTTCTTTTTCTATATATAACGCTATAGCTAAGTTAATTTCTGCCCGGAGGAAGAGTAGTTTTTTGCTAGTATAATATAATATATCTCCATGGTTGAGAAACGATAGATGTTTTCTTTCTACATCGTACAAAAATGTTGGTTCTTTTTATTCGATAAAACAATCGACCGATATTGGTCCAGCTTTAACGATGTGTTTTTGGTGTGTGTCCTTATTTCTACTAGCATGTTAACTTGCTGATTCACATTTCCATAAACATATGTAGACTGACTAATTTATATATACATATATATACATATATATATACATATACATACATATACATACATATACATATACATATACATATATATACATATACATATATATACATATACATATATACATATATACATATATATATATATACATACATATACATACATATACATATACATATATCATAAACCACAAAAAGAACAACATTCTTTACTAATTTCTTAACTTACTCAAATTCTTTTCGTGTCATTTGATATTTCTCTCCTGGGAGGCAAATGCCTTCCGTTTGAAGCATAACTACTATAACATTTACAGCAAGTCCGTTATATTATAAGAAGTAATCGACGATAGATTGTGTACTATAACACCACCTTAAATAAACTCGTGTTTCGAAACTCTACAACGTTTATGACTTCTCGTTGTTTATTGATGTTATTGCTGGGTCATGATATGGTCCAATCACCTATCGCAGGGCCAAACTATAATTATTTCATTTCTCAATACGCTCATCCCATAGAAGACTATCCTATATAAGTAAACCAATATGTTATTTGTTTTAAGCACAAAAAGTAAAATATTATAAAGATTTAATAACATTTTCAGCAATTTTTCAATCTTCCACGCTCTATAATAAAGAGCAAAGTGTATTTTTTTTGTAAATCAAAATTTCCTTATTTATTCTTTTCTTTTGTTCCCATACGTTTGACTCCGACTTCAGTTCGCTGTTCCGATACCTCGTTATAATACAGCTTCCTATTCCAGTAGTCCCTTTCAAAGAACTGCAGGCTTGCGGAACTCTCTTCCTGGTGACTGTTTCCCCTCCTACTTATAGCCTTGGTATTTTCAAGGCTAAAGTCAATAGGCATCTATCTTTGCGATAGTAATTGTTCGTTCTTCGTAGCTCCTTACATCACGTCGCTTCACGTATTGTCTGGGTCGACTTGCATTAAAAAAAAAAAAAAAAAAAAAAAACTTACACATGTAAGAAAATGACCCGCAGTTTGCAGTAGAATGGGGTCAAAACTGGATGCTCACATTTAATGCTAATAAGACAAAGCTTCTTTCCATTAACAATTATAAGAAACCTTTCCAATCACCAATTGCCATGACTGATAGCACCCTAACCGAGAGTCCAACGTTCATACTCCTTAAGATCAAAGTGTAGTATCTGTTCCGATGGATACTGCACCCCATACTGGTGTTGTCTTGGCCTTCGGGTCTTGATTTACGCCGGTCAATGGGTCTGTCCTGTGCAGTTCTAGGAGGTCCACCTTCCCAGGCTTTGCCTCCTCTCTTTGGGGAGGAGTAAGTTTATTGCTTACTGCCTGAGGCGCCCCTACCGGGGAATGCCGACGGGGCTGCCCAGGCAAATTTTAAATCCCACTTTCCCGACCAGACCTTGGGTCACATCTTATTTGTGGGAGTAAGATAACAACTGGCATTGTGCCTAACTCCTGGAGAGGAGTAAATCAATACTCCTTGGCCAAACATTCACAGGCAACATGAATTGGAATAAATACATAGAAGATACTGTCAAGTCTGCTGCAAAGTCTGCGGGCTAGAAAACTTATCTCACCTGCCAGTATCCTATATCTCTATAAAGCCACCAATTCGGCAA
>OY744519.1:32890386-32892886 GCA_963556195.1 Sepiola atlantica | reverse complement strand
AAATAAGTAAAACTGAGGAGGCCTTCAAAGATTTGCTGAACCCTTCTCTTCCGGGGTCTTCCAGCAGGTTCAACACCCACCCCCTCGTCGGGTGGGTGAGCGGAGGTAAGTAGCGCCGGCTCTGGTTTTGAAATATTTGTAAATTCCATCAGGAATTTGTTAATCTCAGGGACTTGGTTAGTTCGGATGTGGAAACGATAGTCATTGATATCCAGAATGACTCGATTTCTCTGGAGGATTCCACTAATCGCGTCGTTTTCTCAAGTAACATGTACAGAAGTTGATAGTCAAACTGGAGCATGAAAGGTGTGTTATACCAATCATCCAGTGGTGAGAGACAACTGGTTCGCACAGACCCCAAAGAACCGGTCACTAAACTTCCGAAAGTTCACAGAACCACCATATAACAGAATATCAGAGGCTGAAGAGAGTCCACAAAAGACAGTCACGTGCTGTTCCCCTTTGTCGGAGTTGAAACCGACGGTGCCAATGTTCTCTCCCACTGATCTTATATACATACATATTTTACATATGTATGTATGTCTATGAAAAAAGGAAAGCCAAAAACCTATGCGATTTATGCATTCAGCAACGTTTCGTCTTTATTGAAAGACTTCATCGGGATGAAGAAAGCAATGTAGAAAAATCATACAGAATATTAATTTTGATATGTCAGAAAGTGTCCAGACCTCGGCATGAACAAGCAGAGAACGAAAAACACGATTTGATAGTAGTGTTATCAGCCGTGGTCAGTCTCCTTCAAAGGACGCAAGATGAATGAAGGAGACTGACCACGGCTGATAACACTACTACCAAAATCATGTTTTTCGTTGATGAATACATAACTCACATAGGTTTTTGGCTTTCCTTTTTTCATTACGTCGGATCATTTTATCTCCACCTTACTTCATATATATATATATGGAATTGTAATATTTAATTGCTTCCTTCAAGTAAGGTAAAGCCCTCTTAAGATATGAGACTAAATTTAAGCAATGTTGTGTAGTTCAGTAGTTCACCCACTTTAATAATAATAATAAAAAAAGTTACAACACTTTTTGAATCTTGAGTATACTTAATTCCCTTACTTTCCATCAGATTATATCAGTGGTGAGCGGATGAAGATATTAGATGGAAGTCAAAGGGTGATTTTATCCGGCGTTCGAACCTAGCGACTAGTGACATAGCTTTATTAATCCACACTGACGAGACTTGTAAAGACAAAACATATGTGGATGAAAATAAAAACATTTATTCTAATATTATATATATGGGTGTCAAGAAACCTCGTACCGAATTTTAAAGGAAATGAAAAGTTAAAAAAATATAGATGCCATTAAATATCCAATCAAATGCTCACGAATAGTCGATATTGAGATGTTAAGCTTTTCTACTAGTTCTCATGTATGTGGATTATTTGTCTTTGTAAATAAACGTATTTTAATAGTGAAACTTTTTTCTTTAATCATAATCTGCGATTGCAAAGTTATAAAAGTGCGTTTTATTTTGTTTATAATTATGTGTTTATAAATAACAAATTAAGCCCCGCCTTCAATAATAAACCGTACTAAATACAATCTGATCTTAATAGTAAACCGTACTAAATACAATCTGATCTTAATAGTAAACCGTACTAAATACAATCTGATCTTAATAGTAAACCGTACTAAATACAATCTGATCTTAATAGTAAACCGTACTAAATACAATCTGATCTTAATAGTAAACCGTACTAAATACAATCTGATCTTAATAGTAAACCGTACTAAATACAATCTGATCTTAATAGTAAACCGTACTAAATACAATCTGATCTTAATAGTAAACCGTACTAAATACAATCTGATCTTAATAGTAAACCGTACTAAATACAATCTGATCTTAATAGTAAACCGTACTAAATACAATCTGATCTTAATAGTAAACCGTACTAAATACAATCTGATCTTAATAGTAAACCGTACTAAATACAATCTGATCTTAATAGTAAACCGTACTAAATACAATCTGATCTTAATAGTAAACCGTACTAAATACAATCTGATCTTAATAGTAAACCGTACTAAATACAATCTGATCTTAATAGTAAACCGTACTAAATACAATCTGATCTTAATAGTAAACCGTACTAAATACAATCTAATCTTAATAGTAAACCGTACTAAATACAATCCTATCTTAATAGTAAACCTTTCTAAATAAAATCCTATCTTAATAGTAAACCTTTCTAAATAAAATCCTATCTTAATAGTAAACCTTTCTAAATAAAATCCTATCTTAATAGTAAACCTTTCTAAATAAAATCCTATCTTAATAGTAAACCTTTCTAAATAAAATCCTATCTTAATAGTAAACCTTTCTAAATAAAATCCTATCTTAATAGTAAACCTTTCTAAATAAAATCCTATCTTAATAGTAAACCTTTCTAAATAAAATCCTATCTTAATAGTAAACCTTTCTAAATAAAATCCTATCTTAATAGTAAACCTTTCTAAATAAA
>OY744519.1:32882886-32885386 GCA_963556195.1 Sepiola atlantica | reverse complement strand
ACAGAGAGAGAGGGAGAGCAAGGGAAGAGAGACAGAGAGAGGGAGAGCAAGGGAAGAGAGACAGAGAGAGGGAGAGCAAGGGAAGAGAGACAGAGAGAGGGAGAGCAAGGGAAGAGAGACAGAGAGAGGGAGAGCAAGGGAAGAGAGACAGAGAGAGGGAGAGCAAGGGAAGAGAGACAGAGAGAGGGAGAGCAAGGGAAGAGAGACAGAGAGAGGGAGAGCAAGGGAAGAGAGACAGAGAGAGGGAGAGCAAGGGAAGAGAGACAGAGAGAGGGAGAGCAAGGGAAGAGAGACAGAGAGAGGGAGAGCAAGGGAAGAGAGACAGAGAGAGGGAGAGCAAGGGAAGAGAGACAGAGAGAGGGAGAGCAAGGGAAGAGAGACAGAGAGAGGGAGAGCAAGGGGAGAGAGACAGAGAGAGGGAGAGCAAGGGAAGAGAGACAGAGAGAGGGAGAGCAAGGGAAGAGAGACAGAGAGAGGGAGAGCAAGGGAAGAGAGACAGAGAGAGGGAGAGCAAGGGAAGAGAGACAGAGAGAGGGAGAGCAAGGGAAGAGAGACAGAGAGAGGGAGAGCAAGGGACGAGAGACAGAGAGAGGGAGAGCAAGGGAAGAGAGACAGAGAGAGGGAGAGCAAGGGAAGAGAGACAGAGAGAGGGAGAGCAAGGGAAGAGAGACAGAGAGAGGGAGAGCAAGGGAAGAGAGACAGAGAGAGGGAGAGCAAGGGAAGAGAGACAGAGAGAGGGAGAGCAAGGGAAGAGAGACAGAGAGAGGGAGAGCAAGGGAAGAGAGACAGAGAGAGGGAGAGCAAGGGAAGAGAGACAGAGAGAGGGAGAGCAAGGGAAGAGAGAGAGAGAGGGAGAGCAAGGGAAGAGAGACAGAGAGAGGGAGAGCAAGGGAAGAGAGACAGAGAGAGGGAGAGCAAGGGAAGAGAGACAGAGAGAGGGAGAGCAAGGGAACAGAGAGATGGAGAGCAAGGGAAGAGATAGATGGAGAGCAAGGGAAGAGATAGATGGAGAGCAAGGGAAGAGATAGATGGAGAGCAAGGGAAGAGATAGATGGAGAGCAAGGGAAGAGATAGATGGAGAGCAAGGGAAGAGATAGATGGAGAGCAAGGGAAGAGATAGATGGAGAGCAAGGGAAGAGATAGATGGAGAGCAAGGGAAGAGATAGATGGAGAGCAAGGGAAGAGATAGATGGAGAGCAAGGGAAGAGATAGATGGAGAGCAAGGGAAGAGATAGATGGAGAGCAAGGGAAGAGAGAGATGGAGAGCAAGGGAAGAGAGAGATGGAGATCAAGGGAAGAGAGAGATGGAGAGCAAGGGAAGAGAGAGATGGAGAGCAAGGGAAGAGAGAGATGGAGAGCAAGGGAAGAGAGAGATGGAGAGCAAGGGAAGAGAGAGATGGAGAGCAAGGGAAGAGAGAGATGGAGAGCAAGGGAAGAGAGAGATGGAGAGCAAGGGAAGAGAGAGATGGAGAGCAAGGGAAGAGAGAGATGGAGAGCAAGGGAAGAGAGAGATGGAGAGCAAGGGAAGAGAGAGATGGAGAGCAAGGGAAGAGAGAGATGGAGAGCAAGGGAAGAGAGAGAGGGGCAGCAAGGGGAGAGAGAGATGGAGAGCAAGGGGAGAGAGATGGAGAGCAAGGGGAGAGAGATGGAGAGCAAGGGAAGAGAGATGGAGAGCAAGGGAAGAGAGAGAGGGACAGCAAGGGGAGAGAACAAAGGCAAGAGAAAGAGCGTAGCAACATCCCCAATTACAGAGAAAGTACGCAACATTATCGTCATTTCAAAATAAAACTAACAATTTAGTCTTAATTCTTTACCGGGAAATGAAAACATACGTAGCCTAAACAACATTTCTTAATAAGCTTTTACGCTGATTCAGAAATGTGACAAAGTATTTTTGGGGAAAATCGTATAGAAATTACATTTCGTCTTACGAAAACAGTCATAAATTATGAACGAAGTCGACTTTGACAATTACTTAGACGCCGCCTACGGGATGTGTGTAAAATGAAATTGAGAAGAAAAAAAAACGCACAATGAAATAATCTTTTAATTATTATTTATTACTTACTAATTCTAACACCAATAGTTGCCGGTGATTTCTTCCTAAAATCTGAGTGGCAGTAAGTCTCTCCGGAGTATGTTTTATTACTTGGACTCCCAGGAGGCTTCCATCCACTCATTGCCTAAATTTGCACAGCTAAAATTACTGCTAATGCAGTTTATGCATAACATTCCGTATAATGGAACTGAATGTGGCTTTCAAATAAACAAGTATTTTACACTATGCATACATAGACCCCCACCCACACACACACACGGGGAGTTTGAATTACCTACGAGACACCATCCTCGAGTGTCTTCGGTCTCTGTACAAGTGTTTGTCACGAAGATTCTTCACCCTACAAGTACAGGAAAAGGAGAACTCGAATGGAATATTCGAATATCTATGTATCTCATATAGAGATCAAGTGTTAGCCTTAGGAAGGAACCCCCTTCATTT
>OY744519.1:32852886-32877886 GCA_963556195.1 Sepiola atlantica | reverse complement strand
TAGCAGGCCTGTTCACTGGAAAATGACCTCATGCTCTAAAGTAACAAACGAGATCGGTTGAACAGTCAGACGATGGGCATTTTGACCCGTCTCTTCACTTAAACATGCACCCAAATCCAGGAAATCAACCAATTTCAATGAAATGTTCAGTGCTTATTAGTTAACGATCACTGAATATTATTAACCCATTACTTCTTTAGAAATATTGGTGCAAATGTATTTCGTGTAATTTGCGTAGGCTAGACAGCAAACATTAAATTAATACTTAATAAAATGGTGTCGTCATAATTTTTTTAATTTTTAAAACATGAACATTTTTCTTTGAAAAATAATTTAATTTAATATTCATTCATTAAATAAGTTAATTCTTTCCGGGTTATTTTTAATGTTTGCGTTGATTGTTATGATAACCTGGTCTACATCGAATGAAAATACTAGTATGAGAATATCTCCTGGTTTATAAACAATACAATTTTTTTTTTAAAGAGAATTTTATGATGTTTCTTTATTTGATATTTATTTTTTTTAAACAAAAAACACCTTTACTAAAGTTATATCACAGGGTACTAAAAAAGTGCATAAATGTATTTTTTAATGAAAATAAAGCATCGTAGATGTTAACAATAAAATACATCTTTTAAAACAGTTCTATTGCGAAAAAAAGCCCCTGAATCTCATTAATAACGACCAAATAGATTAAAACATTTTAATAAATTTATTTATTTAATAAAATAAGTTTCGGAAAGAAAAACAATAAAGTTTATTTTCAATTAAGTAGCATTTTGTCCAAAAGATTGTAATAAAATATAGTTTCTGAAATTGACAGTGATTTTTTTATATAATTTAAATGTTATAAAACGAACATAATAAAACTAGATTTTATTAGTATTTTTTTTTAACTTAAAAAAAAAATCGAACATGAAAAATTACGAATTCATTAAAGTAACACAAAATCAATAACTAGGAATAATTAATAGAACATTTATTGAAACAAATAAAAATGTGTTTTTTTGTGTGTTTTTTTTTTTGCAAAACGAAGTTTTTATACAATATAGTAAAAATATGTAATAAATTAAAACGGTCATGTTTTTTGGAAGGTGGCGGGGTGGATGAAACTTATTAATTAGTCTAAATTGTATATTTTATCTCAAAATAAAATTCTAATTTATTTTTTTAAAGCTTGAAATTCGAACTTTAAATCACGGCCGTCGTAATATAATGCAATTCCTTATCTCTGAACGCCATGATGGATTAAAACAATGTTTTTCGCATGAAAAAGAAAACACGTTTGAAAAAATGAACATGGTAACAATGATTTCCAAGTGGATGAATAATCTTTATGAGGGTAGCCGTGTTCTTGCTAGTGAATAACGTCAATTTAAATATGATTTCCAAGTGAATGAATAATCCATGCTGTATATGAATCTGTATTAAAAACGCACGCATGCGCATTACTGCACGGTTTACTTCCAGTCCTGATTGATCGTGGGTCTAAGAACCACGACCAATGACACAACCAGAAAATCTCGACTCGGTCGATAGGCCTGCTATAACGACGGCCACGGTTTAATTCGAAAGGAATGGTAGTAACTGTCAGAGTCCCTATTTACTTGTCTCCCCATAAGGGCAGAGTTAGACACAAGGTAAGTTTTTAACGTCGGAAAAAAAAAAAAAAAAAAAAAAAAAAAAAAAAAATCAAGCTCCTCTTAAAGGAGCACTCTTGATTGATACAAAAATAAAAATTGCCTCAGTGAGGAAGAGATCCTTCTAGACTGACTGAGGACAGAAAAGATGAAGGACAGTATCAAAACAGATACTACACTTGGATCCCAGATCTATGGGTTAACTTGAATCTATTGTTCGCGGTTAGACGAGTGATACTTTGGGAATAGCAGGTGCTGAATGTAATAGCCGACTCTACTAGACTTGCAAGCCAAAGGGCCAGCTAATACTCTAATTACAACGAACAGTCCTGGACTATCCATTGTGATCTGTGCCGACTAGATAGTGACCGGGGATAAAAGATCCATTTTATATTTTCAAATCGTTCGAACTATCTATTTATATAAATTTAGGTATGTGTATATGTATATATTTGTATGCATAGGATTCACTCCTAAATTAATTAACAGATCATTATGAATTTTGGAACACAGCTGCTAGACGTAAAAGTTTAATTTTGTTTTATGTAAAGGGGGATTAGGGGAGGGGGAAGCCCTTTGTGAAAATTCAGATACCTCCAATTTTTGTGAAATTTTAACAATAGGCATTAGACATCAATTAATAGATATCCCTAAAATTTCAGTTTCTTTTGGGTATTTTAAAGTGGGCACAATATAGGAACAACCCCCATTTGAATATTCAAATATTTAAGATTTACATTAAATTTTACCCATAGCCATTAGATACGAATGAAGCAAGATTCCGCGAATTGAAATGTTTTCTTAAAGCCTTAAATTTTAGACATTTTCTAGAATCAAAATCATGTAATGGATTTTGATCAAAATTAGAATAAGGATGCTAGACATAAGGTTTAGTAATATTATATCTTGATTTTAATATTCGTAAAAGGACATAAAAGTGGAGCAAAATTAATTTTACTCGACCTGGGACATATATTCGTCCAGTTATTTTTTAAAATACAAGCTTGAACGTGGAAACTGGCCTCATGAATGAAAAAGAAAATCCTGTAATTATCTCATTACGGCTGATAGCCATTAAAGCATAGGTGAAAGAAGCCTCGAATAAAATGTTTTAGTTGAGCCAATGCGCGTTTTTTTTTTATTACAAACGTAAAATTGATTTAAAAAAAGGCAAAGTGAAAATAAAGTTTAGTGTATGTAAATTTCGTTGCCAACAAGTCAAATGAATGTATAAAGTATTATAATACTACTACTACTAATAATAATAATAAAATAAAAGAAAAGAAAATAACGTATTAAGGCTTCGTATGTGAAAAAATATATGGCGCCTATATTAAACATGAAAGTCGCAGTAATAAAGAAAGTAATACTGAAACGGTGATCACGGGAAACCGTACCTTATTAAATGATTTTCCCGGTGTCAATGAGTAAAGTAAGAGCATATATGAAAAAGAAAATTATATAAAGCCAATATTGATAAGATTTCATATAAAAATGTCAGAAATAGAGCAAACTAACAGTCTAACAAAACAGAATTCGTTATGAAACTTGTTAAAAAAAAAGGCCATCGAACACAAATGTAGCAGTAAAATCAGCTTTACTTTATATAAATGAAATGCTTGCAAAACAAATTAATATCTTGAAATATTTATAAATGAAGTACTTGAACTATAAAACTTTTACGAAAACGACTAGATCTGGCCTTAAATGTTAAAAGTGTTGACATGCCATAAAACAACACGACTAAACCAGACCAAAATCAAGTGCATACGTACAATCTACGTATGGATTCCACATGTGCAAATGTCTTTATTTTCATTTCTGAAATCTCTTGATATATTTTTAATCTTTCTTACATATTTTCTTTAGATTTTATGATCACTCCTGGGAAATGTATATATAATATGACCACTCCCGACATTTGATGAGATTTGATCAAATAAGAAAATGACCATGAGAAATGTGTAGCATATAGGCGTTTATTAAGCCTGGTACAAGGATACTGTCAATGAGCACCGAACTCAGTTTTGAGTATACTGTTCATCTATGTATACATAAAACTCAATGCCTGTGTGTATGTGTGTGCGATGTTTGTGTGTTCCCTATAGAAAAAAAGGTTAGAGAATCTGCATAAAATCTAAAAGTATATATTCTTGTGTAAAATTTACCGGCGAAGACAACGGAAGTATTATCGAATCTAAGTGCACTCCTAAGAGTGCTATGATGGCATAACTCTTAAAACTTAAAATATATATCCTATTTTGATGAGATTTAAATCCTTTGTATAAAGTTATCCAGGGAAGACAATAGAAGTGGTCCTGAATCTCTACATTACCCTCTATGTGTCGAATATCCACGTGCCCCCACCCCTCAGTGACCCATGCGGACAGAACCCCCATTTAACTTTAAATACGTATACCCGATTTTTCTTCTGAGCGTTATTTGAAAAGTATACTTAAATGTCTGAATTGTTTAGTTAGGAAAGTATTAGACTGAACACATCGAGTGTGCGGTTTCGATTCTACCACCCGATTTAAAAAATAAAATTGTATCAAATCAAAGAATATATTTTCCATTTTTTAATATAATAAAACAAGTGAAAAAAAATCTTCGTATATTTAGTAAGTAACGCCTCAGTCTGCCCCTCTCTCTTTATATACCTAGATCTAACATATATATATATATAAAGGAGAACATCTGTTTGTAAGCATGTATGCCCTTAAAAAACGAATACATACGAGTGAGGGTATCTTAAATATAAATGTATTCACATGTACAATTTGCATTTGAACATAATGGAAGTAGTTCAGTGAATCAGATATCTAGCTGACAACATCAAGATTGCTGTTGAAGTAACCTCTCCTCTTCATCTGTTTGTGATTCTGCCATTGGCCATCGTAACCATTACTTTAATCAGTATCGTCGGGATAGTTCTGAGGCTTCCAGACAATACTACAGTAGAGATAACAATGCCTACAAGAGAGCAATCTCCGAAGCTACGTCTAGCTATTTTCGAAAGATTCGAGACTATGATCTCAAAAGATTGGTTCTGGTGATTTTGGGGAATCTACAATAGCGTCGTTAGTAGTGGCAAGTCTGCTATTCCTCCTCTTTTTAATGATCTTCAGATTATTTCATCTTCTAAGGATAAGGCTGATCTTTTTGCTCGTCTTTTTGCTGATTATCATTTTCTTGGTGATTCTGGTGCTGTTCTTCCTGATTTTCCTGTGAAAACTGATCATCCTTTTGACTGATTATCATTCCGAAGATGGTTGCTAGGGTTCTTTATGATCTTGACCAGTCTAAGACTTCCGGTCCTGATTCAATTCCTGTTCTCAAGCGTTGTGTTCCTAAAATTTCTTCTATCCTCTCGAAAGTATTCAATCTTTGTTCGTCTCAGTCCTTCTTCCCTTATTGTTGGAAAGAGTCCTCTGTTGTCCCTATCTTTAAAAATACTGGTGATCGGCCCGACCCAACTAAGTATCGTCCTGTTAAGTCTTGGCCTCTTTAGTGATGTTCAGTATGGCTTTCATGGTTTTCGTTCAACTGCTGATCTTTTAACGGTTGTATCGGAGAATCTGTCAGTTTATGGATAATTAAGGAGAGGGTAGGGTCATTGCGCTTGACATTTCGAAGGCGTTCGACAGAATGTGGAATTCTAGTCTTCTACACTATCTTCAGAAGTATGGTATTAGGGTTGGGGTTCCTGACATTATTAGGTCTTTTTCTGATCGAAGCTTGCTAGTAACTCTGGATGGTGTCTCATTCGATTTTCTTATCAATGCTGGTATTCCTCAAGGCTCTATTCTGTTTCTTCTCTATATCAAGGATCTTCCTGAAAATATTATTCAGAAGATTAACACCTATGATGATGATACCAAAATTCTGGTGTTGCTTTTCGCACAACCATTTTTACTTTCTCATTTAAAAAGTATATTTATGAAATTTGTTCTTGTGTAAAGAAATATTAGCGCAAATATTTTTGTCTATAACTACCGTAATTAATTTTTATAAAATCTCAACAGAATATCACTTTCAGAAATTTCACAACATTGATATTTCTTAAAACGTACTGAATAATAAGTCTGTCCTTTTTTGAATACTGTCTTTTAATGTCCTTAATTTGAAAATAAAATTGCAATAAACAGTTTTATTTTCGAATGTTTCTTACCAATATTTTTATTTGCTTGTTTATTTAGCATACCCCCCCCCGCCGTTGATCAGGAATTAATGAGGACTCCTACGCATTCCTGCTCCCCGCCCTGTACCCCGTATCCACATTTTTATTCTTACTTTTTTAGTTTTTAGATTTGTAATTTTCACATTATAAATAAATTAAAAAGGTTGTCTTTGCTGTTTTATGGAAGTCCAGCATGAACGCAGACCCAACGAAGTTATTGTAAACAACCCCTAATAATATAAAAAAAATTAATGCCACCGTTAGATTTCTCGATACATATTACTGTAAAAATGTTGTTTGACCTTGGTTTTAAATTGCATCCTCGGACCACCAGTAATGTATATTTTTGTTGTCTGTCTATTATAAAAACGGCCGTAATTCTTTTTCAATTCTACCGACAAGGTTAGGGTAGTTTTACCGTTAGGATTAGGGTAGGGTGTTTTGTTAGCAGATAAGCGCATACAACAGAAAAGAAGAATGGACAGAGGAAGTAGAAGGAAGCTGTGCACCTCCAAAAATACTTGTCCTTCAAATCATTTTTTCTTTTCAATTTGCATGTATGTACACACGCTCGGCAACTCTTTTCGTCTGGCAGTTTCTTTTTTGACAAAAGTCAATAATTGCTTCAGGAGACTGGAGCGTCTGTCCGAACTTGATTAGATTTATGCTGACTTTAACAAATTTTCAAAAATATGCCGAAGCGTCGTCAGTTTTAACGCGGTCCGTAAACTGCATAAGTACCTAGATTTATTTTTATTTTGCATGGTTGTTTAATTACCTTGTGGGCTGACTTTTCATGAACTTTATCCACATTAAAACAATAATGTTATTATTTCATCATCATAAATATATTTTTAAAGCCAAACAAAAACATGCTTATTTTAGAATTTTTTTTTTTTTTTAGCCGATGTCGGTTTTACCACTTGCCCAATATACCAGCGGTGAAACAAACGTCGAATGTGTACAGAAGGCTCACATCTATTGCTTTGTGGACAACATATATTTCTTTTCATTTACATTATTAAACAATGTCTCCTCGATATGTGTCAACGATTTTGATATGAACTTCTAAGGAAAGAATTGAATATATTTCCGAAATTATGCTGTGTCAAACGCTGCTTTTGGGGAAACTCGTGTTTGCGTAAGTAAAACCGTTATTAAACGAAACGGAGCTAGAAAACCCACAAACTGAAATCCCTACAGTATCTGAAAAAAGTCAATTCAATATGAAGACGATAAGAGAATATATACACATACATTTATATACATATACCTTTATTTATATACATATATATGCATATATATACATTTATATTCTCTTTTGGTTCATTTTACTTCAGTCAAAGTTCTCAAAAATCAAGGGGCCATTTCCTGGGGCTAACAATTGATCTCTATATGAGATACATAGATATTCGAATATTCCATTAAAGTTATTTACCTGTTAAACGTTGAGTTTGTACATTTAAGAATATTAATTTTTGTCTCGCCAATTGACCAGTTAACTATGTTATAGTATATTTTGCTTGTGATGTTTCAGTCTTACCGGATTCCAGGACAAGAATTCATTTAGTCTGGTGGACTATCCAGCTTAGTGCTATTACTAGAGGAAACATTACTTGGAGAAAGTGCACCATCTTCGTATAAGCCAGTGTTTGTTAGCCACACCGAGGGGATTTTATTTGGGCTTCAACCACTGTATTTTTAATGTTTAGTCAGGGTTTACTTGGAAGTATCCTAATGTCTGATTGTCCTGACAGGGAGACCTTAGACAATTACCTCTAGTACGCATTAAAGTTCTCTCTCTCATACATGTGTGTAATATAATATATATATATATATATATATATATATATATATATATATATATATATATAGCGAATATGAGATAAAACATGAAAACCTACACACACACACATACATACATACGCACACACGTACATAAATGCATACACGTAAAAATACACATTCGTGTATACACCCACGCACATATAAAAGTGTCAGCCATTGAGACTGTTTTGATCACATATCAGGGGAAACAAAAGACAACGCTATTCATTTCTGTTGCCTGGCAACCCTAATCTAATTAGTAAAATAGGAGGTGCCCTTGAATTTAGGTCAACCGATGACCTTTTATTTATCAGTGACACTTGGATCGTCGTGGAACGGGGAAATTGGTGTCGTATATAAGTCACTTCATTTTACGCGCCACGCCGGATTCAGTCATTATCTTAACAAATGACAACTTTTCGGCTCCCATACATTGACCCACGTTGTGTTTTGTAATTACAAGCGTTAAACAAAACAGAAAAATTACACCCAGCCTTATAGTTCACCTGTGATATGGAACATAATTCCACCCTTCCTTTTCTGGATGTACTAGTGCATAAATCTGATTCGTTTTTTCTTGCATATGTTTACCGCAAACCAAACTTACTGGCTTATACTGCCACTTGGACTTTTTTGTCCCAAACAACGAAAAATAAATCTGATTAATGCCTGGTGCCCTGTGCCTTAATGATTTGCTCTGATCTTTGATTGAGTCGGCGATTCAATTTATCAAAGGGGTTCTCATCAATAATGGTTACCCTCTAGATATTGTTAATTCAAATATCGCCGCCAAACTTTTTGGTCCTCAAAAATTTCTGACGTACCTCAGATTACCTTGGATAGGTAATGTTAGCATAACATTTGTTAAACAAATTTATACAGCTTTACGTCGCTGTTATCTGGCTTCGAACCCTGGAATCTTTTTTCGGCTCGACCTTTGTTAAAATCCGTGCACAAGGATGTTCTCCCACCCCACCACATTAGTAAAATTATAATGTAAATATCGGTGCGATGTCGTATACGTGGGAAGGACAATGCAAAGGTTTGAATCCAGAATAAAATAACATCCACCACTGCAATACGACAGGGACGACTATATAATTTTATTGATTTAGTCAACACATCCGGGTCAGCTATTTGTCAACCTCATTAATATCGCCGAATATGCGTTGGCTTACACTATGGCATTTTCTGTCATAAGTAAATCACATTTTTTAAAATTCCATTTTAAAGTCCTGGAAACAATCTATATTAAGTCATTAAAACGCTACCTATGTAAGCAAAACGAGTGTCTTCTAGGACTTAATGTGATCCATTTATGACCCCCCCTCCCCCCCCAAAAAAGATATCACTGGTCTTCATTTCACTTAATATTTTAATCGCAGTGCATGAATTTTACTTGCACGTATTTACTCTGACGAGTGTGGACGAAAGTCGGCTTTATAAATGTATGTATAATTACATAAATACTTTTTCCATCGTTTTTACCCCCCTAAAAAATGTCACCAATTTAGATTAATTATATATATATATATATATCTCGTCCGCTCTATAATAAATACCGATGTTTGTTTCTAAATTTGTACATACATAAATATAATATACCCGTCCAGTCATACAAAAGTCAACGGATAAAACAAGCCTAGCCTCCGCATGAAACCATTTCAAATAGTGAGGGGGGGGGGCAAGAAAGCAAATAACAAGTCAGACAATCCCCGTCGCCTGAAATGAATTCGGAAATAAATCTTCCACTCTAAATAAAGTCAACGATATGTTTTTTTTTTCTTTAGGTCATCAGAAATAATTTATTAAAAATTTCCGACGTAATTCTTATCATTTCATGTGAATATTAGCGCGAACATAAACGGAGCATGATGTGTTTTCGCCATTTCATCACGAAAGGTGTACACTAGTAAGCACACACATGCTTATTTCAATATAAATAAAATGTATATAACTTGATTCACGAAGTGACCGAGTTTCATTTACAAAAACAAGCTCAATACTTAGCATTTTTATGTTTATATCTTAGTTGTGAAAATAAGAATTTGGTTTTGTAGCAAACTACATGGATTTTTTGTTTATTAGACATTCTTTTGAAAAAGTTGTAGACCGGATAACTTGGTTTGGATACAAATTATAATTTTTTTTTAAATACATACTAACAAACACACACACACTAATATATATATATATATATATATATATATATATATATATATATATATATATATCTTTAATTGGTGTAAGTATTGGGTACTGATATCGATCCAGCCCCAGTTTTCGTGAGGTTCGACTCGGAAGCGTTCGGCTGTCCTACGCAAACGCCCGAGTGTTGACGAGTCGAATGGTACCAGACGACAATTTTGATACGGTACTGCGTCCTGTGATTGTAAGTTATATTTTCAAATTTTCTAAAAGAAACAAAAAACAAAAACAAGCAAAACATAGCGAAGTTAGTTATCAAATAAATATTATTTTTATTTCGATACGTTGCTGCGTCCTATAATTTTTAGTCATAGTTGCAAGACATTTTTTTAAACAACAAAACAAATAAAACAAGCAAAACAGAGCGAAATTACTGTTATCAAATAATTTTTAACCCTAAACCCTAACAACAAAAAACAAAACAAGCAAAACATTATCATAGGACGCAGCACCGTATCAAAATTGTCTGGTACAAATCGGCTCGTCAACTCTCGGGCGTTTGCGTAGGACAGCCGAACGCTTCCGAGTCGAACCTCACGAAAACTGGTCAGGATCGATATCAGTACCAAATATTTAACAATTCTTTTTTTTTTTAAATAAAGAGTCATAACTCCACCGGGGTTTGAACTGTTCTCTCGCACAATTACCCACACATTTAATCCATGAGTCACGTCAAACCGATCAATTATGGCTGAGAGTGAAATAGTAGGGTACACTTTGCCCAAATCTTAGTGTTTTAGGTATCGAGGCTTTACAGATAAACTGGTCTAGACAGCCCCCCCCCCCCAAAAAAAAAACCGAACGCAGGCGACCAGTTTTATCTCTGACACGTGGTACACCGCGACCCTTTTTTTTTGCTTATTAATTGCCTGGTGGAGAGTGTTGATCCTTTTCACCATAATCCACATTCCACTATAGTAAAATTAATCGCCTAAAAGTTGACTGAAAATCAGATAATTATACCTCAATGCATCGGTCTCGTTAGACTCAAATCACACATACATACAAATATATACACAATGAAAACACGAGAAGGTCATAAAAAAAAAAAACAGTAAGTATAAGTGCTGTTCAGTGTAAAAAAAAAAATTTGGAAAAATAAAAACAAAAAAAAAACCTCCAAGTTACATATTCATCTTTGATTTAAAAAAAAAATCATTTTCTGAAAAAGGGCGGAGGACTGTCCGAAATATTTAAAATTACATTAACATCTATAATGCACGTGCGTTTTGATCTTTCAAATGTGAAAAAAAAAAAATCACATTCTTTTGCCGAACCCACTGGAGTTTTACTGGTACACTTAACACTCCCGCTGAATGACGAAGGCTACAAGACTTTTCTTTTAATAAGATTCTGATGCAGACATGTTTTCGTCTGAACCAAATGAGAAAATGATCGTTGAATAAATGTCTTTGCATTGCTCAGGTTTTTCAATAACAACCGGATCTTAGTATTCTGGACGTTTTTTGTGTGTTGTGAATGAATTTTTGAAATATTTGCATGCACACAATATTACAGAAGTTCAGATCAATTGAGTACCTTAGGTTTCAAGCTGGGGGCGAAAAAAATGCTGGGTTCCCTTTTGTTTAAATTATAAACCGCCTTAACGATGTCGTCAGGGCGGTTTTTTTTAAATCATTTTCTGCTCTTATAAAATAATTTGGATTTTTTTCCACAACGGGCCCAAATAAAATTTACACACAATTTTATAATATAAATATATATATATATATATATATATATATATATATATAATGGGAGAGAGAAAATTTGGATTTTTATTGATACAAACATGTTGGCTACATATGTGCAAACAAATTTCAGCTACAGCCTTATTTTGGCTAAGCTTCCTCATGTTGGATCGTCAGTAATGAAAATAAAATGAACTATTTAGGACATTCAGGGATCATAAGAGGCATGTGCCCAGATTTTCTTTTGTAAATTTGAGAACATAAAGGTTCAGATAGATTTATTGCTTTCTCTAAACTCGCCTTGAATTCTCTTAAGGGCTAGCAAGATGATTGGCTGGATGTTAGCCTTCTATAAATCTACTTTTTGGCACGATAGGATGAGGACAAAATTCGAGTGTTTTGGGTATCTCTTTTCGCTAATGACAGGCGCATCTCTGCGGTCATTTTGGTACGTAGACAAGGTCAATCGTCTTCGCCAACGCACAACATCAACCGAAATATGTACATAAAATACGTGGGTGTTATTTTTAAGTGATTTCGTTTACAGATTAAACACACTGAGACTAACAGACATCACACACACACACACACTAAAAAAAAAAGAAAGAAAGAAAGAAAGAGAGAACTGCCATGTCACGGCTCTACAATATTCATCTAGGCAACGTTTTCGTCGTATTACGGCTCTTCAGTATGGCTATACGTGGCGAGTATTTTAAACTGGTAGTTATTCAGGAACATCATAATGCTTATATTACTTTAAATTCGGATTACTCACCACTTAGAGCGCTCAATTCTTTTACGAAGAAAAAATATATATTAAATAGAACGGGATTTTTATAAACAGTTTCTTTGCAAGAACCTCACATAAACACGTAGTAATTAACATTAAAAAATTCTTAGCCAGTAAACAACCTTCATTTTGTTTGCACGGAATCACGTTCGCATGCAACATCTCATCACTACAGACACTCATTTTAAAGTCGTAAATTACTATCAGTTAAAGAACTCAACAGTAAAAGACATAGTTGTAGACACACTAAGACTAACCATGTTTGGTGATGATTTGACGAATCAAATCGAAAGTAATCGAGTACTTGACCCAAATACTAAATGGACTATTCGGAAAAATGGAAGAACGAAAAGTCTCAAACAAAAACATTCCGTGTTATTGAATAACATTTGCCTTAATACACGCATATAGAGTGATATGATACAAGAAGGGAGAGTAGCAACCCTAGTTGAAGTTAGTGTTTCTAATGATGTTGGGTTAAATGGGACTGAGAGGGAGAAGATAACTAAATACCAATGTCTTATGTACGATATAAAAAGAAACTGGAATCTTAGGAAGATCTCCATCATTCCAGTAATCATAGGAGCAACCGAGCTCAGTAAAAAGAATTTCAAAAACTACCTGGCGAATATACCCGGTGAACCAAGTACAAGAGAGATTCAAACAATTGCACTTAAAGAGACTGTTATAATCCTAAAATAAAAGATCTCTCGGTTATGATGTCTGAAATAGCGGGTAAATATATGACAATCGGTAGGATGCCCATCCACCAGCAAAAACAAAAAGAAAATTCAACAAACTTTAATATAAATATATATATATATATATATATATATATACATACATATATATATATTAATGAGACTATATTTGCATATACTATCAGTTCCTTTTACTTTGTAGTCTCCTTAAAAGTTTCAGCTCAATGATTGTCGATTATTGATAACAGAGCAAATATAAATCAGTTCATATTATATTCCAATAGCCATGGTTTTATTTTATTATTTTTATTTTTTCACATTTCCAAAAAACATAACATTTCTGTGAGATTTTTTACGGTCCGTTTCATTTGTCTTGTGCCAAACATTTTTATGTCAATATCGTCACTGCAACACTACAAAATCAGAAAAAAATTCACAAAGAGTAAAAAGTTCTTGGATTAAAGTGTCTTGAAAAAACCTACACTACACAGTGGTTCATTTTTGGGTGAAAGCAAACAAAAACAAAGAAAAGAGAGCAAAAACTCACACGTGGGGGAACCCACTAATACGCCATTTTATATATATATATATGTCATCCACAACGAATTATTTTGCTGTATCATGTCTCTTCAGTGTGGCTAGACGTGGCGAGTGTTTTTTTACGCTGAGATTCGATATCCGACCGCTAGACTGTCAGTGAATCTACACTCGTTTCGTACTGTTCACTTGTGTAAGTCATTTTCTTATCTTCCCTGCGTTTGCACGTTATTATCACTCCGAATAACTAATTGAGATTCAATTCATTTGTCTTCCGATGAGACGATGGTAGAAAGAGCTCCAGATTAAACCGTCTCCTTTTCTTTTTAAAAGCCTTATACAATGTTTCTATCTCGAAAGACATATTTTACTAATGGAGATTTGCTGTCTGTCTGTCTTAAGTCAAAACGATATTATTACTTCTATTAATTGTACTCTTAACGCTCAATTCATTTTAATATACTATTTATACTTATGTATTATCTTCCAATGCTCAATTCAGGAGGGAGGGGTAGCGTAGTATCCGTTCCACTGCCATAAGACCATCTTCCCAAGAATTATCTCCTCCTTGAGGGGGGGGTAGTGTAGCATCTCTTCTGTTGTCATGAGACCACCTTCCCAGGCATTATCTCGTCCTTTGAGGGGTAGTGTAGTATATGCTCGTTTATCACAAGACACTCCCCCTCGGCGTTACCCTCCCCTTTTGGAGGGACTGTAGTATATGTGCAGTTGTTATGATATCTCCCTAAGCTAGCAAAAATATGCAACCGGAGGGAGCATATATTGGCTAGTTTATATAAATAACAAATAATAAAGAACTAGAGTGGCAATGTATTTAGACCGTTCCGGGTTCAATTTCTGTCAGAGTTACTGCATCACTTTTAGCAATACTTGAGAAATCTCCCTCCAGTTATGGATTAAATCGTAGCGTAGACTAGACTCTCAAGCCTTGGTTGTGCAACTAGTCTAGATGGAAAGAATCCGAAATAACACCAGTCTTTCTTTGCTTATCCCGGAATTGTTTCCAGTCGTCCTGGACTTCTTACCACTGGACTCAAGCAATACTGGTTCATGTTATGTGCGCTTGGCATTGTGCAACCCTTGCTTCACTATAGAGTTCTCGTGCATGAACTCTTACATGGGTATCCATTTTCTCTCGAGACTGAAAGGCGGACTTTTTTTTCATTTATTTATACTTAGATTTATTTTTACACGTCAGGATTGGAATTCTGACACTTTGAACAGCGTTTCTATTATATTAGATATAAACTACGCAGTTTCTTTATCTGTTTATTATTTTGGGATGTATCTGAAACCTCCGTGCCAAGAACCAGTAAGTAATACTGACATCGCTTAACGGCAAACAAAGAAACAGGTCCTCGTAGATGTTAGCACATATTCTCAGCTCCTTGCCATTATTATACTGATCGACCTAGCCACGCGAAAGGCCATGCTATTCACCCGTAAGCCATTCTCTGGTGTCAATGGCATCCGTATTTTCCCACAGTGCCGAGAATTCCCAAATCAGCAGCCAACCGCTGACAAACCTCGACTCGACAGAAATCACGCCATGAGAGAAACATTTTTAGTTTTAGCATCATATCCTTGGCTGCTAGAAATTGTCTCTGGGAATTTTGTCTTACAGAACAAAAAAGAATTCGTAGTATTCGCGGATTAGACGCGTTCAGATATGACGACCGTAGAAAAAAAAAACAAAAAACGGCACAATTTTCTCCCGTTTGAGAGCTTTAACCTAATTTAATTATTCATTTTATTAATCTTCGATTATATAATATATGGGGGTTCCCGAATGTTCCACTATAATAAAGACCAATGTGTATTTATTTGTATATAAATAAATAGAAATAAATTAATATAATATAATATATCCGTCTAGTCACACAAAAGTTAACGAGTAAATAAAATAAAAAAGGTCCTCTTTTTCTAGCCTCCAGACGAAACCATTTCAAGTGGTGAGGGGAAACGAGAAAGCAAATAGCAAGTCAGACAACTCCGTCGTCTGAAATGAATCCGGAAAGAAATGCTTCACTCTAAAATAAAAATAAAGTCAACGGTAGGTGTTTTTTTTTCTTCTTTAGGTCATCAGAAATGATCACGTATACATGAAATATTAAATTATTGACATAATTCTATGATTTTATATAAATATTAGTGCGAACACTGGAGAAGCATAATATTGTCTCGCCACTTTTATACACTAGGAATATTACGTAATTTTAGAAAAATAAAAAATAAACATATCAATTTTTATTTGACTATTTCTAATTTAGTTTACAATAGTTTTTTTGTTTTGTTTTTTTAAGTTTTCTTTTTTTTTAAAATCTTTTGTGGATGAGACCGGCTAGAATACAATACCACCGGCCATTAAAAAAAAAAAAGACAGACAAAAATGTGGGTGGGAGTAAAAAAAAAAAAAACTGTTATTACTTACTCAAGAGAATGGAATTCATTTATGTCATTGAGTATTTGCATAAAAAGATCGTTTCCATTATATTTCTTCCACCACATCAACTTGCGAAGATCTGTCCACTATTCCGCGATGCGTTCCACAGTGGCATTTATTCAGCATTTGGTACAGCCTCACCCTAACATGACGCATGTCTAAACATGACTATCTAAAATAGACCAAATGCGTGTGTGCGCACTGCGCATGACTGCAGCGGCTATAATTTATATATATATTATATATATATTATATATATATAATATATATATATGTATATATATATTAATAGACACTATACATTATTAGGATCTTCTATCGGTACGTTCGGTTTCACGAAACCATTGAAAACTCGACCCTCGGGGTTAAAGATATCAAATGTGACCGGTTCATCAGCAGATTCCCCGTTTTAGTTAAAACTTCAACCATTTTATTTTACTACCCAGACGGAGAATTATCATTGTGGCTATCATTACATCGGCTGATGAACCGTCACATTTGGTATATTTAACACTGCGAGTTGAGTTTCCAAGGGTTCCGTGAAACGGAAGGTAACGATGGATGATCATAATGTATAGTGTATTAAAATATATACACTCTCGCCCAAATTATTGAGCTCCAATAACACTGAACTAAACACACACATTATATATATATATATATATATATATATATATATATATATATATATATATATATATTAGGCAAATGTTATTAAATAACACGGAATGTTTGTTTGATGAGACTTATTTTCTCAATTTTCCGAATAGTCGATTTATTATTTCGGTCAAGTTCGTGCATAAAATTTCCATGTTTCATTTTTGCGAGTACTTTCGGTTTGATTCATCAAATCATCAGGCGGTGTTAGTCTTGGTGTGTTTACAACTATGTCTTTTCTGTTGAGTTTAACGGCTAGTAATTTACGACTTTAAAATGAGCCTATGTAGTGATGAGATGTTGCACGCGAACGGGATTATGTGCAAAATTCAAAAGGATGATTGTTTAACGGCTAAGAATTTGTAAATATTAATTACTACGCTAAATACTTTAACAAGTTTGTGACTAGTTTCGTAATTAATGTTAATAGTGGGATGTCAAGTTTTTATGTAAAGGGCTTCATGAATTTTAAATCTGGTGTATTATTTTGTATTAATAGCTAAAATGTGTATATATAACAATCTCAGACGGTCATAGGGCGCGAACCCGGTTCACAGATACACCTTGAATCTGTAGGCGTTAACCTAGTCCCGTTAGGCTACGAGAGATTGTCACGTAATAACCGAGAAATTAAGTGAGGTTTACATTGAAAAGTGCGAGCATAGACATCTAAACATTCGATAGCACTCAACGACAGAGCATATAATATATATATTAGAAATTGGACCTCAGTGTACAAGCGTTGTGTTATTTGAAATTTGTAGGTTTAGAAGCCTAATATATATATATATATATATATATATATATATAATATCTGCGTTGTTTTGGCTACTAAACTTTAAAATATCAAATAACACAACGCTTGTACAAGGAGGAAAAATTTCTAATTATATATATTATATACATATATACACACACACACACATACATACATACATACATACATTTTACCCATAAGTGCTTCGGCTCTTCTACAAAAGATCAGCTTCTTTTTTTACTAATTTTATTCTTCCAAAACTTAGTAATTTACATATTGGAAAAGTCCTGAAAATTATGTTTTCGAAATAGCAAAAAATAGTTTCACTTTAAGAACCTGGACGTTAAGATAGTGACCGTTTTATACTGCCGTAGTCTAACACCGAGGCAAGCAACATGGCTGACATCCGTAATACTATCATGGTATTAAGGGAAAATTCAAATTCAAATAAACAACAAAAAATCTTATTCGTTTCTTATCGAAATGTACAGAGATTATAAGAGTTGATGATTATTCAATCACCCAATATTCACCTGACGTGTCACATGTTTTATTGTTTTTTTTGTTTTTTTTACTAAGTCATTACTTGCTAAAAGCCACTCGAGGATAACGGTTAATGAGATAGATAGATAGATTGCCAGTCGAATGATTAAGTATATTATGAGACGATTGTAAATAAGGAATAAGATGCATAACATTTAATGATTTATGACGACAGTTTAAAACAAGGGTTATGGTTAAGAGTTAGGGTTAAAAAATATTTATTTGATAACAGTAATTTCGCTCGGTTTTGCTTGTTTTATTTGTTTTGTTGTTTAAAAGATTTCTTGCAACTATAACTAAAGTATAGAACGCAGCAACGTATCAAAAAATAAAATTTTTGATAACAGTAACTTTGCTATGTTTTGCTTATTTTTTTTTTATTTTGTTGTTTCTTTTTGAAAATTTCTTGAAAATATAACTTAAAATCACAGGACGCAGCACCGTATCAAAATTGTCGTCTGGTACCATTCGGCTCGTAAACACTCGGGCGTTTGCATAGGACAGCCGAACACTTCCGAGTCGAACCTCACGAAAACTGGGTCAGGATCGATATCAGTACCAAAACAAGTGTCAGACATTAGATTTAGAGATGACAGTTTTGTAATCTTTAGGAAAGCAATCTTGTGGCAACGCGTTCCACGAAATTAAGGTTCGTGGAAATAAACTCATTTATTGAAATTCCGTTCGATGTTAAGCACGCGGAGGAAGAAAGAAAAGTTCGGTAAAAGAGAAACAGTTTACTTGATGACTACTTCCGGTTTTAGATTCGGAAATAGACAAGTGGTGTTTATCAGAAAACTTTTACCCATTAAGTTTTAGGTCGAATTTTTATTTTTAGGGGCGAGAACAATAATTTGTTTTCACCATTTTGTTGTATTATTAACACAAGAAAATTAAACTGCTTTCTATAATCGGAAATATTGTAATTTTTTTTATATAATAAATAACCAAATAAAACTTTTTTATAATTGTTTATTTTTGGTTTGAAAAATAATTTTTAAGTAGTTTATTTTTTTAAAATATTCTAATATATAGTTATAAATAGAAATGAAAGCCGTCATCAAGTTGGCGGTTTCTCTTTTATCAAAAGTTCTCAGCAGTGGCGCTAACAAAACGAGTTATTGTTGTGAAAGTTTTACAAAAAGGGATCAAAGATTGGAGCCCTTTCCATGGAAATAACGATAAAGTAGAGAAAGACTAGCGACGTCTGTTCTGTGAGAAAAGAGAAGAGATCGATCGTCCGCCACTAGATTGCGAACTCGATTCTGAACCCTGTCTCTACAAGTAAACGTGCCTTGTACAGCACCTCCACAAATGTGATAGCAGTACGCCATCTTATGGCGTATTTGACTCCGATATAAGTAAAGGATTCCATACAAGAGTCAAATACTTTATACAGCTGTAAAATAAGTCATACATTTTTTCCCAGCAACCTTAACATATCTGGAGTGAAAGTCAGTTCTAGGATTATATGTTTTCTTTTTCAAAAGTAGGTTAAAGTTTGACACAAATTAATCTTGTTACAACAATAATTATACTACTACAACTACGATTGCTAAGTCTAGCAATAATATGCTCCCTTTTCATATTTTTGCTGCTATATATAGCGAAAGTGTCCAGTTTGCTAAGACCGGTATTGTCCGGGCCTTGATTTACGCCGGTCTATCGGTTGTCTGTCCTGTGCAGTTCTAGGAGGTGCACCCTCCCAGGATTGGCCTTCTCACCCTTTGAGAAGGGGTTAGTTTATTGCTAATCGCCTGAGGCGCCCCTACCGGGGAATGCCGACGGGGCTGCCCAGGCAATTTTTAATGACCAGAGGGCTCAAATTCTCGGGCGCTGGTTTTTCAAATCCCACTTTCTCGACCTTGTGTCACATCTTACCTTGTGGGAGGAAGATAAATAGAAGCTGATCGTGACAATTTCTTGTGGACGTACGTTATCCTCTCCGCACCTCGAAAGGAGAAAGCAATGAGTGGAATCATGGTCTCATGACAACAGAACAGATAATATACTACCCTCAAAGGAGGTAACAGCAGAACAGATACTACACTACCCTCCCAACAAATAGAGAAGGTAATCCTTTGGAGAATGGCATCATCACCACACAACGGATACTACACTACCTCCCACCCACACAAGGGACGGGATGATGGTTTCGTGACAACAGAACAGATACTACACTACCCTCTGAATTGAGCATTGGAAGATAGTACAATAATAGGTACTTATATCAATCTTGACCCAGTTTTCGCGAGTTTCTGGTCGGAAGCGTTCGGCTGTGCTACGCAAACGCCCGAAAGATGACGAGCCGATTTGTACCAGACAACAATTTTGATACAGTGCTGCGTCCTATGATTTTAAGTTATATTTTCAAGAAATCTAAAAGAAACAACAAAAAAAATCAAGCAAAACATAGCGAAGTTACTGTTATCAAATAAATATTTTTTGTTATTTTGATACGTTGCTGCGTCTTATAATTTTTAGTTATATTTGCAAGAAATTTTTTAAACAAAACAAATTAAAGCAAAACGGAGCGAAATTACTGTTAAATAAATATTTTTAACCCTAAACCCTAACCCTAACAACAAAACAAACAACACAAGCAAAACATTAAAATCATAGGACGCAGCACCGTATCAAAATTGTCGTCTGGTACAAATCGGCTCGTCATCTCTCGGGCGTTTGCGTAGAATAGCCGAACGCTTCCGACCAGAAACTCGCGAAAACTGGGTCAAGATCGATATAAGTACCCCAAAATTGAATTTAACTTGAAAATCCTATCTACAAAAATAGCCCGGCCCGTAAACTGCATAACCACATCTTGTTTAGGAGTGGTAGTCGGACACACATACAGGCAAATGCCTTTTATTAATATATAGATTACCAATAAAATTGTTATTGCTATTATCTTTTTTAAAAAATTTGTATTTTATTATTAATTATTTTATCTTTTTGTTTTTGCTGATGATGGAGTATCCTACCGGATGCCAGATATTCACCCGTTATTTCGGAAATTCTAACCATCACTTGAAGCAAAATTGTTTGGATCTCTCTTGCACTTGGTTCACCGGGTATATTCACAATGTAGTTTTTGAAATTATTTGTCATGGCGTGAGCACGGTTGCTCCTATGATTACCGGAATGATGGAAATCTAAGATTCCAGTTTCTTTTCATGTCGTACATAAGACCTTGGTATTTAGTTACCTTCTCTCTCAGCTGTTTAAGCCAGTATCATTAAGGACACTGACTTCAACTAGGGTTGCTACTTTCTTCCTCTTGTTCCACATAACCATGTCAGGTTTAACAGATCCGTTTTCTAGGTTGTCTGTAGAGATTGCATAGTCATAGTAAATGGTGTATGACTTATTTTCCAACTGTTCTTTCTGGTATATGTTCCCAGGACTCGCGACGAAACTGGGTTTACCATTATTGTTCTAATAATTGGCATTATTACTACTATTAATTGGGGTACATGTGTTTGACCTGATTGCATTTTGAATCGTGCGAGATTTAAAAAAATTTTTTTTTTTTTTAAACAATTGGTACATACATAAAAAAAAAAAAAATAAATAACGGTCCTCTGTGGCTCGTCCGAAAAAAAATACCATCTATCTTTTGATTAGGAGCACACACCAACCATAATACTCGACTTCAGTTGGCCTATAAACTTGAATTCTATTTAGAAATCACTTTCTATTCGTCATGCTTCAAAACTACTTTCTAATTTCCCACGGTCACAAAGAAATAAGCGGCATCGCTAATATATATAATATATATATATATATATGCAGCATATTTTCATTTAGACAAACATTAAAAAACAGTGTTATATATATATATATATATTATATGTGCATATACTATACGTACCAGTGACCCGCTGGGTCACAACCACTACCATTATTTATCTTTGATTTAATTTTAAAATAAGTCGTGACATATGTTAAGACATTCTTCTTGCATAACTAAACCAAAGTCTCTTCAACATCATCGTTATGCATAATATAGAAGTAAAGAAACTTATTAAACATACATCTCTGGTTTGTACAGACACTATGTAAATTAGATGACCAAGCCTGGGGCGCCCTATCGGGGGATGTCGACAAGGCTGCTCGAGTATTTTCCTAGGCCAGACTGCACGTCTAGTGCGCTGGCTTTTCAAAACTTCATCTGAAATCTCCTAGAAAGGAGGTAAATACATAGATAGCTAAATGAGGTGTGACTTGTTCAGTTAATTACAAATTACTAATAATTAGAGGAATTAAAACGGAAATTCTTTGCAAACATAACTCGATCCCAGAATTAAGGTATATTTTAGTATGTATTTTGATTTTGTGCAATTAAAATATATAAGAAAAAAGTCTAAAGAAAAATACGTTCATGGACTTAAATTTAGTATAATTATATATAATATATATATATATATATAGATAGATAATTAAAATAAACATGTCCGATGTGATGTTTACCGTGGTCGCGTGACATTTGAATGTGATTTTGAAGTCTTAAAATAAGGGTGGCGTAGTCGGAAGGTATAAGGTCCGACTCACGCCTTATTTTAAAGTCTAATATTCAGACGGTTGTTTTTTCGGCGATTAAAAAAAAAATCCGACTCTTCGCATTCTTACTAGTCAAAGTCCGTTTCTTTCCAATACATCTGCCCCCTTCCCCCCCCCACCCCGATTAGAAGGTCATTTCTGGCTAGATTTAAAGTTTATAGATGAACGTCGAGTATTGTGCTTCGGATGAGATACTAGTCTCAAAAAAAAAAAAAAAAAAAAAAAAAAAAAAATTTTAATGTCATCTTAAGGACCCCAGTATAGTACACACTCATTATCAGGATCCTTTACTGGGACATTGGTGGCATTCCTCGGGGCAATCGCAGGGAGGGGGTAATTGAGGTGTCTATTTCCTCGCTTTAGGGTAGGTATTTACTTACGCTAATAATGAGGAGAACCATCAAGTTAGGGAGACTGGTTCGTGCTCTTTTTTTTTACGAGTATATAAAGTGAAAGCGATCTTATCTATACTCAGTTGGGATGTGAATTTACATATATCGCTATTATTCATTTGGGCTATTTTGTTTTCAGTGTCGCCCTCCACCACCACCCTATTGCCCCAACCATGTTGTTGCCTTGAAAATAAAGAACAAATGAGAACAATAATGGCAGTAGATGTGGTTCGGTTATTATGGAGGCACCATCAAATCTGGGCAAAAAGGAAATTTAAACTTTCCGCCAACCGTTCACCCGAAATCAATACGATTGAAATACTGACTTATGACTCAGTCGCAGAGTTGAGATAAACAGTAACGTTTATTCCATCTGCGAGGCTTGGCACACACCCATCCCATAAGCACAGTAGTAAAAAAAATCTCATTCACAGGTTGGTAAAAATAAATAAATAAACAAACGTAGTAGATATGGATTTGTTTTAAATATCTGATTGTTATCATTGAGAGAAATATGAATGAATCGACTGGAGCCAAAAAAAAAAAATTACAAAACAAGAAACGTACATAACTTGTAAGTTTAGTCGTACACAATTGAATTATTGTACATAGTGGTCGCTATTCCGAATTTATGACCGTAAGCCTCCATTAATAGACTTTTCTCTTGTACCAAACGATACTATATATATATAAAAAGTTTAGTTTGCACGGTTTTGAACTGATATGAATGATTACACACTTAAATAAAATAAAATTTTAAAAATCGTTTTTTTTTTTTTAAGTACGAATTATTTTATGGTTTTCAGTAATCAAGTAAAAATTCCAGGTGCTGCTATCGATCCCGGACCGGCGTTCGTGACGTTCGACTCGGAAGCGTTCGGCTGTTCTACGCAAACGCCCGAGAGTTGCCGAGCAGATTTGTTCCAGACGACATTTTTGATACGGTGCTGCGTCCTATGATAATGTTTTGCTTGTTTTTTGTTGTTGTTTTTTTTGTTAGGGTAAGGAATTTTTTTGAAAGAAACAAAGAAAATTAAACATTTACATGAATCTTTTTGAAAGAAACAGGAAAAAAAAACATAGCGAGGTTACTGTTATAAAATGAATACTGTATTTTTATTTACATGGAATTTTTTTGAAGAAAAAAAAACGTACTAAAATTACTTTTATCACGACATATTTTTTTAAATTTTATTATTTATTCTTACTTGCTCGCGATGATACTACAGTGCAAAGCTGTTCATAATTCATTTTGGGTTTATTTTCTTCAAAAAAACTTCCTGACAAAAAATCCGTCTTCGAAAGCACTTATTTTCACTTTGTAACAAAGTTATCAGCTGCTCGCTGCTTCGGCTCGTCAACACTCGGCCGTTTGCGTAGGACAGCCGAACGATTCCGAGTCGCACGTCACGACATCCGGTCCGGGATCGATAGCAGTACCAAATTCCATTTTTACTTGATATTTAATTTTCATTGAAAAATCCGGCAAACCATTAGAGTCGGCAGCAAACGATGTTCAGCCAGATTTAGTTCCTGATATTAAACTTCATCCGTAATATAACTTCCGGCGAGTTTCAGTTTCCCCAAATTTATTAATTAAATTGTTAGGTGAAAGTACAGAATAGTTAACAAAGCCCTCATGTTAAGAATGGTTTTCTTAATACTAACGTTATTTCAGCACGGATCATAAACTGCAAAAAAATAATTTAGAAAACCATTCTTAACATGGGGAGGGGTATTTGTTAACTATTCTGTACTTTCACCTAACAATTTAATAAATGAATTAATAAAGATTAGAACAAAACTTGACAAATCAGAAGAGTAAGCGACTCAAAACAGGAAGTCTTAACTAAATCTGACCGAATACCGTTTGCTGCCGACTTGAGTCGGGTATTCTTCTGGTTTGCAAAAAATACTATAAGAAAATTTAATTTTAATAAAATTTTACCTGAAAAAGATTTTTTGACTGTTTGTTACAAGAGGAACAGTCTGTTGTTGGTGGCTTGCAGTTATGAGTTCGGAATAGCGGCCGCTAGGTCACTATACAATA